>BMAU01021105.1:0-555000 GCA_019973935.1 Trichonephila clavipes
TCATTTAGCGGGTCATCAGTCAAGTGGTAATTATAAGAAAGTGGAAATGTTTTTTGGTATGCGATTTTCATCCACCTTTCATAATGTTAGATTGTTTTTATTTTGTGCATTTGAAACAGTGTTTTTTTTTAGAAATATCTAATTAACTCCTTTTTTGCTTCCATTTCTATTTATTTTATTAAAAAATAATATTACATTTATATATATCTTAACATTTTACGCAAACTTGCGGGAAAAATAAACAATTTATTAAGAATTGGTCCTTGATACAATAACAACAATATTAAAAAAAATAGTTGTACAAAAGTCATAAGAAGATTATTACAATCCCTAGGCTAATAGTGGTTCAAAAGAAAAATCTTTTGAACCATTCACTCTAACAAAAATGACGCAATTTTCAAAATTTAACTACGTGAAAACTAATCTCTTCATTAACAAAGTCATTCATTTGCAAAGTATTTTAAACCTTTACAAAGAAATGCGGCATGACGTAAGCAAAAACGATTCCCTTTTGTGCAGCTTGGAAGCCTGGAGCAATTCAAAAATCATAAAAGCTTTCATTATCGGCACTTTGTACTTACTAAATGACTATACTTAACAAATATTAATTAAAAGTTCCATTAAAAGTCTTAATGACAATTGTTACTAAAAGATTTAAAACTGCTTACCGCAGAAAATTTTGTATGTTACTCGCCCTTTCAATGTTCTGCGAATCTATGTTGATTAATTTAATTTAATTTGCCCATAAGGTAAAAAACTGTTTTAAGCAGCCTTTGAGAAAATTATCTGGCTATTCCATTTAAATTTACGCAAAGCCATTAATGCTTTGCTTAAAAGTTTATTAAATGATAAGAATGAGTCATAGTGTTAAAGGTATCCGACTACGTTCGGAACCGTGATTTTGCAAAAGCGTATAAGTGGATAATATCTATGATATTTAGTGTCACTTAGATTAGAAAATGTATGTAAAAATGTTTTAAGAATAGTATTACAATAAAAAAATTATTTAAGTACAATATTTGACAAAAAATGACATAGAATGACCAATTTTCAAAATATTCTCCTTTTGTAAGAAATGCTTCTATTATAATAATAATTCGCCTGTATATAGCTCAGACCTCTATACATAGACTCAACTAGAAGTTTTGAAATATATATCTTAGAAGTGGGTTTATCTATGTTTTACACGACAACGAGGGAGAAATTTTAAGAAAAAATGCCGATAATTATTTCAATGGGTTGTAACTCTGAAAATAATGTGAATTTTCAAAATTTGTACTTGAGTCTCTGTACAGAGGTCTGATCTATATACACAGGCAAAATGTTATTATAATAAAAGCCTTTTCACAAAAGAACATTTTGAATAAAGGTTATTCTGAGTTAATTTTTGCCGGAAATATTGTATTTAAATAATTTTTTTTGTCAAAATGTCCTTAAAACAATTTTATACATGTGCCTTTTAAAATCTCGGTTCCGAATGTAGTCTAATACTCCTTAATTAGATTCAAGATATCCAACGGTGTCTTGCGATTTGATAGACATTGTTTGTAACAATACTGTTGAATACAAACATATTTTATAATTATATCTTATAGTTATTTTTTTTTATTTTAAAATCAGATTGCATTAAAATATAAGAGAAGTGGGGAAAACTTCGAGGCTGTTATAAAATGTCAGATATAAATGTAAGTTTCCAGTGAACTGTTACATCATACCCATATGGGTAATCAAACTTGAGATAATTTATTTGCTTATTTATTTTTACTTGTATTCGATTGTATGTGAAATGGAAAATTGTAAATGTGCGTAAGTTTATACAATATGAAAGGAAATATATATGACAGATATGCGCATGTTCGCGATCATATGTACTGGTTGTCAACTTAGAAATTTTTAAAAAAAGTGATTACTTGATTGAACAAAAAAATTTGGTTACGGTCTCCTTTTACAAAACTTCAAAAATATTAATTCATGGTAAAAATAAAACACTTAATGAAGTTCTGTGACAAATGGTGCTCCTCGTTCATCATTAATATTTTTAGTTCCTGTTTGGTTCTCTGAAGAGTAAGATAATTTGCAAATATCTTCCGAAAGAATGCTAAATATGTTAAAAAAAAGCTATGGTCTGGAGAATGCACAAGCCAAATAAACTGACGAACATCTGCTGTTTCCAAAAACTCTTCGGAAAGAAGAGTGCTATGATGATAAACGTTACTATCTGTAAAAAATAAATCAAGGTCAACCTCCCCTTCGAAATTAAAATATATATAATTCTAATATTTCCCCCATATATGCGACAGTAACCATCGAATTATAGACAAGGATATGGAGATATATGGGATGACCTGTATGCTGACAGCTTAGGTCATCAATATTCCGCTGTTCTTCTTAGAGAACATGCAGTAGATTCTAGATTTCTTCCAGTTAAGTATTCATTGAGTATTGGTAATACCACAAACTATATTGTTAAGGCTGTTGATTCCGTTCCTGCAATATCTCGGTTCAACCTTAATGAAAAGGTTTGAGATTCAGCAATAACAAATCACACACACAAATTTAATTAAATTGATTCATTGAACCAGTAACGTGAATTTGTGGTTGGAACATTGACGCATTTTGTAACAAACTATAAGAATTAAATATTGATTATCAATCCAACTGAAACATGTAACATTCCGCTGGTGCAGCTACTGTCTAGCAGCAATTTACTATTTCTTTAACTCTTCTTCGATAACTTTATATAAACATCCTTATCAACTTTCCTACAGTACTAAAATGGTATTTAAATTTATAACATCAAAACAAGACTCAAGTCAGTTTTCAGACGGAATCATTGCTATATTGTCCGCTGCATCGTTAGGCTGAATTTGGACTTTTTAGTGAAAAGTGTATTCTCCCACTGGTATGATATGCTAGATGGATTCTTTTGTATAGATAAGTGTGGATAATGCAAAATGTAGGTCTTCTTACAAACAGGCCCTGTCTCACACAGTCTTCTAGAAACATTAATTTCATATATGGCTGCATGAATTTCACAAGGCAATTGAAAAGATGCTTACTGCTATAGAAAAATAACATTTTTTTAGTCATCGGACACTTAAGGCTATCTTTAAAAGGATTAGGTATCATTACATAGGACAAATGAATTACAAAATTGTATCGAATACGATATGTATTAATGAAAAACCTATTAATATTTTTGATAAGTTTATAAATATTATGTATAATTGAAAGCAATTAAAATAGATTAATTGAGCTTTGATTGTATTTTTATATATATATGTTTTACTGGTATATAAATATAATGAGTTATATAGGCAAAACCCGTACCATATTACATAAGCTTATTCTTTTTTAATCAACTAATCCACCTTTTTTGAAAGCAAAATTCAACATCAACGAATTCTTTGAAGTCTTATTGTTAATTAACAACCAAAGTTTAAGGATCTATTGGTTTTTCCCTCATTTCAGAGAGAAGAGTTTTTAACTTTAAAAGAATAAACATACGCATATGTCTGTGTCAATTAATAATGTATGAAAAACAAAAAAAGACAGATTTTAAGTAATGATTAATTTTTTTTTCAAAAAATAATTAGAACCTAATTACATCTAAAATATTTTAAAAGAATATTTTTCGTCTACACAAACAGCAAAAAAAAAGTTCCTCAAACAATTGAAGACACAGCATTTCCAAATGAATAGCTCCAAAACATATGTGTACACTAATCTTTACATATTTCTGCAGATTCCGTGAAATGATTTTTAATAAATATAATTATCACTCTTAAATTTTAATAATAACTTTCAACAAACGAAAACTATGCTTAAACATAACGTATGATCAACAGTGGGATGCTCGATTCACATAACGTTACGCATTCTTGAATATTAAATATGAATAACTTTGTATTAATCCTCCGACTCTTAGTAAATACTGAATTCATTAGCGATTTTAACGAGTAGGAATTAGACTTAGGTAAGAGTCTAAACTTTCTAACTCGTGAAACATTGCTCATGCCCGGGATTTTCCTTTGGTCCAAAGAAGGAAATTAATTTACGCGCGAGGTTGTTCGGGGTTAATTAAAGTATGTTGTACGATTTGCTTCCTCTCTGTTAAATTTAACTCGAATTATAATGGAGGGATCTTGTTACGCTACGAGTTACGTAAGTATACAGTGATGGAAAAAATTAAAAAGAAGATGGCTAAATAGTAACATGCGTTTATGAATGTGATTTAGTAAGAATAGTTTAAATTATACTTTATAATTCGTCGACACGTATACGATTTACGCATCAAGTAGCGTGTGTGTTGAATTTTGAAAATGTGGTTCAATTTTTAAAACAAATACAAGATATAACGTTGGAAATAATGCCAATTGAGTTTAGTTTTATTGAACAATTGATTTTTGTATACTCTTTTGTTTGTATTTTTTAAATATAAATAAAATTTCAGAAACACAAATAGTAATTTTCAATAGTTCTATTTCAACAGTGATATCGATTTTCAGTGGTATTTGTCTGATGTATTGGACTGTTATCTATGCAAACTCACATTATAGTTAAGCATATTTTGCAGGTGTTATTATCTATTAATTACAATTCTTTTAACATTTAATGAGACTAAAAAAACATTGGCCCAAATAAATTTCCAAAACACCCAGTAGATCTATAAACTTCCAAGAACTTTAAGAGATCCACTTGAAGCCCTTGGGAATCTCTGGTATACACATGTATCAAAACTAATTATTACCATTACATTTTTAATGTTACATTTATTAATTTTAAAATTATCATTTAAGTATTTTTGTTATTATTTAAGAATTTTTTCGGAGATCAAAAAACCTCCTTTAGAGCAGCGCATATTGTAACAACTTTTAAAATGATCAGAACTTATATTTGATCGTATTTTGTTTGTAAAAAAAGAAAATTATTTATGGGTATCAAAATTTCGTTTTCAGTTAAAGAATTTATATTTATCCAAGTTAAATTTTAAGGAACTTATAAAAAGTATTCACATTACGTCAAATAAGTTACATATTTAAAAGCATATCAAAAAGAAGATAATGTTAACATTTTGAGTACTCAATATAAGTTAATAAATATACCATATATTAAAAGATCAGGCAGCATAAAAAAGTAATCTGTGTTCCATAACTTAAAAAATTGTGTTCCGTGAGTTCCAACGAAGTTTCATTTTTAGGGGAATCACTACCTTGAAATTTAGGTTTCTTTAATAATTTGACATTATGAATACCCCGCTATGTACGCTTAATTTTTTTTAAAAAAAAAACTTTTTTAATTCCTTGTCATTTCAAAATAAAAAATACTACTTTCATAAAATTACCAAGGTATTGACTTTTCTTTTGTAGACATTGGGAACATTAAAGAAAAAAAAAAAAAATTACAAAAAAAGCATGTTATTCTTTTATTGTTAATACTTTTGTTAAATCTTTTTGTAACTTGTATTAAAGAAAAGTAAAATAAATATTTAAAAAATTCAGCTTCAAAAGGGTGAAAAAAGAAAAAAAAATATCTACTTCCACTATTCTTTTAGTATGATTTGTGCTTGATATATATATATATATATATATATATATATATATATATATATATATATATATATATATATATCAGAAAAAATATTGTGTGGGAGTACATTTTTTGTTGATGAAAAGTTCGTAGGGGCAAGGAAGCTTAATATCATGGATAAATGGGAGAAAAAAAAAAAATCTTAAAAGTTGGTTTTGTTTCATTTAGAATGAGTAAAAAAACATTTCTTTCCTGCATGATATAGTAATTTCTAAACAATTTATGTACTACACAAATATTAAGATACGTAACATTATATTACTGCATTGTTGTAGTTTTGATTTTTATACTGGCGATATATTTTGACAGCTGATTAAAAGGAAAATTTCTGAAAATCTTTCAGAAAAAAACGTTTAGAAATTGAAATTTACCATGGACTCTGTAAAAATTGAAATAAAGCTATTTTGATTTATGGACATTATTACGTATATCTCAGAAATTCGCTTAAGTTAAGAAACTTAATGATTTTCTTAGAAATTAAATATAGAAATTTTTAATCAACAAAATTAGAAAAATTTCAAATTATGTAATTTTTTTTCAGATTCATCATTAACCGATGTGTGAAAAGTTTCACGCAATCAGTTGAAATAATCTATATCTATCCTATGTATCAATTATTATGGATTTAAAAATATCTCCGGCATATTTTTTATAGGTAAAACATGATGGAAACGAAAGTAGAGCAGAAGATAAGAAATAACAACAAAAAAAGAAAAAGAGAAATAAAAAATGGCCTTGGACAATTCCTACCGCGCTTCATTTCACCTGACTTATGCTTTCCCATTTTCTTTTATGTCTTGCACTCCTCTGTGAGGGAAAAATATAGGCTGACAGGGGTTACTTTTATTTCGAGTCAATCAAACTCCGGATTCTAAGCCTTAATACACGATTGTCGCTAACTTCCCCATCTTTGTTAAAATTAGGTTTCCTACGAAGAGCTTTAAAATGATTTTTAAAATCTTAAGTTTAAATCTCGTATTTCATTCTGTTTTGATAGTATGAAATTATTTTGTGTTATAACTTCTATATCATTGTAGCTCATTTTATGGATTAGGAAAAATAAATCAATTAATTTTAGTTTATTTGAGCACAAATAGCATATAAATCGACGAATTATTAATTATTCATTGTCGAATATTTAATTACAAAAAAAAGGGTATGATGCAATCTCAAAATAAGGCAAATAAGTTATATAATACTGGAGAAATATGAATTGAAATTACAAAATATATACTTCACCAACAGGTGCATGCGCTCTTTGTGCAGGGGAATTGAAGAGCTGCGGTAGTCCAGTGGTCAAGGTATCAGATCCTGGCAGGCATGTCATGAGTTCGAATCCAGTACCACTAAAGACCCACCGTGTAGGGCAGCGATGCACGTTAAATCTGTCGAGAGCTGAAATGTCCTCCCGTTGGTGTGGGGTGGTAGTTAGGAGAGGGGGTGCCAGATCAGGTGTCGTCCACTTCAATTGACCATGGTTAAAAATTACGTGGTCTGTCGCCAAAAGCCCTCGTATACCTGAACAGTGCGACGTTAATATTCACTCACTCGTAGGGGAATTGAAAAAAGTATCCCGATAGGGAAGAAAAAGGCTTCAATATGAGGCTTAGAATCTCATTGATATTTTGACGCACTGTATAAGTCTCACGGTTGTCAACCACAAGGGCACGGCTATCAGAGGAAATAGTATCTCACATCGCAACTATTCGTTATACGACGTTGAGGTGAGTAGTTTCTCAGACTTGCCTTGTATTCAGAACTCATGAGTAGAAACCATTCTACGCCAGTTGATGAGATTCAGACTACAGAACTTCACACTATGTCACCTATCAATGGTCACTGCAGTCATGGTTGTGTCTAGGTTACACATCAGATCATTGCTAAGTACACATCAAGAACTGAGAGTGCCAATCGGACGATTGGACTTGTCCCTGGTTTCTGTCGTCCTTTCCGGCAAGTTTCACACTTTCCTGCTAGAAGCATTGGATGGTAGTGTTGCTTCTTCACAAATGTCGAGCAATCTTGCTATTTGACCATTCCGAGTCTTTTAGAAGTACTACAAATTCTCTTTGCGAGCAGTATCCATTGATATTTTCGCAAATCCACTTGCAGGTCTTTGGTGCATTCCTCGTTGGTTGACGAATCTACATCTGCTCGAAAATTATGCAGTCATATTGGAGGCTCTCTGTTTCATACACAGTCTCGATGCTTCATTTTAATACTGTAGGGTAGCGACTCATTATAACAGTTGTCCATGTACCCCCAGAAATCCTCAGTGCCTTTCTAGGGGGTCCGTGGAGATCTGCCATTTAATTATAATATTTCCCTCACGCACAAACTCTGCAAGGCCTCGTGAAAAAATGAAAATGTGCCATCCTAGACAAAATTACTAATCTGACACAGAGAAAAACTCTAGTAGAAAATGCATTTCAATCAATGAATTTGGAGAGTTTTATAGCCTGCAACTACATAGCCATTGCTAAAATGTAATATTTATTAAAATATAGTAGAAACACATGTACAAAGATTTAGAAAATTCATAGTTGGGCAATACGTCAATGATTACATTTAAATCACTCAGACATGTGTTGGAAAACAGGGAGACATGTTTTAAATCTTGAAGGTCCACGTAATTAGTCTGATGCATAAAGTGGAACTACACGGTGATCGAAAAAGTTTATGAAGAACCACTGTTCTAGGGTTCAGCCATCAGCCTCCAAATTTTAATCAGTTACATCTTTTATCATACGATATGCAAAAAACCAGGTACATCCCAATCGTATAATTCTTTCTTTATACGAATCTTTTTTTATGTTGGACAGAGTACAAAATTATGTATTTTTATTATGTCGTCATATTTAAAATAAAGCAATTTTCGATTCTTCTTCTCTGCTTTAAAAAATAAAAAATATTTCACAATTAAAGAGGATTATTTAAATCATTTGTCTTCTAGGGCCGAAAAACTGTCCAAAATGAAAAAAAAATCCTATAGATAAAATAGAGCTTAAAATTTACAAAAAAAGGGAAACTTGAAAATATTGACAGGTAAAAACTTAAAGCGTGCAATCGTTGGCTATGGATATAGATCAAAAATCCAATGTATAACCCCTCACTTACGTTCAAAAGGAAATCAATATCTGTAGCACTTGTTTTTAACGCTTTTAGGGGAAAAGAACGAGAGAAAAATATCCAATTATAAAAGAAAAATATTAGACCTGAAAAAGACAGCTAAATGTGTTAAGCTGGATATTTATACGAAGCCTCATTTATTTTTGAGTTATTACTTGCTTAGTTTTAGCTAAGCTTTACTTATTTTTATAAAAACAAAATTAATTAATGTGAAAAAAAAGTGAAAATCTCTTTACATGAAACTGAAGGGACTGAAATATTATTTTTAGGTTTAAAGGAATTTAAATATTAAAAGATATTGCAAAACAAATATCAGCAAAATTAAGTTTATTGCAGTTAATTTTGTTTACATAGATATGCATACATGCATATATTTAATAAGAATCAACAAAAACAAAAGCTTTCACAAGATCTTAAAGAACTTCAATACAAAATATTTATTGAGTTTTGGAAAATAATCTCATATATACCTTTCTTTGCATTCTTTTTTGCATCAAATTGTCAAGAAAATTGAACGATATCGTCCATTTTGTTAAGCATTTCATCATTGGAATGTGCATATAAATAACTGAGCATACTTTTCATGACGTTCCTCATTTCGGATGATGTGGGAACATGAGCAGTATTATTTTTTTCCCTTTCGTTGTCGAAATCTGCTTCAGTGATAGTTGTTGAGCTTTCAACAAACTCCAAAATGTTTTTATCTGCCATAATTTGTGCTGTACACGCATCATCATCATTTACCGCAATGAAATCTTCTGAGAACACAAAAGGACAGTCTAATCAACTGGTATTTTCCGTTATTTGTTCATACCCAGAAGGGAAAACTTTTTGTGTCATGCGATTTTAATTTCGGGATAAGAGAAAAAAATGAGCGAAAATACATAGTAGTTTTTTGGGACTATTGTATTAATGTGTGTTAACCTATAAATCGCCGCACATCCGTTGTAGTGGTTAGTGACGCTGATTGTGGCGCCGTAGGGTATGGGTTCGATTCCTGGGTAAGGCATGGATTTTTGTGTTGTAATCCTTCTCTTCTTTATGATGTGCTATTCACGCTTACTTCTATGTAAGCCCCTGTGACACTTTGAGGTGTATGGGGTTATAAATGTTCTCAATAAAACAAAAAAACCCTATTTATCGCCTTAAACGTTTCGGCGTTAAACGTATTTCGCTGTATATTAAATTTCAGCTATTATTTATAGTGGAACACAATTATATATATTTAGTTTTACATACATAATTTAAAGCGTTTATTGTATTGGTTTCTTGCTAATCTTTTTATAAAATTATATCTCATTGTTAAAAAATAAACATTTTCTTTCAATTCTAATTTTCTATGATGCGTTTTTGACAATTTAGAGCTAGATAGTAAGAAATAATACTATAGTTCTTTTTGTAGTTTTTCAGTGCAAATAATAGGGATAATATAACCCTTGTAAGCAAATATATTGTTACGAAAGATTTATGGATTGATTGTTTGCTTACTAAAGATACACATGATGATTGTAAGAGTTATGAAAGTATTTGAGTATGAATAATAGAAACATGGAATTTTTCACGAACGTATTCGGAGTAACCATTATTGGATAGTACGTTAAATCACCCATTAAGAACATTTTTTTAGAATATGTAGGGCTACACTTTGAATTCACAATTCCTAAAAGTGTTTATTAAAAATTAGAAGAAATAAATTAGTTTTCATTAATTTTAATCGCTTTAAATTTTAAATTTAATAATTAATTTTAAAGTTTACATAAAATAGTTCATATGGCTTCTTTGGTAACTTTTTCAAATTATTTATTAATTTGTGTGAAGGACTATTACTCTGGCATAAGTTTAAGCAAATTTTCAATATTTTTAACAGAATCTATTAGAAAATAATTGTCTTCTCTCTCAGATTGCAATATTTCCTTAAATCCAGCGCTTCTCAAAATGTGGGGCGCGGCCCCTAGGGGGGTGAGCATATTGAAAAGTCGAAAAAAAAAGGTTATTTCAAAAAATTATTATTTTTTGGAAAGTAAAACAAACAAAATACACTCAGGAGCATTGAAAATAGCGACCCAAGAAGACAATCGCGAAAATTTGCAAATAAGTACAGCGTAATGTGATATGCAAATGACCAAGTTTTTTTGTGCCAATATGCATGCTCATTCACGCCGAGGTGGCGCTACAATCAGGAAAGGGTGCTATATAAGCCAGCGCAAATTCGAAGATTCATAAACGTGACGATTACCCGCCGATTGTAGGAAGACTTTGGTAAGCGAAAACATACCAGGTAAACGTGCTAGAAGACATTTCTCACAGTTAAGCGAGTTTGAAAGAGGCCTGATCATCAGGATGAAAACTGCAGGCTGGTCGACGCGCCGTGTTGCTGGCAAGGTAGATCGTTCGGAATGTGCCGTTAGAAATTGTTGGGAGCAGTGGACTACGAGAAGGTAACCACGCTTGGAAAACCTGGTCGGGATCGACCAGAAAGACCCACAAGGAGAAATGATCGAAGGATCGTGCGGCAAGCACTTGTGGACCCCACAGTGACTCGTTCAACGATACGAGTAGACGTAGGCGTAGCAATTGTTCCACAAACAATTTCCAGACACCTTGCAGAATCAAATCTTAAATCAAGCGCCTTCTGTGCTCTCCTTTAACACCGGAACATCGGCAACTGCGTCTACAATGGTGCCAAGCCAGATCAATGTGGAATGTCACAATTGGCAAAAGGTGGTGTTTAGTGATGAATCCCGGTTTGTTTTGGGGACAGATGATAACCGTGTACGGGAGTGGAGCACCCTGGTGAGCGGTACAATTTCCCCACACTGTTCTACGTCTGCCCGCACAGCTGGTGTAATGGTCTGGGGGCATAGCCTATGTGATAGCTGGTCCACTTTAATTGTGATGCGTGGAACCTTAACGGACCAACGTTACGTTGATGATATTCTTCGACCCCCATGTGGACCTTCCTAAATGGTCTCCCAGGGGTAAAATTTTCAACAAGATAATGCTCGTCCACCAACAAGAGTTGCTCAAGACTTCCTACGTTATTTTCAGACTCTTTCATGGCCAGCCCGCTCCCCAGATTTGTCCCTGTAGGGCACGAGTGGGATCAGCTAAAACGTCAGATGCCAACGTGTCACTTTGTACATGATTTAGAGTTGGCTGTTCAAGACTTGTGGGCCCATCTGCCTCAAGACAACATAAGGTGTCTAACTAACTCAATGCCGACCGTGTGGCGGAATGTATTACAGCTGGAGGTGGTCCAAAGTGCTGGTGAAGTTTCAGTATTTGTGCCGTTGCACACCCTGTATTCGTTTAATTGTCTGGTTTTTGAAATTAGGTGAATCTCTCATCTGTGTCATTATGTGTATTGAATTTCATTTCAATCCGATGCTTTCTTCTTGGGTCGCTATTTTCAATGTTCCTGAGTGTACATTCTGTCATAATGAAAAAAAAATTACACACTAATATAATACACTTATAATTTTATCAGTACTACACAATGAACTTTATAATTATCTTAACAATACTATGTTAAGAACAAGTTTAATAATAACCAGTGACCGCACCGGTTGGTCATATATAAAATTTTATGCAACAATTAACACTTATTCGGATTATTTGTACGGCTTTTATAATTAATCTCTTATCTGCAGATTTAAAATTACGCGATTCACTCCCCAATGCCACCGTTTTGCACGTATGCACGCACATGTGGTGTATTTGTGGGGGGAAGGGAAAATATAAGAAAATCCTCTGTAATGAAATAAGTAAACCCTTCTCAAAAAATATTAAAAGGTCATTTTTGTTGCATTCAAAGTCTTCGGAATAATTTTATGGAAGTAGTGAACATATTTCAGAAAGACGTATATTTACGTTCAGGGCAATTTACGCACTGTCTGGCGAGACGTTTATATACGCCTTGTGGAGAAGAGGTTAAAGTCGTATTGTACACTGCTGGACAATTGCTAAGGACGGATCACAAATTGCTATAGCATAACATTAAGCGAGACATGAGGCCTAGTAGGATAAAATATAGTTGCCACACTGTTCAGACATTAGAATAAAGAATATTTATTGTTCTGGAAAGTACAAAAGCTGTGAAACATCTGAAGAAAAAAAATGTTCATTTGATCTGCGTACGGAGAAATGGAACAATGCATCTAAAAGTCAGCAGGCACCTTAAAGAAAGGTATCAGTACGGGATATGCCCACAGTGGAGTATGATGCAACATTCCACACGTCGTACCATACTTTGCACAACATTATCCAGCAGCTGTTGAGGCAATTTATCCCATTCTTCTGTGAGTGCACAGATGAGGAATTGTTTTTGTTTGTCGGAGGATAGTTTCGACCAGCAACTTGCCTCCCCAAAGCATCCACACATTTTCAGTGGGTTTAGATTCTGGAGAACGCGCTGGCCATACGAGACGTTGAATACCCTCGCTGTATAGACAATCTGAACAGCGAGTGTTCGATGGCATGTTGCGTTGTCATCCATAAAAACAAATTTATCACCGACAGCACCACGGAAAGACGAACATGAAGTAGAACTTCATCAATGTATCGTTGGCCCTTCATAGTCCCATTCGCAACCACATGTAGGCGCGTGCATGCCATTGATCATGATGCCGGCCCACCATGTCACTGCATGTCGGATATCCGGTCCTTTTTTCTGGATATTTTCTGGACGATAAGCAGTACCACTCTCGCGCCAGATCGGTTGGCGTCTACAATCCCGATGACAGACTGAACCTTCTCTCATCTGAGAATAGTACGCATGCCCAGTCCTGTTCAGTCAATTGTGATGCTCACTTCACCATTGCAAACGGGCAGTACGGTGCTGTCTGGTCAATGGGACACACACAACAGGTCTGCGTGCGTATAGTCCTCTCCCGTTCAAACGTCTGGCAACAGTTTTCGGGAGATCTGCTTTCCTGAGGCAGCAAGAAACTGATTTGCCACCTGCTGAGCTGTGGTGCGCCTGTTCCTTTTGCTGATAGGACGATATATCTATCTGTCTTCTGCAGGCGTCGTACTTCTAACACGACCTCCCGTGCCATCTGCTACATTCCAGTAGTTTTAAATGACTTCCAAAGCCGTGAAACAACGCTGTGAGCGTAATTCCGAACCCTGGCAACATCTGTTTTCGCCCTTCTTCGATCTTTCAATAATTCGGCCACGCATAAAATCATCTATGTGATGTCGGGAAGACATGCCAAAATTTTAAGTTCGTCTATTAAATCTTTCCTGTAAAACTTTGACTTGAAGCAACAACTGTCCACACGCGTCAAAACCTTTAAAGCTCTTATGAACGCTATCACGTGATGAACAGACGTGAAAAAAAAAAATGTGCATACTCATACTTCTTCTTACTAATATCCCGCACTTATTCTAATTTTCACATTTTTGTGGTTGCTATGGATGATAGTGTTATCCGTCTAGCAATTGTCCGGCAGTGTAGTTTTAGTGTCAAGTGCCGTATTATCGAATTCAATGCATCGTTATTATATGGAGGGGCGCGATGAAGATAGTGATTGAATATTGGGTCGCAAGTGTTGAAAATTTGAGAAGCACCGCCTTCAATCTTAATAAATAAACTCAGAGTCGTAGTTTTATAACCTCAGTTCTTCAACTGAATCGCTAAAACTGAAAGTTTGCAGGTGGATTTTGTTTAAGTTATGCATGTGTATTAAATCATATATAAATAAAATTAGTTTATTTTCCATGGAGAACATTGCATATCAATCAATACTAAGCTTCAATTGACTCTATAGTCTCTTCTAATTGTTATTATTTTCTTTTTTTCTTTTATTTTTTTCTCCTCTTATGTTAGATTATTTATGAACTGAGCTTAAAAATCTTTTTTAGCATAAATAATTTATTTGACTTATAGAAATTTATTTGAAAACATGTACAAATATAAATATAGATTTATTTTATGTATTAGTTTATTTTATTCAAAATAAACTAAATTAGAATATCATACATCCATTAACGAAAGTGAAGCTACGTTTTAGGATAAGCCCATGTACACTTTCTTCCGAAGTCTGCATACAGGTGATCATTTTTCATATTCACTTGCAAAGATTACTACTTAAATGAAGTATTTCTGAATCACAGTACTATTTTTTTATTGATTCCTCTAACGTCGTTAATTCAAACAGTATAAACAACAATCACCTGCATATTACATAAAATAATACAAATATTTATAACTTGAAAATGACACAAAAGTCAAAAGTGTGTCAAAAAGTGTGTCAAAAGTTTGCGTATACTGGAAGAAAAACCTTTACAAATTGGATTGCAACTAAAAGTTAATATTTTTCAAAACTATATATTTCGTTCTTTCTAAAACTCTCTCAACAGATTTGGCAGAGATTTTACTAGCTTAATTTTTTAGTCGTGGATATTTCGCTCCATGCTTCTACTCTGACAGATTTAAGCATTTCCTTGGATGTATTACGTTCTCCCTGATTATTTAGTCGAGTAAATCCCACAAATGCTGTATTATGCTTAGGTCTTGGAACTAGGTTGCTTACGGAATTAGTTTGGGACATGTCAGAATAGCTTTGGCTTTACAATGACTTTACAATGTGAGCGATTGGCATGATACCTTTCTTCCACTGAAAGAAGAAAAAATCATCACTCACCGCAAGCGCGTCTCGGCATATGTACTGATAGCTTCCTTCTATAATTTCAAGAAAACAATTTTGTACATTGTTTATTCAATAAATTCCAGATTATCTGCCAAAAGGCTTTAAATGCACCCTCAAACATTATGCCTCCTCCTCCATGTTTAATAGTCGAAAAAGGATTATCTTTTTTAAAGTATGTTCAGGAAATTTGCAGGCCCATTTTTACTCTTTTTGATACCAAATTACAAACATTACTTTCAGTTGAATATATTAAATTTTCCCAACAATTACGTGTTATATTTAGATGTTTTTTGGCTAAGGTCTCTTAGCTATGTTCACTCGAGAGATGAAAGGTTTCTTGAATGCACAACTCGGACATGATAGTCATTCTTTTAAATTATCTTCAAATTGTGGATTTACAGCCACGCCTTTTTGCACTTTTAACTGTTTGTGAAAGCTAGGCTAGATATTGTGTATTACAAGGCAAGATTCCCGATGTGACACTGCAGATGGGCCGCCACATCTTGGCTTGGAAGTTAAAATTTTAGTTGATTTGTAGTTAATGAACACTTTTTTAATCAACGAGTGTCTCCTATTCACTTTTCAACAATTGCTTTAAAGTTTTTCCTCTTTTTCTGTAGATCTATGATGATTTTTTTTCTATTAATATATCATTAATACAATCTGTTTGCCCTGCCATAGAATCACAAAACTTTCAATCTCTAATCCTAAATAAATCGTAAAAGAAGCTTATTATTACTTAAAAACACGAATTAGTGCAATTATTTTACAATAAAATGTCTTTAAAAGCTCTATTTTGTAAGTGTACGCAGACTTTTGGCGTGTATGGTTGGTGATTATTTGGTGGTCTTTGTTGTAATTCTTGTTAGGTGAATTTTGTTGCAATTCTTTGAATACGGAAATATTGAAGAATTTCTGACAAATATTTTCATTTTTTAAAGCGAGATTTAATAGTGATTATAGCATAAACACATAGGATTATTGCCTGTGCGCAGTCCTTCGGGAGGCAAGTGTATATTAAACGACCCAGCGAAATTCAAAATGGAGTCTTGCACACATTTTTGGGTAAATTAGATGAAATACGCAAATTTTATTATTTTCTTTCTCCTAAGAGTTAGATTTAACTACATCAAAATATAAATGTAATGGTGTATAACCTATTTTACAGCCCGGTGTATATTATTGTTTGACTTACGTGTGTATGATACGCATAAAAATAAAATGAGTAAAATAACAAGTATATGATTAACTGCTTCTTCTACAAATCGAAGTATTCTAATTCTTGCGATATTGAACATAAAAAGGTTTGATTACATTTTAAAATTCATTTATTTTGACTTAATTGTAATGCTTAGAAAAGAACAATCATACGGTGCATTGAAAGCACAAAATAAATTAGGTCTTGAATAGTGTGCGTTTTAAAAATGTGGTAAGAAGAAAAAGCAATAAAAAAACCTATAAACACATACGCAATGAGTACATATCCTAATTTTGACGTATCTTACTAAGTCATGTGTCGAAATCAATATCCATGACATTCAGTGTCTCTCGCATCTAGAAAAAAGAACCAGCAACTTTCTGATAAAGGAAAAAAAAAATGGAAACTGTAAAAGACAAATAAAAATGAAACCCCTCATTCCTGGAGCACTTCATCTCGCTTGATTTATGTTTTGTCGCTTTTCTTAAAAACTTGCATATTTTTATAAGAAATGCAGTTCGCTTACTTTTTTCTTTGTTATATTTATTAGGCAAGTAAAACTTTTTGCAGTGAGATCTTCTAAGTATCGTTAGTTCTTTCTCTCCTCATTGTGTTGGGCTTTTCAAGTAGTTCTCTTAAGGAAATTTTAAAGGGTCTTATGTGTATAAGTCCTCTTTTCACTCTGTTTTTAAGAGATAAAAGTATTTCTTGCTCTTCTTTACTCTTTATACTCATCATTTTCTAAGTAGACATAGTGTAAGAAATAAATTTTGAGTGTCATATAATGTAAATGGGAAAATAGCTGCACCTATATAGCCATGAATATATACTTTTGCATTTTTAAAAATATTAAAATAAGTGGGGATAAAATGTAGCCGTAAAAATATGGTTTTGATGTCCAGATTTAAAATAATAAACGCTCAAAGATAAATATATTACTTAAAAAATAGGAGGTAAATCAACCCGTTGTGTTTATCTTTTGCGAAAAATATTTCATGCATAATTTGCTGATTTTTACAGTACATGTTCTTACATTAATTTTTCTTTTTTATCATCTTAGTATATTGATCACTTCCTCAACATTGCACTTTGTTTTTATTGAACCGTAACCTTAATTATATAAACCGTATGATGAGCACTGTTCTACTAAAAGCTTTTTTTATGAAAAATATTAGCTATAATGTAAACAGAAGGAACTTCATATTCATGTCCATTATCCCTTGTAGGAAGCCCCAATAAGGATTTTTAAGAAACAAAAACATGATAATATGCTCTTTACAGAATCGAAATACCTTAAGGTCTGTTGGAACCCTAAAATAGTCAAAAGATGATAATGTGAGATTATTTTAATTTTCAAATTGTATAAATTTTCACATTTTCTACAATACCTTACATTGTTTTAAAACTAAATATGGTTTTTTTTTAATTTCATCTGACACGATTTTTGGATAACATGAAATTTATCCCCAATTGTTTTTTTAAACAGCTTATTTTTTAAAAGTTCCTTTACCTGAACTTCTGGGGAACGTCTAAAATTAGAAAGGGATGTACGAGTAGCTAAATCGGATTGATGCATTGAAATTCTTCTCTGTCTGTATCATAAATTATTGTTCTTAATTAATAAGACTTCAATGGACTGAATTCACGAGATGGTCATAAGATAGGTAATCAATTATACATGTTCTCTTTTGAATTCAAACTTGACCAATATAAATGTTTTTCAGCTAGTTAAGTTTATATAAAATTAACATATTTTATGAATGACTAAATATGTTCAATATTTAGAGAGAAAAAAAATGTTTCAAAGTTATAAAAGCAAACTGCTATATTATATGTATACTTTTAAATTCAAAATCAAATATATTTTTCTTACTTATGTTCCTCATTATTCTTGATAAATTTAACTTTTTAGAAAAAAAGTTTCTGCGAAAATATAAAAAAAATTGGAAGCAGTGAAGTTTCATGAACTGATTGGCTGGAAACATACTATTACATTTACCACGTGACTATAATGCCACGTAAATTTATGAACTGATTGGTTGAAAACACGAAATTTTTATGATCATGACACTATGCCATCACATGAATAAAGCCTTTCTAGTATAAATTGCCTCTAAATCATAACACTTTATTAAAAGTGTAATGATGTATTTTGTTAGTCGTGAAGGACAAGTTAAGTCTTTGCTAATTTTTTAAGACATTAACTAGTTGCCGGCGTATAAATACGTCTACTTAACCGGTGCTCCTGACGTATTTATACGTTTTTACGAAATGCGACCCTTTTCTTTGCTCTGTCGTCAGTAAAACTGCTCCGAACATTTTGGAATGCAATAAAATGATCTTGACAGTGTTTGAAAATATTCCAAAGAAAAATTTGCTTATCAATGACTTCCCCTTTACCTCTATAGAGTAGCTGAACAGTGCGATGTAAATATTCAATCACTCCCCTTTTCCTCTAATATCTTTTAATCGGCATTTAAAGGGTTAATCGATGAAAAATATTTACTTGTATTCTTTTGATGTGTGAATCCTTTTTCGCTTAATAAAAGCTAGTTCTCTTTTTATATATTTATAAATTAGAGTGAGCTAAATTTAGTCCTCAAATAAAATTTTTAATACAGTCTCATTAAAAAAAATTATGGGTAACTTGAATAAAATACAATGAAATAATGAACGAAGTATGTCTATATTATTGGCCACACATACATTTCATTTTTGAAAGAAGGAATATACTTCAATTTTTTGACTATTTGTAACAGTGAAATTTCAATTTATTTTTTACACAAAAATAACTGAAGTTTCTTAAAAAATAGTTTCACAAAGCTATTCATCATGTTTTAAAGCCTCACATCTTCAATCTACAAACATTTGTCTTTAGGCGTGTTTTTCCCTTAGAAAGCAATTTTTTTCTAGAACCTTTCATAATCCACGAATAAAGCACTAGCAATTTATGGTTAAAAAGAGTTCCAAAAGTTGATATTTGTAGTTGTTCAGTAAACCAAGTATTTTTAAAATTTTTTTTATATTTTAATGATTTTAATATTAATGATGCCCTCAGAAGACAGACTTCTTTTTCGCTTTTTAATAGTGGAATTTTTCGTCTATAAATGATAAACGATTCCTGCAACAATATACTTTAAAGAAATGTTCTATACCATTTTTTTATTTCTCAAACTTCTTTTATTAGAAGCTCTCACTAAAGAAGATTTTTTTGTGATTTTCAACATTTACTGCTCATTTTCCTCTTTCAATGTTATTTCTATACAAAGGCATTATATTTAAATTTTCCTTTAGACTGTCTGGAGCTCAAAAGAAATTTTGATAGAACTCAGAAGACAACATTATGGTAATATATGGAATAAGATATCATACAGAGTTTTTAGTTAGCATATAAATTTAATAGTGTAAAAATATATGGTGTACTCAAGATATTAAAATGGAAGATTTATAAGATTGAGACCTAAAAGTCTATCTCTTATCAAGGCTATTTATCGTAAGAAATATTTATTGTGCTTTTTCTTGTCTGTATTATATATATATATATATATATATATATATATATATATATATATATATATATATATATATATATATATATATATATATATATATATATACTTAAGACTCCGTTTATATATATAAGAGCTGTCCCAAGTCAGCAATGTTTATAATACAGTAGCATCCATTTTTTATATTTTAAACTCTGTAATAATTTTAATTTCTCATATATCCTTCAATGTCTGGTTATCTTGCAATTTCCATTTTTTTCAGTTTTACTTTTTGTATATTCATGTCTCTTTAGTAGAGAATTTTAACTATATATATATATATATATTTATAGAAAATAAGATATGCTAAGAAATTACGTAATTTTTTTCAATAGCTGTTTTTCGGCAAATCCTTCTATCGTAAGACAAAACTAGGGCTTAAAAGAATGTATTATCGGCCGGAAAAAATATATTTCCTAACCATTTATCTTAAAGTATCTGATTACCCTAAAATCATGATTTTTTGTGGGTTCAATCCCAGCTGGAGTTGATAGGTTTTCTGGGTCCGAAAAATGTAGGCACACAAGTCATATGATTAAGAGGCATGTAAAAAATCTCTGGTTTGGCTCTGGTACTCCTGGAAAAATTAAATCACGGAAATATTTCATCCAACGAGAGCTTGAATAAAAATTAACTCAAGCGTCAAAATATGGTAGCGATAGCAGCCACTAGATGGTGCCACGACTGAAATAGATCTCACTCTTCGGGGATTTACAGTGTCTGCAAATTCATGTACACCCAAATGCATTTCCTTTGGAAAAAAAAGATTCTATCAGGAATAAATTCACGTTTTTTTCCATCACCTCCTTACATTGATTAACAAAAATACATTGTGATACATGAGAAATCATTTATAAATGTTTCTTGTTGCCATTTTTATCTATTAATTACTTACAAGTTTCGTACCTTAAAATTGATTACCTGCTCGCTGTTTTATGTCGAATTTTGAAGAAACACCAATGGCTATTGGTGATAGATATCTGCCATTTTGAATCTTGATTAAATAAAAATAACAGCATGCGAGTTGACAAACCACTCTTCAAACTTCTACACCGTATCATTTTCGAACTTAGAACCTAAACAACTTTAATGTTCATCAATCCCTTGATGCGTTGGGACAGTGCATGAACGCATGACTCCACACCATTGAGAAAAGCAGCCCTTATTATTTAATACAACAGGTAAAAGTTAAGAAAAACTTTTCTTACAGGGATGCTTTAACTTATTAAGAGGAATTTTATGAGTAAATTATATTTAAACGGAGATGATATTATGTAACAAGAACATATAAATAGTACTCCAATGGAAACCTAAGGAAAAATTAGTATTTTTAGACAACTTACTGCTTCAATCAGTTGAGAAAGTTTTGAAAATTGTGAAGAATCTGTACGAGCCTTTCCACTAATCTTCTTAGGCGTCTTTCTGGAGAATATAAATTCGCGTTTATTTCAATCAACTCCAAAAGAAGTTTGGGATATTTAAATTAGATAAGGTATTTAAGTCGAGTGTTGCGAGATAGCTAGAGAGATGATTTTGGTAGGCTATGAGCCAGTAACGTTAAACGCATAGGTAGAAGATTCAAAGAGATTAGATTCGTGAAGACGTCGTGCCGCTAGACGTACCAGAAAGCTGATATAAGCCAGCGGTAAATATAATTCACGTACGCTTAAAGTAAGCGTCAGTTTGAGCTACTTAGTTAAAGTTAATGACAATTAAGAATTCGAATACGTGTGTTTCTGATCTCCTATTTCGGTAAAACTTACTTGAGTTGAGCTAGATTAGTAATTAATTGTTTTTCTTAATAATTTAATTTAATATAACGGCAAATCCCTTTAGAAGACGTAACATTATTGTATTATTTGTTATCCAAGATTTTTGAGGAAATTATAACAAAAATATAATATTATTATTCAAAATGTCTTTTGGTGGTTCTTTGCCTCAAATTAATCTGGTGGTCAAGGTGTGACCCAGGGGGTCATCACAAAAATAAAGATAGATTTTAACATGAATATAAAACCATATATTGTTATGCTGTAATTAGCAGTGGAGAGTCTAACACCTGAGCGAGATATTTTATAATTCATAGTTAATTCGTATTTTATTGAGAGAAATATAAAATTTTCTTTATATATTATCATTGTAAAATGAATTTCTAGAATTCCAAATTTTCAATTAAGTGTAGGTGCCATTGCTTTATTAAAAGAGAATAAATATTTAAAAAAAACATATTCAATAAAGGGTATAATGTATAATTTTATTTAAATAGGAACTTTCAAATATTGCATTATTGAAGTTTTTTTTTAATACAAGTTTTTTCTAATTCTAAAGATAGACTTGAAATAGTATTTAATTTATTTTTGTTATTTCTTTAGCACATGACTCATTTTTAGTTACATATAAATCAACTTTTTTTGTAATTTAATTGATAATTTTAGAGTAAAGTGAATTAAACACTTTTATGAATAAAATTATATAAATAAAGTTGATTTTTTAGGTTTCGAATGATTTTTTTGTGTGGATAAAACAGTACTTACCTTTATTTTTTTATCATATTTTTAATCAAGGTATATCAACTATTTAGAAATTGCAGTTTCCAAATGCATTGTGTTTCATTTATTCATAATTTTTCATTGATTACATAAAATGACAAGAAACAATCTGTTCATTTTTCTCTTTATCTTTCTAATAACACATTCAAAAATTCGATTACATATTACTTTCAGTACTCTCAATACAAAACCAATGTAAATTCCGGAATTGTACTTTAGTTCATGCCGTCCGATTCATATTGGTTTGAATCATTGTCATTACCCAAAACTCCATAAGAAATAAAGGTGAATATCCTCATAATCTGATTCACGATAATGATATAGGACAGTTCTTCAATCAACCTCTCACTACTCTAAATTCCACTCATACCACAGAAGGATATGAGGATTATTGACATTCCATTTAACATGCTATAGATCCCTTCTTTTCATTGATGTTCTCTTTGTGTCATCAGGATTCTTATTCTCCTTTACACGAATACTGCCGTTCCCAAAGCAGATGATGTCTATTGGATTTCTATAAATGCCTCATGTCAAAGAAGTATTAGTGTAGCCAGGAAAGTATTGAGAGAAAAAAAGTACTCCTTATATATAAAATATTTATAGATATTTACAAGAATCGGATATTACTTTAGATTTATTCTCCTTGAATCAACACTCTTCACATATAATCTCAATTAAATCTTGAAGGCTTCTCTCCCTCTCAATACATGTTAAAACCTGGGATTCCACTGTGTATGAATCCTGTTAAATTTAAGTAAAGGAGCAATGGTTGTATCACAGTTTTAATGAAAAATAAAACCACTCACTCATTGCATTATGTTTTCTTGAGATAAAATGGAAAGAATATCATTACAAAAAAGTTGCCCTAATGAATTACACAGGGGTACAAAAATTAAAGATTTGGAAACATACAAAAAATTTTCAGTGATTTTTTTTTTATTATTTAGTGTGCATATATATCGAATATGACTTTCGTTTCCCACCACCCTCACGTCAGAGTTTTTTGTAAAAATGTTATCAATATTTTTGCTAAAACCCTATTAGAAAAGGAATTATATATCTTGAACAATTTAGCCTGGGCAATTTGGCACCAATGGTTTTATTCAGTTAAACCTATGTAAACATTGGTCTTTGTGAGGCAAAATTATTTATCACTCAATTAGATGAAATTCATTGCTTTTAGACCTCACAGGCTGCCTTTGATCGAGAAAACAAGAAATTTCTTTAAAACTTATACATTTTACAACCATTATGGTGTAATTTCTAACAGAAACTACCAACACACTATTATTTTAATTTTGTTTTCTTAAGGTATTTACATAAAAATAGACGATTGAACAAGAGGAGCAAAAATTATGCTTGTGAACATACATGTTTGAAGCATATTTTAAAATGGGAAAGAAAACAAAGCAGACAAAGTTTCTGCTTGGGTAAGTTCTGTTTTTCCTACGAAACTTTTTTTTGACGTTCTTTTTTTATATTTAACCTCTCAGGCCTATCTCGTTTAATATCCAACACTAGTCGGCTAGCATGTTCTTAACCATTCTACCTTTTGATATTTGCGCTCCATATTTTTGATGCCTTGATGGAAACTTTCCCCCTGTTCTTCACTGAATGATCCTAATTTTTTGGGGGAAAGTCCACATGAGAGTGAAGGAAATGTATTTTTACTCTCATGGAGCAGGCTTACTCTTCATTGCAATTCTATTACAGCAAGGATCTTTGCAATTGCAAATAAACTTTCTGATCACATCTTTGAAAATAACTCGTGCTCTTTTTCCCTTTACTGTCATACAAGTCTCAAATTCTTTATCCTTCTTAAGCTTGTGAACGTCTGGACCAACACAGATTCCCTCTGTCAACTTGGCTTCGGGTATACCTGAAAAATGTTTGACACTTAGGTGCAAATGCACTGGAAAATTAGGTCCATGAGGAATGAGGTGGCCAATGGAATATTATTGGAATAAGATATCAGCTTTTGATTTTCACGGTTATACCTATGGATAAGATAGGAACAAAAGTAACAATCATTAGGGTAGATTTTTCGGCTCCATTTATGTCATAAAAACTCCAAATCATACAGCAGTCTTCTTTCCTTTGAGCCAGAAGCGTAGATCATTCAGGCACTTTGCACAATTTTATTAATGATTAATACATATTATCACATGATTTGTCTTGATTTCCAAGTTTCATGCCAAAATACGACAGATAAAACTGTTTTATATGGTCTGTAATGTTTCTCATACGATTTCTAATTAAACTATATTAGCCGTATGTAAAAAAAAAAAAAATCTGGAAAATTTTCGCAACGTCTCGAACTGTTTTAAGAAATGCACAGAAAAAAGACACCTGTTAAAAGTGTTTCTGAGATGAAGTTCCCACTTACGCAGCACATGCACTACAATAAATTGCACTTAAAAGAAAAATTGAAACCAAGTTAAAACTTTCAGAGCGTTTTACGTTCAGAATCAACCCAGATGAGTGAGCCAAGATAAGGATCTAAGTTAATGATTCGCGAGACGCTATGGGGCTGTGGTAGCTCAGTGGTCAAGGTATTGGATCATAGCAGGCATGTCATGAGTTCGAGCCCAGTACGACTAAATATCCGCCATGTAGGGAGACGATGCACGTTAAATCTGTCGAGAGCTAAAACGTCCCTCCATTGGTGTGGTAGTCAGGAGAAGGGTTGGCAGCTCAGATCTCGTCCTCATCATTTGACCATAGTTCAAAATTACGAGGTCCGTTGCCACAAAGGCCCTCGTGTAGCTGAACACAGTGCGACGTTAATATTCACTCACTCATGCGCGACGCTATTAGTAACGAAATATTGTGACAGGAAGAGAAGGAAGGCAAAGTAAAGATGTCCCAGAGTGGTATTCTGTACATTTATTTAACGCTGTACAAACTTTTGGTAAATGTGTATAAAAATCGAAATAAAATTAAATTTTTCAAAAAAGCCTGACATGATGGAAAATTTTCATTATTATTTCTGAAATCAGCACCAAGAAACATATTAAGTTCAGCTATCACTGCTCTTGAATTTTTTTTCATTGTAACCCTGTTTAACTTATCTCTACAATTCAAATATAATTGCTAAATTATAAATTCTCACAAGATAAAACTTTGCAATATATAAAGGGCTGTTTTTTCATTTTTTCTTATATTATTATATTTGTTTTAAAACTTGCCTTTATAAGTTTATTAAATTTTATTTTCACAGCATTTAAGGTGACTGACTACCTCCGGAACCGGGATTTTGAAGAAGAATATAAATGAATAATTTTTTTCATATTTAGTACCATTTGAGTTAATACACTACTGGCTATTAAAATTACTACACCAAGAAGGCGACGTGCTACATATGTCAAATTTAAACGACAGGAAAAAGGTGTTGTGATATGCAAATGATTAGTTTTTCAGCGCAGTCAAAGCACACGCCAGTGTAGGGACATATACAATGTGTTTAAATCAGGAAATTGTTAAGCCGTTTCTCATACACAAATTGCATTTGAATGTTGTTACCTGGTGAAAGGTTATTGTGATGCCTCGTGAAAGAAAAATAAATGCGTACCAGCACGTTTCTGACTTTCATAAAGGTTGAATTGTAGAGTACAGGAATTGTGCAGTTTATCATAGTAGATTGTTGCTGCACGCGTTGGGTCGAGATCCAATCATTGTTAGCAGAATATGGAATCTATGGGTTCAAGGTGGTAATACAGAATGCCGTGCTGGATCTCAACCGCCGAGAAGACAGGCACGTTACCCGCATGGCCTTAATGGATCGTGTCGCTACATCACCAGCCCTGAGTCAAGAAGGGGGTCGTTTGCAAGACAACAAGTTTTTGCACAAACAGTTCGACGACGTTTGCTGTAGCATGGAATCTCAGCCACTACCCTTGACGCCGCTGCATTACAGACAGGGACGTCTTCAATGGTGTGATGCACGACAAAGCTGGCGCACGAATGGCGCTGCGTCATTTTTTCAGATTAATCAAATTTCCGTTTACAGCATCAAGATGGTCACATCTGTGTTTGGTGTCATCAGGATGAACGCACATTGGCAGCGTGCATTCGTTCTCGTCATAACTATCACCTAGTATGATAATATGGGGGAGGGGCTATTCGATACACGTCTAGGTCACCTTGTGACGAATCTATACGGAACTTTATCACTAACCTTCTGAGTCGACCTTTTTAGGGAAATTTAATTCCCTACCTATTTCCAATCAACTCCAGAAAGCGGACAGGATTCCTTGTTATGCAGATTAGATTAAGTATTTAAGTCAAACGAAATAGTAAAGTTAGAGCAGTAGGAGATAGAGATTGAAGCAGAAAGATATCGTGGATTTAAATTGAAGATTTTTTGTTAGAGATATTTAATCTCAAGAATTGAGATTCCGAGGGGTAAATATTGATTTGTGTTTAAAGTCTCATTAAAGTTTTAGGAGTGAGATTAAAGTTAAATGTTCAATAAGAACATTATTAAATATAATTCTGGGATCTCTTATCGTGGTAATTTCTGCGTGATCGTTATTTAATAAGTTAATTAATTGGATCATTAATTAATTAAGTTAACTTAAAGGATATTACCTTTAAAACCTCATAATATTAGTAGTCAAATTTGTTAATAAGTCTTTGATTCTATTTGGATAAGATAACCAAATAAAGAAAGTTGTTTATAAAAATGGCTTCTGGTTCTTACATGACTCCTATTTATTCTCGTTCTCAAAGTGAGGTCCTAGGAGACCTTCACAACCTCTTGTTGGCATTGACGGCATTTTGAACAGGGCACGTTACATTTCTGATGTGTTATGACCCATGGTTCTACCCTTTATACGAGCTCTGCGAAACCCCACGTTTAAGTAAGATAATGAAAGGATCGCATGTTACCGGTATTTTACGGACCTTACTTAATAGAGAAAATGTTAGACTGTTGTCCTCAACTGCACGTTCACTAGATCTTACACCAATCGAAAACGTCTGGTCTGTGGTTGCCGAACGACTGGCGTATGGTGACGAGCCGATACAGTAGACGAGATTTGGTATCGTGTTGAAACTGCATGGTCATCTGTACTTGTACATGCTCTCCAATCACTGATTAAGTCCCTGCCGAGGCATATAAGTGCTATAGCTATTATTACTGCCAGAGGTAGTTGATTTTGCTACTGATTTCTCAGGATCTATCCACTCAAATTTCTTGAAAAAGTTTAATCTCTCTCTCTCACTTGTTATTTCTAGTATAATATACTTGTCCAATAAATATCATTTTGTTACCTGCATCTCTTCCTGGTGTAACAATTTTAGTGGCCAGTAGTGTGTATATATAATTATTTTCAAAATATTTCTACAATAAAAACATTTTTTAAATGCTATTTGAAGCAAAAAAGGAAAAAATGAATGACATATTTCCAAGATATTCTCGTTTACTGAAAAATACACCGATAATAATATTTCTTAATATGTAGCTAAGATTTTTATACAGAGGTTGAGCTAGGAATTTTGAAAAATTTCTATTATTTTTAGAGTTACAATCAACTGAAATAATAAGCATTTTTTTGTGAAAATTTCTCTGCTCTGATTTCATAAATTATGAATAAATCCACCCCTAAATTATACATTTCAAAAATCGTAGTTTAACCTCAGTTTAGATGTCATACCTATATACAGGCAAAATATTATAATTATTAGATAAAAAGGTTTTCATAAAAAAGAGAATATCCTGATTTTATGCCTTTTTTTTACTTTTATTCACGAAAAAATTATGTTTAAAATCTTTTTCTTTCTGTGAAAATATCCTTAAAGCAGTTTTATATATAAGTACTGACACCATATATATATATATATATATATATATATATATATATATATATATATATATATATATATATATATATATATATATATATATATATATATATATATATAAATGAGAAAATATAAAAATATCCATTTACACACTTTTTTTCAAAATCATGGTTCCGAACGTAGTGAATCACCTAAAAAAATAGAATTTTTAACGAAATGCTCTTAGACTATATAATTCTAAAATTAAAATCAGCTCATATTCAGGAATACTAAATGTATTATTGCCGTATAAACAATATGTACTGAATTTTAAGAGCTAAATTAAAAGCATAAAAATTGGGCATAATCTCTTTTTCCTAATATAAAATGTTACCATTATTTGTTTATATTTATTTCTGTATATTTATTTTACATTTGTTTTGAGTTCTGTCCCTGTTTGTTTTGAAAATCATTTATATTGTGCTGGGTTTTTTTAACTTTCAGAAATAATATATATTACTTCGAACCCCTTCGAAAATTTTGAAATTATTTTATTGAGTCTGT
Source organism: Trichonephila clavipes (assembly GCA_019973935.1). Taxonomy (NCBI): domain Eukaryota; kingdom Metazoa; phylum Arthropoda; class Arachnida; order Araneae; family Nephilidae; genus Trichonephila; species Trichonephila clavipes. The sequence goes on from BMAU01021105.1 coordinate 29,018, forward strand.
TCAAGTCTAATGTATTCAAAAACGTTCAAATAATGCAAACTCGCATAAATAGTCTAGATTATATGCATTAAAATGATATTATAAGATTATGTATTAAATACTTATAAATAATTATTTCTTTAATTTCTTTTTATTATTACAATTAATTTATGAGAATAACCCGTTAATAATAATAATTTGTACTGCGAATTGATTGTGACATTGTTCTAAATGACACACACAAACTAAATGATTTATACAAAGATGAATGAAAACAAAACTAAAACCTAATTTTTTATTATTACATGAAAGTATTCATTGATTATTCTTTAAAATAACAAAACAATTTTTTTCTTCATTTTGTATATCCTTAGATTTGTAATGTAAGAAACACTGGCGTAGCTAGTAAGCCCCTATCAAAACTCCTTCGGGCCCTTTTTTAGAAATGAAAGCCCTATTAGTGGTACTGTAGTTACACATGTTGGAGCCCATGTAGCTTGGGGGCCCCGTATCATCGGTAGCTACGCCTCTGGTAAGAGATATGTTTACTTACAATCATCAAGAACTATTTAGATTTTTGTGAGTAATACTTCAAATGACCTTCTAATTTACTTTTGTATGAGAAGACAAAACATGATGGAAGATTAAAACTGATTTAATTCATTTTTTTTTCATTTAATTTTAAGCATTGCATATTTAAATTAGAATTAGTTGCAATTTGTGATACATCATGTATAAAAGCAAATTTTTTTCAAAACAATTTAAATCGACCTGTTTTAGATTTATATGTAAACCATAAATTTATTCCGATTTATTTATATATTGCATTTGTTACAATATTTATCTAAAAAATATTAAAAAATGTGGATATTACATTATCATTCGTAAAATAAAAACCTATATATGTTTCTCTCTCTCTCTCATTTTGCTTTATCTAACTCCATTCTAGTACAACACACAAGAAGTATTCATGAACAGATTTTAAAGTGATATGCTCAGAGAGGATAGGCTTTAATTTTATGAACTGTAAATCCAATTGTAAGATAGGTAATAATACAAAAATAATAAAATTGCGTTTAATCAGTTATAAAAATATTTATCATATTTTTTTTAGTGTAAAGGGTACTGATAGAGAAAGAGCATGCTATGAGAGGAGAGAAAACAGTTTATTTTTATATTTATATGGAAAGCTGTTCAAGTAGGTCTTTGTTACGAACTATTAAAGTAATTAATCATAAAGTATATTTTATGATTAATTACTTTTCCTTTTATTATTTTTACTATTTTAAGTTTAATAAACAGAGTGTCTTAAACGTATAACTACACTTTCAAATATAATTTACGAAATACATAAATAAGTATATAAAAATAAAGAAATCAGCTTACAGGTTTTTCTTTGTTTTATAAAGGGAGCATTTAATTTTTCTCTCTCACAATCTTTTACAATATGATTTCAATATATGCATCATTAATCATCATTGTTTCCATCATCATTTCATCAGTGTCACAAATTAAAGAATGGTAAACAATGTTTTTCACGTAACCCTACAAGAAATCCAAAGGGTTAGGTCTAAAAATCTAGGTGACTCTACAATTCGACTTCCTCTCTATTCATCACCCGGATAACCTTTTTGCACTCCCAAAAACTAGTGTGATGGCGCCCCATTTACTTTGGACATATGTCTCACATTCAAATTCGATAAACCATGCTGCAATTTGCTCTTGTTCCTGTGGCGAAGCCATTTTTAAACAAGAGTGCTGAAAAACGGGAATGTTGCGCTATATAGTATAAAGTGTTTGCTTAATAGACTGTAATTTTTTTTTTGTATGGAACATAAAATACCGTAAATGAAAAAACCTTCGTCTGTTTGTCTTTAACTAATTTTTGGAAGTTTAGTCATACTTTTCAGACACCCTTGTACTGTCTTCCTTTGGTTAAATTACATATTACACTTATTTACCGTTTTATTATTATCTTCAACTCTATTTAAAATTATAAATTGGATAGGGAACTACAGGCATTTTCCTCCATTTTCACGTTTAAGAGTACCTTCTGCTCTAATTCCCGCTCAATGGCCAATACAGTTCACAGCAGCGCCCTCTTTCTAGTATATCATGCGCTAGGTGTCAAGCCTCCTAGTGCACTATGTGCCAAGTCGTTACACCCTAAATATTTCGCTACTTAGGGTTTATTATTTACTCTTTATTATTATTATTTTAAAATTTAAAGTGTACCATATTAAAGTATATGGTTACAGTAAGTTATCATAAAATGTATGTATTATATTATAAAAGGGAAAAAGCAATAGTAAAAGCATATACATATATATATATGATATATATATATATATAAATATAAATATATATATATAAAATATATATATATATATATATATATATATATATATATATATATATATATATTATGAAAATTGTAGTTATTCCTTACCCTTAAGGAAAATCACGAATATTTTCAAAACTATTAAATTATTCGACGAATTAAACGCATTGTAACGCTTATTCTAAAATCTTACTGAGATATAAAATTTCATTCCAACATTACCGCTTATAGAGAAATTCACAACTTCTTTCATACTTATATCATGATATATTTGTAGGAAATCCCTGTCGTAAGGTATCTTTCTCGCGTGCACCGGCTGGAATGGATTTGAAAGACGAGACTTTCCACATTCTTGAAAAGTACCCCGTTATTCATCGTATTCGCTTGGGAATCCAAACTGATTGGCTCTCCTATTTTCTTCAAATTAATTGACATTCCCGTTGAATTCTCAATTATTCATAACGGAGCGTGATATTTATTGAAGATGTTACTGATCGATTCTACTTGAATATTTTGCGAGTATAAGATGTAAAGGAGAAATTAAAAGCAATTTGGGTTCTGAGAAGAAGTAATTAAACAAGACAATAATTGTTAAAATACTAGAAATATTTGTTAATACTGAATTCAGTTCAGTCCTTAAAATTATCCCGGTAAATATTTTTACCATTGTTTATCTCTAATTTTATTTATTTATTGCTTTGAGTTAAAATATACAGACCAAGCAAATTATAAACTACACCTTTTTTTTATGCTTGACATTTTGTGTAGGGATAAAACCAAGCAGCCAGAAAGAAAATAAATAAATAAATAAAAAAGGAAGGTCTATGTAGAAGGTTAAAAGTGGTGAACTTTAAACATCTGATATTAAGCATTATTTTTTTTTAAAAAAACAAGAATCAAAATTTTAAATGCCTTTTATGAAAATTCTATTTTTTTTATCTAAGTTATGTTTCATAAATTCCAATATCGCAAAAACTTATGAATGCATTTCTTTCATATTTTTTAAATGTTATATACAAGGATGATGAAAAAATGAGCTAAGGAGTTAGTTAATATTAATCATTTTTTTAAAATTTTTTTTAGCAGTTTACTGATACGAAAACTTTATATTTTATATTGATATTTTCTAAAATTTTCTATAAGAAAATAAGCAATGAGCCATAACTTTTTGGTAAATTTAAATACATTTTAGATTTAAGATCCTTTATTGTTATTGTGTTAAATATGTTGAGTAGAAAAATAATTTATATATAGAGTTTTGAATTCCTCACGTACAGTGTTTTTTTTTAATTCGGTATTATTTTCATCAGATTTTACCTAAAATACCTGATTTTAATATATTTAAATTGTCATATAATTTTCTGATTTGTGTTTTTCATTAATTTAAGTCATAAGCACCAACAAAACAACATAAAATTACTAATAGCTAGGTATTTTAAGAAACTTACCTCCAAACGTAGGCAGATTCCTTATAAATTTTTTAAGGAAATTGAATGTAGTAAGTACACTCACATGAAATATCCCAATGTAATTTCTTCACTTTTCATTCATTTTATTGATTGATTGATTTTTTCTCTTTTTATTTATTTATTTTATTTATTGTTCCGATTCCTTCATGCATTTTCTTAAAAAAATGTCTCATAAATATTTTGCTTTTTTTTTAAATGAGTTAGTGTATTTTTAATAACTTTTAGTCCTTCGTATAATTTAATTTATCATTTAGTAGGTTATTTTTCTCATTAAAGATTTAAAAACAGTTTACGTGATTGACTGTTTAGAATTTTTGAGATTGAATTGTCATTGGGCATACTATGACAAACAGATTTAAATTATGGCAAAACATTTAATAAAACAAAGCAAAACCTGTGAACTAACCATATACAATACATGTGGCAGTGGTAGATTAGTGGTTATGGTCACGGAATCGAGGTTGGCAGGTCAGGATTTCAAGACCTAGGGCCACTGAAGACCCATGTGTAGAGATGCAGATGCAAATTAAATCTGTAGAAGCTCACAATCCTCCCATTGTTGTGGTAGGGAAGTTCGGAGAGTGGATGACAGCTCAGGTGACTTCCTCGTCACTTGACCATGATTAAAAATTACGATTTCCGACCTAAATATACCTTGTTTTGTCTTAAAATGTAACGTTAACGAAACATCTGTAACGGGTTCTATTCTCGATTCTTACTAGCCTTCTTGGGAAAGTGCTATTTTAATGTTATATGATTCTAAAATCGCTTTCTGTAAAATAACCGGGATTTCACAAATACCAGCTGCTATTTAACTTTAGAGAGGTGTGAGTGTGTGCTGTCAATGTCGTTAAACTGTTACTGAAGTTTGATTATTAGGGTCACAATAATTGAAGCACTCGGAGTTTCAGGAAGAGGTTCCTACGTCTTAGTAAACGAAACATCTCGTTAAGTGAGGATCAGTAGCACTCTGTCAAATCTTAGCGAAAGATAAGTGATTCAATTATTTGTGCTATAGATATTTAGGTTAGTAATTAAGTTGGCTGCTCTCTTTTTTAAACAACTTTTGGATATTAAATTAGAAAGTAAAACAAAAAGGTGTTGGATTTTACTATAATGTCAGTTTATTCGGGGTCTCTAACCTTGCCAGCGACCGCAGGACCACACAACAGCTCATCCACTCATTCACAAGGAAAATATTTATATATAAATCACAAACGGATTATATATATTAATGCCTTGTCTTCTATCTCAGTGGCTAATATTTTTTGATCTCTTACTCCAATTTAGAAATCTCTGAGATAGTAATTTCCAGCTTTAAATAGTGGGAATCGCATACATTTTTTTAAATGTTTGCTTCAAGATTCTACTGATCTTTATAATCAACAGTTGGTTTAATATTTTTAATAACATTGAATCATAGAATACATTTCATTAAGGGCAGTTTTAGAAGCTCTGTTAGCAATTTCGTTGCACCAAAATATATTTAATTATTTGATAGCGAGTTATAAATTATGTCAACTCTCGAAATTACAACTTTCGATCAACTAACTAGTCCTGAAAACACCATTTATGTTATTATAAAAATTTCAGAAAAAAATTGTAAAAATTTATTTTTTTCCTAGATATAATCTATTGCTTGAACATAATATTATACTCCGAAAGAATAATTTAACTTCTGAGAAATAAACCTTTTACGATCAAATTTTATTTTTACTAATAGGAACTACATTTTATGTCCTTTTTCGCACCCCCTTCTTTTCCCAAGCGTCTTTTACCACTACTTTTATAAAATAAAAAAAATCTATAAAGATTGCTGTTTCTGCTTGAAATTGAAATTTTGGTTATCGGGAATTATGAAATGCGCGCGCGCACGCCTATCAAGAGATGCGCACGCTTATTTTACAATAGTAATATGAAATTATGCCTCCATGAATCAGAATAAATACAGATATCGGAACTGCGTATAGAATTAGTCATGAAAACTTGTAAGTAATTTATTACTTGTAAATAAACTATTAGAATTGAACCACGCTACGAAGAGTCATTTCAATTATGTTAATCTCTTTCTTATAAAAAACGTATATATGCGTTTGTTAGTATTCAGATTTTCCTATTATAAGTCTCATCGGAATTTTGTTTTCAAATGTTGGTCTTGTTAGTGTCATGGCGAATTTTCAGGCTAAATGGTGCAAATGCACTCAAATAAGATGCTGCTATTTCTCTGTAAAATATGCATGTCAAAAAAGAACTCGAAAAAAGTGAGAGAACAATGTCACTAATTTCATGAAACTGTTACTGTTACAGATGAACAATATTATGTGTATATTTAAAATGTGAATTCATTTTTAAAATTTTAAAAATTGGCATGAAAACCGGAAAATTGGTTATATTTTATATTATATATATATATAAACTACCTGAATGAGAAGAAATACATTTTATCAATTATTTTATATGTTTTTATTTCTGAATATGTGTTTTTTTATTACGAGTAAGACATTGAAATAAAATGTTTTTCTCACAGTGACGTATTTTATGTTTGATCTTAGCCGGATTCATTTCTTTTTTCTGTACCTGCACACAGAATGTGATTCCCTACAACTCCTACAAATTACAATGATGTAGAGGGCAGAAAAATAATAAATTATTGCATAAAAATACTGGGTCAAAAAGTGCCTTCTTCATGCGTGGAGTGTATTGTATGCGTGTTGTTGTGTTGTTGGAATACCCTAGGTTCTGACGAGCAGAAGAAAGGGACCTTGTTACACGTTTGGAAATACCAAAACAATGACATCGTCTTGTGGGGGTTCGTTATTTCAGATAATAAAAATTAATTCTTTTTCTGATAAAAATTGTTAAGTATTTTGTGAGTGTCAACAGTTTTGTTTTGTTTACTAAAGAATAAATAAACGAATGGAACGGGCCAATGGCGCTGTTGTTTTAATTTCTTTACTTGATTTCTGTTTAATGTTTAATTACTTAACATATCTTTACTTCTAAGATCCATACAACACAATATGTTCTCGGTAGAAATTTGGTAATGTTCACAACTTGCCCTGATGGATATCTTTTTTGTTCGCTGAGAATGAGAAGCACTTGATGTGACTACTAGCAAGACGAGAGAGCCTGGAAGCACTTGTCACACTTGAGGGCTAGGATCAGACCAGGTCTATTACCCACATACCAATGAGGAGTTGGATACACCTTCCACTCCACCAAATTTTGAGATTTTTTTAACGAGTATAATTCCAGATAGATAAAGGCGGATTGGGAGGGCATTGGAAGAATATAGCACTCCTACGCTAGTTTGTACACCAAAAGTTGGATATGAGATGGGATCCATTGAAAATGTATATCATGATGCAGCGATAAATCTTTCAGTTAGTGTAGGATGGGAACACTGGTTTTGTCGCTAACAATAAACAGTTTGAAAGGTGTTGAAGCGAGATACGTCTATTGGAGAGAATCCAAAGATCACTGTGATTCTTCTTAGATACAATAGCTTCACGCTCGAATTAATAGCTATTAGTTCGATTTTGAAAACTGAGCAGAAATCTGGGAGTATTGCGTTTTTTCAGAGTTAATTTTTATTGGGGTGTAACAATATATATATCGCTAACTGCCAAGTCGGATATTTTAATGCCACCAGTATAAATCTTGATTATTATTGAGAAGGCTGTTAATGTGATCTTGAATGCTGTCTAAGAGGGCTAGAGACAAAATTTTTCTTAATGACGGGAAAGTCTAAGTTGAACTTGGAGAGTCCCTCCGAGGGATTCAAGCTACATTGTACAGGATTTAAACAGAACGAAGGTACTGCTTAAGGCAGCGTTTCTCAAACTGTGGGGCGCGTCCCCCTTGGGGGCCGTGACAGCTCTACGAGGAGGTCGCGAGCATATTAAAAAGACGAAAACAAAATTTTATTTAACTAAATTTGTTTTTTTTACTTTCAGTAAATTAATAAATACGCATTCTGACATAATAAAAAATAAAATACATATTTACGCTGATAGGTTACACTTATAAATGTATCAGTGCTACACAATGTATTTTATAATTAATTTAACAGAAAAAAATTAAGAACAATTTTAATAATTACCAGTGACCCCATGAGCTTGTCATACATAAAATTTTATACAAGAATTCACACTTATCGTGATAATTTGTACTGTTTATAATTAATCCCTTAAATCCCGATTAGAAGTTACGCGATTCACTTCCCAATACCGACCGTTTTCCACGTAGGCGCGTTTATACGATGTATTGGGTGGAATAAGGAATAAAGAAGCAAATAATCTGGAATAAGTAAATTTTTCGCAAACACTGTCAAGGTCCTTTTATTGCATTCCAAAGCCTTCGAAAAAATTTTATGGGAAGCACTGCACAGAAAAGATCCTACTTCGGAAAGACGTATATATACGTCCGGGGCAAAGAACGCACTGGCTGAGTAAGACGTTTATATACGTCGGCGGCACTTAAAATGTTACAGTTGTATTGAAATTTTAGTGTCAAAAGATAGTATTATTGAATTTAATACATCGTTATTGTATGAGGGGGCGCGATGAAAATTATGATTGAATATTGGGTCGCGAATATTGAAACTTTGAGAAGCACTGGCTTAGGGTATCCGACTACGTTCGGAACCGTGCTATTACAAAAGGGATAATATTTATGATATTTAGTGTCCCTTAGATGAGAAAATGTATATAAAATTGTTTTAAAAATACTGTTACAATAAAAAATTATTTAAGGGGACATGGAACGATTTACACAAAAATTTTTAATTTGAGGATTTTCAAATTTTTTTTGATGCCTCCTATGTGTGTATATTATGTAAAACAGATTTTGTGCTCAAAATTTCATAAAAAGCTAGACATTAATTTTTCAAGGAAAAAAATAGTTTGTGAAGTGATTTTAAAATGCTACTCCACCCCTACAAAAATGTACATATACACATGAAATTTGATTTCCAAGTACGTCAAACTATGTATAACAAAAATTGGTATGGATTTTGCGATAACATAATTGGTATTTGTACAATACTTCTTTTTACGAATGCTTATTCAAAATTCTTCAAAAAATGTATAAATTCTGTGTTCAATTATTTAAAAAAAATAAGCATGACTTTGATTCAAAAATACATATAAACTTTTGTTACATATACTATTAGAGATATGTAAAAAAAATTCAAAACGTGATGCATAATAGAAAAAAAAGCCTTAGCATTCTAAATGAAGACAAACTAGTTATTTTATCTTTCTCAGATAAGTAAGTTCAAAGTTTTGATTTACCATAGGGATGTGAATAAAAACGAACTTAAAAGCTATCATAATTCGGCATTTTTTATGTTTAGAGCTTTCAAGTTTTGTAAGGTTCTAGAAAAGTATATTAAAAATAATTTAGGCTAAAAAAATTATGTTTGATCTTTGACCAATTTTTTGTACAATATTTTGACAAAAAAATGAACGTAGAATGACCAATTTTCAAGATATTCTCCTTTTGTGAAAAATGCTGCTATTATAATAATATTTTGCCTGTATATAGCTCAGACCTCTGTATAGAGGCTCAACTAGTACTTTTGAAATATATCTTAGAAGTGGGTTTATTCACATTTTACGACAACAAAAGGGAGAAATTTTAAGAAAAACACGCCGATAGTTATTTCAATTGGTAGTAACTCTGAAAATAATCTCAAGTTTTCAAAAATCCTAGTTCAGATTCTCTGGAGATGTCTTTACGTTACATAAGCAAAATATTATTATTTTAGAAGCCTTTTTATAAAAGGAGAACATTTTGAAAAAAGGTTATTTTAAGTTAGTTTTTTGCCAAAATATATTGTACTTAAATAATATTTTTGTCAAAATGTCCTTAAAACAATTTTATACATATATTCTAATCTATGCGACACTAAATATCATGAAAATTATCCATTTTTGCGATTTTTTTAAAATCACGGTTCCGAACGTATTCGGATACCTTAAAATGATCATTTGAGAACAAATCACATATGTAGTAATAGGACAAACAGATACTCAGCCTTTGAATTAATCATCATGCACATCGCAAATGAAACTTTAGACTGTAAAGGGTTATTCGATCTGCCCTTGTATCAATAATGTTTTTTGAACAGGCATACTATTCATCATACGCATCTTACTATTCTCCACGCAATGTTAAGGCAAAATAGTTGCTTCACACATAGGTACTCTAATTCCAAATAGATAAAATATGTCAGAAATTAGAAAGCATATTGTAATGAAAGAAAGCTAGTCCTATTAAAGGGAATCTAGATAAAAGCACTCCGAAAAGAGTCCCATGCTTACGTATTTCCCAACTCTGGCATAGTTTTCCGAATCCAGATTTTCATTATTTTCCACTGTTCGCAAACCAAACGAGTCTATACTATTTATAACGCGTGTAAGCATTGAAGCCTGATGACAAATAACACTGGGGAATTTTGCTTCTTGGTTTTAATCAATAAACTACGTTTCTGTTCTAACTGTATCGTATTTTGACTCTAACTAGTGTAGAAATAATTTCCGACCCTACAATTATTTGTGATTCCGAATAGTCTTTGCGCTCAAACCCTCCTACAACTTTGTGTCGATGCCAGTGACTCTCTCTCTCTCTCTCTCTCTCTCTCTCTCTCTATATATATATATATATATATATCTTTGTTATATGGACGCATTTTCTAGAGCCTCCAGATATAGGGTTGTTCATATCACAAATAATCATTACATTGCCATTGCTCTCAAGCGAAATAGAGATAGCTTTTCATTTCAGAGACTCACACCCTATGAGAAAACATTATTCTATCTTAAGAATAAAACCGATCCAATACAACGAAGCTTTAGATTGTAATTCACCGAAATGTAGATTTGAAGTGAATTGTTTTGTATTAAAGAGTTATTAAACGTTTTGAGGAATATAGTTCAATGAAGAAATTTCTAACTGTATTGCTTACGTTCAGAAATTTTTTTGAAACTAAATTTCGGAACTTAGAATTCAAAGAATTAAAAATTATTATTATATTTAAGAATGACAAACCTCATATTTTGAATTCAGTAATCAACTTATAGCGATTAGCAGGTTATTAGTGACAGATTAAATGTTCTAATGCGGAAAACTCATAATGCCTTGCTTTCTCTTTATACAAAATGTTGCATCTGCGAAGAAAATGAGTCATCAGGTAAGAGCCAGACAAATTAAAAGTATTGATCTAATTACATGTATATCTTATATATATATATATTTATATATATATATTATATATATATATTATATATATATATTATATATATTATATATATATTATATATATATTATATATATATATATTATATATATATTATATATATATTATATATATATATATTATATATATATATATTATATATATATTATATATATATTAGTACAAATATTAGGATGGTCAATACCTTGACCGAATTCTAACTAACCAATAATCCCAAGATCGCTTTGAATACTAAATGTTTTGATGTTTTTATATCTGTAAATAAATTTTCTCTTTTTATCACGCTATCTAAAAAGAATATCATAGAATTAAATAATTGAACAACTAGCTACATTTTGTAAATAACAAATAAATAATATATGATTGGCAAGGAGTGAACTGTGCACTTTTTCACTAATATATACAGGTATAATGAAATTGTTTTACAAATATTTATGAGAAAGAAGACTTAAATTCATATGTAACAATTCTCTCATGCATACCTTATAATTTTCGTATTCTTTTACCTATATGTGATATACAGAACAAAATACTTTTGAATTTTAAGATATCTAATGTTGAATAAATTTTCTTCTCAAAATTGTTCATTCTCTATTGAATTTTTAAAAATTTCTTTCTTAACTCATGAGGTAATACTTATAGGAAGTGGCCGCGGTAGCCGAGTGGTATAGGTATCGGACCGTGGTTTGCTTTGTCACGGGTTCGAGCCCAGTACCACTAAAGACCCGCCGTGTAGGGCATCGATGCACGTTAAATCTGTCGAGAGCTGAAACGTCCTCCCGTTTGTGTGGTGTGGTAGTTAGGAGAGGGGGTGCCAGCTCAGGTGTCGTCCACGTCACTTGACCATGGTTCAAAATTACGTGGTCCGTCGCCAAAAGCCCTCGTGTAGCTGAACAGTGCGACGTTAATATTCAATCAATCAATACTTATAGGAAAATCCACATTTTCATTTTTAATGTTTTATAACTGCACAGAAGTGTTGGTATGACAACGAGACCCACATAGGGTAACAGACGTCCTAAATAAGAGCATTGAAAAAATAAATTCGAACTTTTATTATGTAGAAATTTATAATAAACGACTTTTTTGGATTGAGGACGTTTTGAACCAAATAAAAGTTTTGCGTGTTCTCTCAAGATTACAAGTTTTGCTCTGCATTATTTTTGAAGATTCCTTCCCTAATGACTTTGAATCTATAAAATTAACATCGACTAAAATAAAAATGTAATTTATATGTATAATATGAAGTAAAAAATGAATTAACTTCCAAAATTTATAAATTATTATAAAACATTTTGTATTAATAATTGTTCAATATCTTATTAACATTAAATGACAAAAAAATCCTATTATATCATTAGGTTTTGCACGGGCTTTTTAAGGTGTGTAACTTTATACACATGGAAATTTTCTCTCCTCCTCTCATTCTCAACGCTTCCTAATGTGTGAATGATTTCTATGTTAATGTCATTAAAATTCCCTGTTTCTTAATTTCTTCCACTTCTTTTTCTTGTCTTTCCCACCGCTTAAGCCAGTGATGCACGAGCTGTTTCCCCAGAGATAAGGTATTTCTTCAAATTTCTATTTTCGATTAATGATTTACAAAAAACAATACTGCTTTAATTAGTAAAAAATATTAATTTAAAACAATAAAAACAACATGTTTCTAAAATAATATATATTAATTTATTCATTTTTTAACAATAATTTCTTTTTAAGAATCTAAAATACTAAAATGGATTTGAAACTCTCATTTACGTATGAATCGTGTTAATGGTGAAAGCTATTAGTTATCAATTGTGTTGCTAATCAATAGTTACCTTGCACGGACTTTTTCAAATGCAGATCTTATTGACCATAGGAATCTCCTTTCTTTTTTTCCTGGTGTGTGTGTATACGTGATATCTATATTAATGTCATCCAACTCCCCATTTTGAAATTTCTCCCACATTTTTACATTGTCAAAAAGGTTTCATTTCTCTCCCTTCACCCCGGTGTAACACAGGCGTTTTTGAGTGAAAAACTCGTTCCCCTTCTATTTTTTCCAGGATTATTAAAGTATGAACCCACACATTCTTTTTCTACAGAAGATAGTTCTATCACTACAATTAGAAAGCTATACACAACGATTGAAAAACTCTTTCATCAAAGCGGTGTCAAAATTCACTCATTCAGGAAAAAAAAATCGCAAAATATACAAAACATCGTTATTTTGTAAAAATAATTTTTTTTTTTATTTTATACCATGTTGTGACGAAGTAAGTGATATTTTTGATTCAGTAATTAATTTTCGTTGGATTGTGCAAAACGAAAGATGGGATGATATTTTTTAAAACGACTCAAAGTATCTGAAATCTTTTCCTCGCCATCTTTCGGCGTCTTCTGCGCGATAAACGGCATACAGGGGTAAATCGATCGTGCATTTTAAGGTTTTTAATTAATTAAAATTTCGGAATGGAATTTGAATGCTAAAAATGGATCCACATTGTATCATTTCTAGTGGTTTGTGAGAAGATTGCTTCATGTAGATGGATACAGACATGCGTTTGCTTAGTTATGAATTATAATAGCGTAGATAAGGAGTGGCGAATATTTATGGATCAACCTGCCATTTTTTTTAAAGAAATGCTTAATGAGGTATAGACGTGCCGTCAAATAATTTTGACTTGCAATTAGACGAAAACTAATAATACTAAATACTATCAACTCAAAACTTGTTATTTACCACGAAAATACCTTTTGCACTGTATAGTTGTAAATGTTTCAGTTATACACGTTAATTTAAATTAAAGTAACATTAATGCGACTACTGTTGTTGCAGATTGGATAAGTAACTTATAATACGATTGGAAGATGCTGCTTTTAGTAGAATGCATGCTGTTTTAGAGTCATCTGCCAAATGGGTTCTAAACAATTAATTATATTTACTGTGGTTCCCTTTTTTGACAAAAATATTAGTCATTTCTTTCAAAATGTCGCTTTACTGACGATGTTCTGCATACCACTGTTTCGAAACACAAAACCCACACCGCACGCGCATCATCTTTACAAGTAATGCCATATTTCTAGATTCATCAAGTTTGAAATTCTTTGTAACACTTACTATCTTCCACTTTCGGTTCTTTTGCTGATCTAACCATGTTAAAAAAATAAGATTTAAAAACTGTAAAAATAATATAAATAAACTTTAAACTAAAGTTGTTTCAATAAAATTGACTATGCTATGAGTAAACAAAATATGCATCATAAGCAACTATAGTCCACGACGTAACCAAGGCAGGGCAATAACAAACGAGTGAACTCTTGGCCGAGTTTGGTATGAATTCACGTACTTCACAGTGAACCTTGTTATTTTTTAAAAAAATGCAAAACCCTTTTGATTGATGGCGTGCCAAAAAATATTGTGAACGTGCCATTGATGCCACTCGCCCCACTGGTTTGCCATCTCTGGCGTAGATAATGCATTTTTTTATGAAGAGTATTTTATTCAAAAGTCTTTCAAGTTTACCTTGGTCAAATAATGCATGATACTTACTACTAACCAAACAAAACACAGTACAATAAAAAATTCAAGACTTATCAAAATGAAATTTATTAGACAAATATTAAAAAAAACCAAATAAATAAAAGGATGAAATTACTGAAATATAGCCCAATTTTTATTTGAAAACAAAAAATCAGTACTTTGTGTACATCCATTATTCACAATTTCAGCGAAGTTCCTCGGCATTGAAAGAAGGTTGCTTTTGTGATGAGTTCTTAAATATTTTATTAATTTTTTTCCTCACGATGCTAAAGTTCATCTAACGTAGCAGCGAATAGTGTATTCTAGAACAAAAGTTCATGTAATTGTCCATAACCACATGGGATAAGTGTGATAATGATAAGGAAAATAAACTAGTCAAAAGGCAACAGTACAATCTAGTTGTTGATGGTGAATAAATGATGAGCTCTTCGTTGCTCTCACAAAGCTAATCATTCAAGTTTGGTCATATGTATGTCATGAATGTAAGAGCTCACAATTTTAGAGTAGAAATTTATTATCTGATTGTTTTATTAATGTTGCACTTCGCAGCAAAACAATGATTATCGACGACAAATTAGGAAACTTTGAACCTCTATCAAGTGGCAAGGGGGATGTCAGAGCTACCCCCCCAATCTTCTGACTTCCAGAACCTTCTAATGAGAGTATTTTGACCTCCGAAAGATTTACCATACATCATCACTTCTACACGGAAGGTCTTCAGTAGCCCCAAGACTCAAATATAATATTAAACAGAAACAAGGGCAACCACTCTTTGCGACCATGACCAGTTGGCTACCGTGTCTACTTAAACACTTGTAAGTTGCTGTTAAGTATGCGGCAAAGCGTAATAACAAGATTTCTGAGAAACATCAACAACTTTAATAATATCAGATAAAATTCTGGTATTGTGAGCATAAGACAGAACTCGGGAATTTCTTGCCGTGGTGCTGCCATATTTGAATATGTTAATCTGGGTGTCATAGACAGAATCGTGGAGGCAACAATGAACCCTTTGTGAAATGTTCTCTATGAAACTAGTCGATAGTGCGACATTAAAAAAACATGTACACTCACTCACACTACGCAATTGTAAATCTTGATTAGTAAGGATTGGTACAAATTTATAGAGCCAAAATTTATATGGCCAAGGCCAACGACAGGCGTACTTATAGCCCCTTGCCACGATGAATTTCGTGGGCCTCGATCTGACTACGTCAGACAGGCGGCATTAGAAACAACAACACAAATTAATATACACAGCATATAACATTCTTTTACGCAATGGTTTTGGATATTCCTGGGTAATCCGCCTACAAAGAAAGCATTAAATTTGAAACATAAAAAAAGTATACAATATTTTGATGGTTTTGTAAAAATAGACATAATAAAAAAAAAAGGATAAAAGCACAAACCCGAAATTTAGCCATTTTCTCTTAAAATTGGACCGAAAGATTACTATCTATCATAATACTTCTTTTTTTAAAAAAAAAGTACACTTTTACCAAATTATAAGAAGGAAATGGTACGTACAAATAAAAATGGTTCCCAATTTTTCCGGACACTTCATTTCAATTGATTTATGATTTGTCTTTTTGTTCGGGACGTATATTTTTATAAGAATGAAATATAGACCATATATACGCTTTTTTAGGTATTAAGAAGTAATCTTTTTTTAGAGGGCATAATCTTCCAAGTAATTTTCTCCTAGTTATTATCGCAGAGTGTTTGCAGTAAGCGCAAGGCTTCCTTTTCATTTTGTTATTAAGAGATAAAATACGCTCTTTCGGTTCTGGATTTTTTTGTATCTGATATATATATATATATATATATATATATCAAATCTTTTATAAAAATATAGGGAGAAAGCTTGTGTTGGTTTGTTTTTTCAAAACCCAGTGAGAAAGAGAATATGCCTTTTAAAGAAATAATCTTTTCAAATCCGAAAATCTTTACAAAAGTAATACACCATAGAAAAAATTGTGACATTTTTCGTAAAATATTAGTAGAACTCACATATTTAAAAAAGTGTTAAACCTTCTGAATAAGGGAACAATTCTACATTGTAGAATTTACAGTCTCAAATCATTCAGAGGAAATCAATAATGAAAGACGATATTATAAGGATTTTTTGAGAAACGAACTTTAGCTATGGCGTCATTTAACTTGTAAGAACTAATTTGCGCTATAGATAAACTAGAAGGGACATTCCACTAATAAATTTTGTCAATTTTTTGATTGATTGTATACCTGGAACAAGCAATATCCATAAAAAACGCATACTTCACTAATTCCGCGACAGAAAGAGAATCAGCATAAGAGATATGAGGCAGTGAGTGAGTGAGTAAATATTAACGTCGTACTATATAGCTGCTCACACTTTTGGTGATGGACCTGTAATTTTGAACCATGGTCAAGGGACGAGGGTGACTCTAAGCTGGCATCCTCTCTCCTATCTTCTACGCTATACCAATGGGAGTACATTTGTGCATCAACATATTTAATGTGCATCGCCCCGTATATGGCTGGTCCTCAGTGGTACTGGGCTCGAACTCATGACATGTCAACCTCGAGCCCATTACTTTGAACACTAGACTACGGAACCCAAAAATAATGGATCAGAATGCCAAAAATAGAAAGTATCAGTATATCAGCGTCCTCGAGGATATCTGTGTGCTAATCACGATGACAGATAAGTATGTACTGTTCACCGGTGTGATGGGCATGTGGAACTAGCGCGTCTGTCATGCATGACCGCTTATAGACTGCGTATGGTGAAGAGGTCAAGTTTTGTCTGTTTTATCTTTTTTTTTGCATTTTCTTTGGAGAAAAGCAGAGTGTTGGGATGATTGCCGAAATAGGGATCAACGAAAGATTTAACATTACTGTCATGCTGGTCGTTGTGTTACTGGAAATGCTCATAAAGGTGTCAGAGTTTCGTCCACTCCACGAATTTGCCAGTCTCCATGTCATCGCAAATGAGTTCGCAAGTTGGGTGGCAAAAAACCTGACCTTAGATCACTAAAGTGCACAAATTTGAATCAGCATGGGACACCAAACGCGGTACGCGTGAGAAGGAGGGGAGTTCTTTTTCAGAGTCATCACAGAAGATGAGACATGATTGCAGCACTTTACACCAAAGTACAAGTCTTCATCAATAACGTGGAAATGCCCCAGCTTTACAGTGACAAAAAATTTAATCCAAAAAAATTTTTGAGGACTAGCAAGTTATGCCATCAATTATTTACTTCAAAGGGCACGTTTTACCTTAAAGATTTCTTTAGATTGATTGTACGCTAGCGTTTCTGAAACAGTGGAGTGTGTTCCCTAGGGAGCGTGAACATATTGAAAAGTCTAAAAAAAATGATTCTTTGAAAAGTATTAATTTACTAAAAGTAAACAAAAAATATATTCTAACGTAATAAATACATGAAATACACATTTAAACTGATAGAGAATGCCCTTATAAATGTATCAGTACTGTACAAAGTATTTTATAATTAATTTAACAATACTAAATTAAGAACAGGTTTATTAATTACCAGTGATCCCACGGGCTTGAAATAAATATAATTATATACAAAAACTGAAACATATCTTGATAATTTGTACGGTTTATAATTAATCCCTCAACCCCTTAATCCCGATTAAAAGTTACGCAATTACCCAGTGTCACCGTCTTTCACGTAGGAGTGCAAATGTGATGTATTAGAAGGAGGGTAAGAAAAGGAATAAATAAGCAAGTACTCTGAAATAAAAAAGTAACGTAAAATCCGGTGTGTAATGCGCATCTCTAACACAAAAAAATAAGATCGAAACTTACGGATACGCGTTATTCCCCGGGAGTAAAAGTCAGACCTTTAAAAATATAAAAAAAACTGATAATAGAAAAAACAAATTAAATTTCTACATTGATCAAACTACTGTTTATTTAAGAGAAACGACATTCCTTATGAATTAAAAGGATTGCAATTCTAGAAGTATGCAATTTTTTTCTAAAGCTTGGAATAATATCTCGAATAAATGACTTCAAAACAGATCATTGCACACATTTATTACATGTTTCTTCGTAAAAAAGAGGGTGCGCGTTATTCGGTGAATATATTTAAAGAATAATATTTTCAGCTTCACAAAATGTGGGTGTGCGTCATACGGCGTTGCGCGTTATATGGCGGATTTGCAGAAAATTCTTCGCAAACACTGTCAAGGCCCTTTTATTGCATTCCAAAGCCTTCAAAATCATTTTATGGATAGCAGTGCTCAGAAAAGATCGGAAAGACGTACATATACGACAGGCGCAAGTAACGCTTTGGCTGAGCGATACGTTTATATACGCCGGTGGCACTTAAGAGATTAAAGTCGCATTGTAGCTTTGACGTCAAAGCATATTATTATTGAATTTAATGCGTTGCTACTGAATGGTGGGATATATTGATATATTGGGTCGCAAATATTGAAATTTTGAGAAACACTGTTGTACACAGTAGCAAGAATCTCAATGTCAGTGGCGACTGCATCAAAAAATTGGGCAAGAGAAATATTTTATGATGTCATGGAGTATTTCTTCTTGCAATAATGCTTCCGTATGGGAAAAAAAAAGACAAAACTTACTTTCGAAGCTTCGTTTATATTTTTTAAACATAACCCACGCCATTAAATAAAGAGTGTAATATTTGTTAGTTTGGTGCCTTACCCAGAACATTTGAAATCCCTTTGAATGCCTAATGTGTTATGTTAGAGTCTATATATGGCGCTTTAAACTTTCATTGGCTTGTAAAATGGTTCTGGATAGTAAAATATTTCAATGATAAAATTTGGCTCCCATTCTTTAAAATCCTTATGAATATAAGGAATTAGATTAATCTTTCAGCTAAAATTAAAGCAATTAAGTTTAAAAAATATGCAGTTTATTATATATATATATATATATAAATATATATATATATATATTATATTTATAAATAACCGCATTGAAATCAATCAGGCTGGAAGTTTCAAAAAATCATATGATCAAGTTAACTACTTTGTTTTCTAATTAAATCAAGTACTTCATACATTAATGACTCCCATTGCAGAGTAGAAATTATATGAAATTAATGATGTAAAAATTATATGATTACAAAACTCATTAAGATGTCATTTTCGTCACTTAATCGTGGATCAATATTTATTAAATGTAAAACGCAATTCTACATTAGTAAGAAAATTCTTGTTACTTGAATTATATTCTCTTTAAAAATTTAAAGAAGTTTTCTTTTTAAAGATAAATCCTAGTGAATGTAAATTTATTTCGTTTCTTGACTTCTATAAATTCTTTTTTCTGTTCCTTGCATAAAGTACTGTAGAGTTCTTTCCATTCTCAAATTTTTTGAGGCTTTACCGTATATCGTCAAGCTATCCATCTTTCACAAACCAACATTTCATCCTTTATTTCTCAACGAAGAGAATTCCCTTAGCTCCATATTTCTTTTTTTTTATTCTGCGGATAAGGCATCCACAAATTATGTTAAAAGACAAGCGAAAGGTAGATATTTCTTGTATATTCAATGTACGATGAATTTCTTGTATGCTCCAATCCATGTATTCAAAAGAAAAATTTTTTTTTTCCTTTTTCAATAAAATGCCTTTGACCTATAAATGACAAGAGATTCAACAACAATATTTTATACATGTAGTTCGTATTTTTAGCGGGGAAGTATTCTTTTTTTCTCTAGGGCTTTCTAAAGTAAGCTTCTTGGTTGTTTAACATTTATTATATATTCTCCTTTCAGAGAATTTGTTTCTTTCCCCTCACAAAAGAAAGTAAACTTGGTTTATCTTTTCAGCTATCGCGTCTAAGCAAACTCAAATAAAAACCAGTAGGTTGCATACGTATATACTCAGCAATTTAATGTAATATATATAAGTTTGAAACATTAATTCAAACTCAAATCTTTATAATTGAATTATATTGATATAAACTGATGTAATTACGATATTTTCATTGATATTAAATCAGAAAATTTGTGAGGATTTTATACGCGGTCTTTCAATTAATCATTTTGTGGGAATTATTCTTTAACTGTGTTTTGGTTTTAAAACCGCTTTCCATAGAGACGAACTGATTTTGTGCTAATGTAGATACTATTTCAACCCCGGAAAGGGGTGTGTTAAAGTTAATCGTGAACAGCTAGTCGTTAATCGTTGGTAGTCAGTTGTTCGTTTTCAAGTTATCATTCGAGCTAAAAAACCATTCAGAGAAGTGGAAATAATAGAGAAACTGATTTGAAAAGGACTACAGCAGTTTTAGGAAAGCAGATTAATGATCTACAAGCGGATCAAGATATACGTTTACGTTGGATAACCTTCAAAGTTGGATTAAGTAGATAATTAGAATAGCTCAAAATGTTATTAAACTTTAAGTAAGCATATAACTTGATTTTAAATTGATTAGTCCTAAATAAAAGTAATTATTTTTATAATCATGTCTGCTTCTTCAATGAGCCAAAACCACACCTGCAACCTCCACGTTGAGACCTTTTTGTTATATTTATCTGCGGTATGCGTAATATATTAAACCTTTCTTTCTCACAGAAAATTATATTAGTTAGCTCAAAAGGAATGAAAATTTGTTTAAAGCGGCTTGAATTAATTGCTTGACATTTCTTCTGACTTTTGATATAAGGACTATGTGGTAGTAAAGTATCTGTAGACGCGAGCTTAGAATTTGACAAAGAACTCTTAACCCTTTAAAGTATCCGACTACGTTCGGAACCTTTATCTTAAAAAAGCGCATAAATTAATAATTTTCGTGATATTTAGAGTCACTTAGATTAGAATACATGTATAAAGTTTTTTTAAGGACATTTCGACAAAAAAATTATTTAAATACAATATTTGGCATAAAATTAACTTCGAATAACCTTTTTTCAAAATGTTCTCCTTTTGTGAAAAATGCTTCTATTATAATAATATTTTGCCTGTATATATCTCAGACCTCTTTACAGAGGCGCAACTACGATTTTTGAAAAATTCACATTATTTTCATAGTTACAACCAATTGATTATCGGCGTTTTTTTCTTAAAATCTCTCCCCTCTGTTGTCGTAAAACATGGATAAACCCACTTCTAAGTTATATATTTCAAAAATCCTAGTTGAGCCGCTGTACAAAGGTCTGAGCTATATACAGGCAAAATATTATTATAATAGAAGCATTTTTCATAAAAGGAGATTATTTTGAAAATGGGTCATTCTATGTTCATTTTCTGTCAAAATATTGTACTTTAATAATTGTTTATTGTAATATTATTTTTAAAACATTTTTATGTACACTTTCTAATGTAAGTGACACTAAGTATCATAAATATTATACATTTATACGAATTTGCAAAATCACGGTTCCGAACGTAGTCGGATACCTTAACGGGCACACAGCTAACATTCAGTTTTCTGTGATAAAGTACTTGATAAATGTAATGCTCTCATCCTCTATGAACATTATTTAGTCGCAAAAGAAATATCTAATCGTATGTTTTTTTGCCTGGCTGGTGGATAGACATTATTTCACTGCTCATTTCGGACATTTAACTTACTTTTCAGGACAAAAATAATGAATCATATCACAATAAACTTTTTATGAAAAATTAGCATATATGTAATAAATATTGCAATAACAATTAAATACAAAGTATAAGCGTAATTTAATAATAATAGAAATAATTGTGCAACACACACATACACACACACACACACATATATATATATATATATATATATATATATATATATATATATATATATATATATATATATATATATATATATATATATATATATATACTTATTTAGAAAATATATAGAATACTTGAACTTGGTATATATTCCCATTTTATATTTTATTCAATTTTAGTATGAAAAGTTAGAAATAAAGTAATATTTTTGAGAATTTAAATTAGTTACTTTCCAAATTTGATGAGCTATTTACTACGGAACTTAATAATATGCAAACGTTTTCTCCGAGCAGGAAAACTGTAATGAAAGGTTTAGAACCCGAAAACCTTGTGCCCCATATTGTAAACAAAGTTTGTATATATTTCCCCCCCCCTCAACATTTTCACGTGATTCTAAATGCTTTCCTTCGAGTACAGGAAAGGCGAAATTTCTAGGTCATTTTTTTGTTCTAGGTAGACAGTGGATAGAGCCTCTATCCACTTATTAAAGGTTTCCAAAAACCTAAATAAAACATTTTTTTTTAATTGTAGAATTGCTTAATTCATTCAGATGAGAGAAAAGCATACTTAAGACATGTTGAAATTTTTTTTTCAAATATCAGAATTTTTATTTGTAGTAATCAAAATACAATTTGTAGATTTATACCGAGAAAAACTGTTTTTAATTACCCATCAGAGACACATAAAAATGCAAAAAAAGGTATCGGTCTACCATCTGTATTAATTTTTATGCGTTTTAGCTTCAATTAATGCATATAGACAGACTAAATATCCAACACCCGCTTTGAGAAAAAAATTTTACTACGTGGCTAGACGTATTAGCCACTGCCCGCCAAAGGGTTATAGTCATTGATTAAACTAGAAATATGGAGTTCTACTCCCAGAAAGGACTAATTTGTAAAATAATTGGAAATAGTACAAGTTATAAAGAGAGAGGGACTTCAAAATTTTGCTTCATCAAATTAGGAAATTGATTTAGTTCTTTTTTCATTTGTTATAAATAGGCACTTGCATATATATCACAAATTTCTAATTTCGTTAAAAATAATAGGTCAATTAGAAATTGATTCCAGGAAGCATTTAAATCTTATATATATATATATATATATATATATATATATATATATATATATATATATATATATATATATATACATATACATATACATATATACATATATACAAGCAACAACTTAACATTAATAATTAAAAATGTCTTTAGCTAAATGTTAGCATATGATTTTGTATATTTGTTCCATGTATATTAATAACGAATGAGATTTATCCGAACGACACAGTCTCATTTTTTCCCCCATGACATAAAGATTACTTACTCTATTTTGAATCATTTCCTATTCACAAAAATTATAATTAAATAGCTTATGCAAGGATATTATCAAAGAAATCTGATGTCCCAGCATTTCCCCCAGATACCCTTTCCTTATATATTTAATAAAATAATAACTATTTTCTTTCACTTTAACCCATTATAATAACATTCGTGTAATAATTTGCTTTTGTTATTTTATATTTTGATTCTAAAAATTGATAATCCCGCTAATTTGTTTTATGGCACTTGAGAAGAGAGGTTATATATATATATATATATACAGGGTGTAACTAAACTCTGCGGCAAAACTTTAAGGGGTGATACTACACATCAAGACAAACAATATTAAATAGGAAACTTAGGCTTCTAAAAGTCTTCCGAAGGAGATAGGTACCATTAAAGTTTAGGGTCCGAAATTTCGAATGGTTATAAAAAAACGGAAAAATGGGTCGATTCGTTAGCAGTTTCCACTAAAATTACTTTTTGTCAGTATTTTCTTGAAAAATGAATTTTAAAGATAAAGCTTCAAAAAATGTCGATAGAGGGCGCTGTATACTTTGGAGTATCGAACAACTATTTTTTTACCGCAGTTTTTTCTATCACATTAAATGATTTCAAAAGCTTAGACTGAAACTTAAATTTTGAGCTCAAAATCTGATTCGTTGGGAGTGGTTAAGTAACGCAAACGAAATTGTGTTTATGAGGGGAAATTTGAAACTCCCTTCCCTCTGAACAGAGTTCAGTAATTTTCGATCTTGGTGTCGTTGGACCTAATAGTTGCTGCCTGGTCTACGACACCATCTCCTACACGTAAAATAAATGAGAGAGGGATGACAAAATTTAAAAAAAAAATTCATAATAGAGATAAGCAACTTCTTTGCTCAAAATAAAAAGAAACAATTTGATGTATACACGTAGTGCGTATGAATGAAGGTTGAATGAATGATGACACGTAGAAAATGGTACACGCATGATTTTCTTGCGGAATCACAAAAACTGCTAGAAAGAGCGCCCATCAGCAATGCAGGTCGCGCACCGCCGCGGGATAGACTGTCGAACATTAGCAAATACTCAAGTTGTCTCCTGGATATCGCCTGCTACGACGACAATCCTCGCAACGAGGGCCTCGTTGGAGTCAACGTAAACAAGACTCTTCATATGGCCCCAGTAGAAGAAGTCTAGTGGAGAGGTCCGGCGAGCGTGCCGGCGAATTTACCGGACCACCCCATCCAATAATCGCCCTGGATATGCTGTACCCAATGCACTTCGCACTTGTGCGCTAAAATGTGCAAGAACCACGTACGAGTCTTTATGTTTCCTGGAACACTTTGCAGTAGAACTTTTTATCCTTACATGGAGTTAGCACCATACAGTTAAATCCTTGTGTACTACACTTTGCATGCAAATCGGGTGATTTTCATAATCGGGTATTTTGAGGGGAGAAATTGTTCGTTTTTATTATGAATAACTTTTTTATTTAATTTTGCCATCACTCTCTTGTTTATTTTAAGTTTAGTATGTAGTAGTTGCTGTCTAGTCCGCGATCCAGCATCGAAGATCGGGAATAACTAATCAATGTCCAGGTGAGGAGGTGAGATCCAATTTCACCTCCTGAACACAGTTGAGTTTACGCTACTTAACCACCTCCAAGGATTCAAATTTTAAGCTCAAAATTTAAGTTTAAGTCTGAGCTTTTGAAAGCATTTAATGCGATACAAAAAATAACAGTAAAAAATAGTTGTTCGTCACTCCAAAGTCTAAATTGCCCTCTTACAACATTTTTTAGATTTATCTTTAAAATTTATTTTTCAAGAAAATACTCACAAAAAGAATAATTTTAGCGAAAACCGCTAACGAATTGACTCATTTTTAGCGTTTTTTATATTCATTTGAAATTTCGGACCCTAAACTTAAATGGCACCTATCTCCTTCGGAACACGTTTGGGACCCTAAGTTTCCTGTTTACTATTGTTTGTCTTGATGTGTACTATCACTCCTTAAAGTTTTGCCGCAGTGTTTAGATACACCTGTATTACATCATCAATAAAATGTCTTCAAAGATAGCAATTTAAAGAATATGACTTAAATCACTGTGAAGGATGTTTGGACGCAATTATTGGCAAACGTGTCTTTCTCGTAACTTATAGTACCATAACCACATCCAAAAACAATTATACAAAATTTGTGACAAGTGCAAGGAACCCAATAAGTACATCGATACTTTTTATGGAGCAACATAGAAATACAGATGCACTTACGGAATACTTGAGCCATAATCGTTACCCTTTGTCATTCTTACAAAGATAAATGATAAAAAAATGATAGTTGAGATATTTCGTGACAAACTTATATTTCCTGGGGAACTTTCACTTGTTCGTTTCTTAAACGTATCGTAAAAATGAAAGACTTGTTTAAAATAATGGAAAAGTGCGCTGGAAGGAAGATCCTCTTCTTTTCTACCATAAGTTTTCATTTAAACATAACTATAAAGTGGATAGAAAATAATTGATTGCGTTATACAAACAATGTTTTATGTCTCATTTCTTGGACATAGAATAACTTAGAAACATTAATCATAAGAAATTCTTCAGTCAATTTTCTTTATATATATATCGTAACATGTAGCATCATGTTATGATATATATATATATATCATAATATATATAATCATCATATATATATAATCATAATATATATATCATCATATATATAACATATATATATATATATATCATAAACATATAGTTACTGGCAACTTAGACATAATCAATGATAATATTTTAAAAGATATAATGAGTAAAGGCACTAATTTTAGATTAAATGTTTCTAATAACAACAATACTGTTAAAAAGCAAATTATTAAAGATATAGATAATTTTATTACAAAATCTGCAATTAAATTTGGTCTACCTATTGAGGCATTTGATGAGTATAAGTACAATATTCTAAAAGACCTTATGAATTTTAGCTACCATTCTCAATATGAAACTAAATACTTTTAAAGATATAAAACAGAAAATTTATGAATTACAAAAGAATTTTATCATAGTTTACATTGATAAAGTATCTGGTAACTATGCTGTGATTTGTAAGTATTTTTATTATAATATTCTTTATGATCACTTTCTTAATAATGGTTCTTTTAAAAAATTAGATTTGTCACATAATGAAATTAGTAATCGTATTATTGCTATTTATAAAAAATTAGGTTATTGTATTCCTAAAATTAAGTATCCATATATTTTTTTAACTCCAAAATTCCATAAAAGTCCGGTTAAATTTAGAACTGTGACAAATGGTTTTAGAACATATACTACTACTGCAGGCAAATTACTTCATATTATTATACAAAACTTTATTAATCAACAATGTAATAAAGCTATAATTAAAAATAGTAAAGAGATTATAGATTTTTTTAAAAATAGAAATATTTATTCAGTTCATAGTTATGACTTTGAAGATCTTTTCAATTCCATTGATTTATATGATATTATTAAAGTAATTTTAGAAAACCACAGTATGTATAACCTTAATATTAATTTTAACAAATTTAAAACTCTCATAGATTTTGTCTTAAAAGAAAATTACATCAATTTTTTTTAATGGTTCTTTATATAAACAAGAGAAAGGACTCCCATAAGGAGGCCCAGCTAGTAATAGTTTCGCTAATCTTTATTTACATTTTTATGAATATAATTATGTTATTAATAATGACTACTAGATTTTTAGATATATTGATGATTTAATTATTTTTGGTAAAAATGATAATTTAAATCCTATTATTAATTTTTATCCGTCCTACTTAAACTTAGTTAAAATTAATAATAATCCATTCAAAACAAATTACCTAGATGTATCACTGTATATTAAGGATTTGAAACTACATAGTAATATTTATGATAAAAGAGATGCCTTTAATTTTAATATCATCAAAGTGCCTTACTGGAATTCTAATTTATCAATATCTATATATAGAAATATTATTTTTAACTATATTTATCGCAATAATGTATTAGTTAGCGATAAAGCTAATATTTTTTTAAATCTTAAAAAAATTTTAATCACTGTATTGAACATGGATACCCTGCTAACTTTATTTGTAATTATATTTATGATGGTTTTTTATGATACAATTTGTATTACTGTAGTTATTTACTGTTATTATGTTTTGTAATGTCTTTTTAAATTTAGGCAATATCTAATTTATCCTACAATTATTAAATAGATGGCGCCACATGCTTATTTAAAAAAATTATATATATTTTTGAGTTTCTTTTATATTTTACGCTAATTTTATATGATTTTTATTTTTATGATTTTTTAAAATATATATATATATATATATATATATATATATATATATATATATATATATGTAAGGATAATTAAATTAGATTAAAAATTAAATTCCCTATCTAGCACTTGACTCATCGTTCTCCGTTCCCATATTCAAATATCAAACTAATCACCCATTTATTTCTTCCGAACATATGGCCTAGCCAATAAACATGTCTAATTCCAGATCGTTAGATTTAATAGTCAGCATTAACTTGCAAGCCTCTCTTCAAAGCAGTGATACTTACCATATGTTTTTCAAGTGTTATCCACTTGAAACCACCACCATGGCGTGCTTTTTTCTCCCTGCCCTTAGCGTCAGAACAGATGTCGAAACGATGGAATAAAGATCTTCTTTTTTAAACTTTAATCTGATTATGTCTTTAAAATCATGACAGAATTAGAGCCGGTAGGAATTTTTATCTGCGAATGGATTTCAAATTTTAACGTAAAAAACTAATCTTTTTATAAAATAATTTAATATAAAAACTAACGCCAACGAACATAATAACTGATATGGAGAATTTTATGGAACTTCGACGGCACTCAACCTCTTGGCTGAAGACGTCAGGTTGCCGGAATTAAAAGGAATACTGCTCTATGGTACGGAAAAAAAGAAACGCGCTAGTAATCCCCGAAAGAACTTCGCTCTTACCGCCAAAGAAATAGAATCATCCTCTTCTCCTAACAAGATTTCAGAAAGTCATACTTCAAAAATGGAAACAATGAATGAAATTAAAATTAAGCAAGAAGAGAATTTAGATGCTGATGAAGAAAAATTACAACAACCTATAACCATTATTAAAAATGATATTCGATTTGAAGATCTACAGACTTTTTTCCGAAAATATAACCTGGGAATACTCATCCAAACATTCATTAGAAATTTTGAAAGTACGTGCGATTCCTACAATATACCAGAGAATCAGAAAAATCCTATTTATAATCAAGTTAGTAGATGGAGCTGTGAAGAGAGACTTACATCCAATCACAATCTATCCCTAAAAGTTTTTACGAACTGAAAAATAATTTAATACGTGAATTCGAAACACAAGTCAATCCAGCGGAGATTCATCTTCAATTATCTAAAACAGAAAAAACCTCAAAAGAGACCCACATAGAATATTTCTACAGAGTAAAAGAAATCGCATCCCGGATAAACATGGAAGAAGAAGCTGAAATATATTACATCATAAGAGGATTAAAAGAAAATAGAGCCATAGAAATACAGTTACAAAGCTGCAGCAACATAGAGGAACTGAAGGAAAAAATGAAACTCTTAGATATCCAAGAAAAATCAAAATCAAGTAAGAATGAAGTTATATACCCAAAGTATCCAATGACAAGAATACCTTATCATACGAATCAATTTGCCCATAGACAACAATATGGAGGATGGAATTGGAGAAATGACCAATCTCAACATCCGGATACCATAACCAATACAAGATATAAGGTATACTCTCCTCAGTTTCCATCACCTTATCATCACCCTTCCTTTTCACTTCAGCGGCAGACCCTATATCCGAGAAACCAACGATTTCCACAACAACCGACAGTTTTGCGACCCAATGCTCTAACTTACTACCCCCGTCAAAGAACACAAAAAGATAATACGGTATTCCAACCTCATCAAACATGAGAACTTATGATCATCCAGGGAAGAATCAACTTCAAACAAGTTGATGTCCTCTTGGATACAGGATCAAGTGTCAATATTTTTCCAAAAAATATAATACCACAAATCAAGGGATACCACAATGTGTGTAGAGTATATCAAAACAAAAATTCCCACCATCAATGGAGAAATTGAGGTGAGTGAGGCAATTACTTTACAATTGAAAAGAAATTATTGAAAATATTAAATTCCTCATAGTAAATGTAGAACTGAAATATTTAATAATTTCTAATAAAACTATGAGTATTTTTGAATTAAATATTAATTTTAGTGATTATAAAAAATTTTAAAGGGGAAAACAAATTTTAAAAAATTATGAATCTAAGAAAAATATAAAGAAAATGAAACTCTTAAATTTAGTAATAATAAAATTATCACTAAGAAAACTGATGTGTTTAATATAGAAATAATTCCTAATAGTGATTATGATATTATTAATATGATTATTGATAAATATAAACATGTCTTTGCTAAAAATAAGTTTGATGTGGGCGAGTTAAAATGTAATTCCTAAAATAATACTTACCTCAGAATTACCCATTGCAAATCGACCATATAGGGCATATTTTAAAGATGATACGGAAATAAAAAAGCAATTAGATGCATTATTGAAAGCATGAATAATAAAACCATCTTATAGTTCTTACGCTGCCCCTATAACATAGGCTTTTAAAAAAGAGGATAATGCTCGTACACGATTATGTATTGATTACAGAAAGCTAAATGCTATCACAAAATTAGATGCAGAGCCAATTCCCCGAATAGATGCAGTTTTTGACAAATTAACACATGCAAAATTTTTCTCAACCATCGACCTATGTAGTGGTTATTGGCACATTAAATTAGATGATAATGAATCTGAAAAACTTGCATTTACATCAAATTACAGTCTTTTTCAATTTAATCGTTGCCTTTTGGATATAAGAATTCACCAGCTATATTTCAAAGAGCTATTAGACAGATTTTAAATAAATACCAAATAAAATTTGCATTAAATTATTTTGACGATATAATAATATTTTCGGAATCAATCAATTGAAAACATGCAAAACATTTAGAGGAAATTTTTAAAATTTGTGGAATAGAAAATATTAAATTAAAATTATCAAAGTGTAGATTTACAAAGATACAATTGATTTCTTAGGATATGAAATAAAACAAGGATCATACACTCCAAATAATACAAATGTCGAAATAATTAAAAACTTTTACTCCCTAGAAATGTAAAGGATTTACAAAGATTTCTTTGGTAGTATTAATGTCTATTATAAATTCATTCCTCAATATGCAAAATAAGAATGCCCTTAAATAATCTTCTTAAAAAGAATCAAATTTGGAATTGGACCCCAGAATGTCAACAATCTTTTCAAAAACTTAAAGACAGCTGAATTTCAAAGCCCATTTTAGCTATATTCAATCCAAATTATCCCTGTCATCTTTATGTAGATGCATCGAAAAACTGCACTTCATGTATCCTCAAACAACAAAACCCAATGGAAATCAACATCGATTGCATTCCACTCGAGAGACTGAGAATTATGAAATTAATTATACAATAACTGAATTAGAATGCTTAGCTATAATTGATAGTTTAGATAAATTCCATTGCTATCTTCATGGATCTCATTTCACAGTTCATACCGATCATAATGCACTAGTTTGGCTTAAAATTTCAAAATCCCACGGGTAAACTTTTAGATGGTCTTTTAAAAGTTTCTATGTATGATTTTGATATAAATATAAGAAAAGGTAGCACTAATGTTGAAGCTGATATGTTAACAAGAAATCCTATTGTTTATCATATAATATAATTAATACACCCCAGAACCTTTATTAGATATCAATGAAATAAGTCATTTTCAAAATATAGAAAATACATCAGCTCCAAATTGTTTTAAGAGAGATGGTGTTTTTGTAGTTAAAAGACAAGAGGTTTCACTAAAATAATTGTACCCAAAGCTCTAAGAGTGAAATTAATGGAAACAACTCTTAAAAAATTTGGCCACCCTTGTGTAGCTACCATGTTAAAATTAATATCACCACAATATTATTGGATAAACATTATTACTGATATACGAAATTATGTTAAACACTGTGAAATTTGTCAAATAAATAAGAAGTCACATCAGAGAAAATACGGACTGATGCAATCACTTCCCCTTTGTGAAAAACCCTTTGAACTTTTATCGATAGATAGTGTAGGTGGTTTAAATTATTACAACTCTGTTAAAAAATATTTACACATTATTATAGATCATGCAACTAGATACATTTGGACTTTCCCTTAAAAAAATGCAACAACAGATACTTATATAAATTGTTTAAGACAAATCTTTCAGAATCACATACCGGAAAAAATTTTAAGTGATAGAAATACTGCGTTCACCTCTTCAAAATTTAAGCATTTTTTAAAACATAATAATGTCACTCAATTATTAACTACTTCTCACAGACCACAAACCAATGGAAAGGTTGAACGTCAAAACACACACACACAAAAAATCAAAACCATCATTAAATGCTACCAAACCATCAAAAATCAAACCATCATTACCCGCTTTAAATGTGAAATTAGTAATAGTTCAAATAAAGTCCCATGGACAAAAATTCTAGAAAAAGTAACCCATCAGTATAATCAAACTCCACACATACAATAACATATTTTCCTCCAACCTACTTAATGTATGGTAATTTACCTTTCGAAATTTCGCTAAAAGATAATGAGATATATCCTCCCTTAGAAGAAGCAAGAAAATTAGCCAAAGAACAGAACAATATTATAAAATAAATAAGATTAGATATGATAAAAATTTCAGGAAGCTGATTTCAAGGTTGGTGACTTAGTAATGTATGAGGAATTTCAATACCCCAATACAAGGAAATTAAGTCCCCTTATTCAGGCCCTTATACCGTTTTAAGAAAATGTTCTGATGTATTATTTGAAATTGATAGACCCAATGACCTTAATAAAACTGACACTGAATTGGTTCATTCAGTTCGTTTAAGACATTTTCATCCATCTGAAAATTTTCAGTTAAATTACATTCAACAAAATACCCATAATAATGAGAAGAAGATAATAACTAAAAGAAACATCTTACGTAATACAGAAATAACTGAGTTCTGCTTAACAAGAATTTTCTGTGAAAAAGAATAATATATGATATGGTACTTAATTTTTATAATATAGTTGTGTTATAAATGAGATATTTTCTTTATGTTTTGATTGAGAAAACAAAGTATATAGGTTTAGTCTCTCTCTCTCATACAAAATTTTGAGAAATTTTAATATACTTCTCATAATTTTATCTTAAGATGTCGAATGTGTTAAGATTTATGATAGAAATTGGTGTTTTTAAAAAAAGTGAAAGATATAAATTAAGTTTTTAGAAAAATGACTAATGAGAGAACTAATACTAGAGATATTGATTTTTATAAGAAACAAAAGTAAAGTCAAGATGTATTCTTTTTTCTCCATTGAATTCAATTGTTTTGTTAATTATTTTATTCAGCAGTAATCTTTTTGCATGTCATTTAATTTTTTTTCATTTTGAAATTGTGTGTTTTGATATACCGGCCATATATCAGGATTCACTATTTCTTAAAATTTTCCTTATCTAAAATTAAAATTAACTTAATAACTTGAAGTCTAATTTTGGATATTATACAGTGGATAAGGGGAGAATACAATCATTATAATTTTGTATATGTCTCAAACATTAAGAGGACAAACTTGTTTAGTTTGATATGTACACCTCTCATTGTTTCTTATCAGCATCCCTGAACATCTGTGAGTTGATAACGCAGATTTCTCAGAGAGATGTGTTCAAAATTAAGTAAGGTGATACAGTTTTATTAGTGAATGTGTGATGCAAGAGAAACTCAAGAATTTTTGTCTATGAAACGTATTTTTAGAAGGTTACAGACAGATTCAAAATATTGCATGCGATATTAAGTTACAATGAATATTGTGAAAAATTTTCAGAAGTACTAAAAGTTATTATTGAAGTGAATCCACTTTATCGACTCAAAATAATACAAAAGAGCTCTTATATTCTTATATTCTTATAATTTTTATATTTTATAACGCATATGAAATAAAACATTGGTTATTGTGTTGGATAGTGCATAGAAGTTGTGTGTTATACACCGTTTTCATATTATTAATAATTTCATTTTATAAGTGTCTATATTTTTTTTATCTTTTTAAAAAATGTATTTCACATATATGCAAAATGTATGTAACAATATAAGGTATTACTACGATGGCGCCAGAGTAGATTTTTATACAAAATTATTATTTTAATATTTGTATGATTTCATGTATTTTTATATTTATTATCTTATTGTTTGATATATTATTTTCCAACATAATTTTTTGAAAATATCTACCAGCATAATACGAATCTATTATTATGAAGGAATAGGAGGAAACGAGCTCTTATTCTAGATGTCGAATAGATTTAAAGAAGCTAATCTTCAATTATATGTATGGAAATTCATTTTTATCAATTAATTGTCATTACTGTGTTTGTTGTTATAGTTTCGTTTATTATATCGCATTTTGATTTTAGTATTCCTATTGCTTAAATATTTCTACTGTGTGTAATATGTCTTTCTAAATAACTATGTATTATTTTGTGTTTGTTGAAAATTGATTAAGTTTGTAAAGAGAGAAAAACCATGCCATGACTCCCTTTTAAAATTGGGGGCAAATGTAAGTATAATTAAATTAGATTAAAAATTAAATTCCTATCTTGTACTTGACTCATCTTTCTCCGTTCCCATATTCAAGTATCAAACTAATCACCCATTTATTTCTTCCGAACATATGGCCTAGCCAATAAACATGTCTAATTTCAGATCGTTAGATTTAATAGTCAACATATGTCAGCATTAACTTGCAAGCCCTTCAAAGCAGCGATATTTACTATATGTTTTCAAGTGTTATCCACTTGAAACCACCACCATGGCGTGCGTTTTCCTCCCTGCCCTTAGCGTCAGAACAGATGTCGAAACGATGGAATAAAGATCTCCTTTTTTAAACTTTAATCTGATTCTGTCTTTAAAATCATGACATTTATATATATTTCTTATTATCGTATATCGTATCGCAATTAATCGTTTCTTATATCGTATCGCAATTAATTTTATGCGGTTCTGCTCTCCCTATTTGGCGGGAACACGTTACTGCACTCTTGGCCATCGTTTTAACTCCGATTTAGTAGGTTATGTTTATGTTCCTATGTTATTTAGTTTAATGATTTTTTAATATTTAAATTCTACATATATAACTCTTTCCTTTTCTCTTGGTACATAGTATGACAAATTACAGGTGAAGGTTGGCGCCGCAAAACTTGTTTAAACTTGCAATACTGGTTCCTAAGGCCAGGAATTTGTCTTTATACTATGTGCCTCCTTCCTACTTTTAGTTATCTTAAGTATATAACTATATGTTTATCTTTATATTTTTGTTTATGTATTTGTGTGTATATGTATATATTTGTATATATTTATATATATGTGTATGTATATGTATATGATTATATATTGAAAAAATTCTTTTATATTGGATTATATATATATATATATATATATATATATAGTCATTGATTTTCTAATAGTTTTTTAATTATAACTCTTTAAAATATAGAAAGAAAAAATATCTATTGATTATGCAGCTAATATTGAAATTAGGATACAAATTGGGTAATTTGTGAAGTTTCCGATTTCACAGAAGATACCACAATTCACACATCACATATTTAGAATGAAGAAAATATTTTATTTAATTATACAGTAAGACCCCGATTAACGCTGTTTCGGCTTAAAGCTCTTTTATTTGAATTGTGGGATTCTCTGAAATATAGCACGCAGCGTTCGGCTTCCCAATATTCGAAGCAGTTAATTTGCGTTTCTTCTTTTCGGTGGTATTAAACGAAAGTATTTTTATCGTTCCAAAGATTTGTTGACGTTATTGTAAGTATAAATTTATATAATATAATGATTGCTATAGTGGAAAATATTATGATATTTAGTTTTTATCATGGGTGATAATAAAAAAACACGAAAATAAAGCATAAAGAATGCATTTCACTAGAAGCAAAAAGAAAGTGATTTTAAGATTAGATACTGGTGAACGTCAATCTCAAATTGGTGCTGCGCTAAATTTGTCAACTTCAGCAATAAGGACCATTCTTAAGAATAAAGAAAAAAATTGCCATCGGTAACTGTAACTACGACGAGCTGAGCAACTGGAATTACCCGTTCTTGAAATAATACAATATAGGAAATGGATAAACGACTTTCTATATGGATTGACGACGAAATTGAACGCAAAATGCCATCAAGCCAATTTATCTTCTGGATAAAATGGCAGAAAATTGGAAATACAGAAGAGAGACTGAATGATCTTAAATGCAAACATACTGACTTAGAATTTTATTTTTATATGCATATTCGTTTATTATGTTTCTATATTTGTAGGTGTAGGTGTAGGGTTAACGAAAGAACTAGGATCAAATATTATCTTAATATGACTTTATTAAGATATTCAACTTAAACTTTGAACAAATATAATATTAATAATTAATGAAAGAATCTACGATGACGCAATACGCAACACACAATATAATTCAGACCAATCTCAATAATCGAACCGCCTAATCTTCAAATATACTAATAAGTAATCAATCCTACCTTATATTATTCTGTAATAAACTTGTCTTTATCTACAATGGTATGTAGCTTGACGTTTAATTTCTAGTCGATCACCAATATGTTTATCCACGACACGTAGAACTTAAATCTTGAACGACGAACTTCAATAATCATCCACTGCCACAACGCACGTGAATTGTCTAACATTCCTTTACATTGCCAACCCGCTTACTCTAAGATCCTATATTTGTCCTATATTATTTGCATCTCTTCACTTCTCGTTTCTTGGATTTGGTTGGAAAAGAGTTGCCATTAATTCTGGCCCAAAGAACCCAAAGGACTTGTTAAAGAAAAGACGCGTAAGACGTCACAACTGTACAAATTATCAAGATAAGTGTTGATTTTTGTATATAGTTTTATATATAAGAAGCCCACAAAGTGTGCTTACCTTAGTAAAGTTAAATTAATTATACAATACACATTGTGCAGTACTTATACATTTATAAGTGTAACATTTATAAGTTATACATTTATATATTTTATACATTTATAAGTTATTATATCAGTGTAAATGTGCATTTTATTTTTCATTGTGTCGGAATGTATTACGTTTGTTTATGTTCAGTAAATTAATATTTTTTAAAAATAATCCTTTGTTTTCGACTTTTCAATATGTTCACGCCCCCTCCTAGGGTTATCACCCCCGTAGGGGGGCGCCCTACAGTTTGAGAAGCACTGACCTTAGACACGCATACTAAAAGAAACATATCTATGGAAGCCAGCACCAGCTATACTTGAGAATCAGCTTTTCACAATCGATACGATTGTGTTTACTGAAGCAAATGATTTGATAAATGTGCTGACGATACATGTCCCTTTTTGGTAACGCAAGATGACACTGAACGTGTTCACTGCCGCTTTGAGGGGGGGAGGAGCGATCACTGCGATAACAACCGTATAAATGAATTTTTTCGCACACCAAACGAAGGAGGAATAAATGTGGATGATCAGCTCTTCCCCACTAAAACGCAGGATTGGCTACTGAAACATCCTCTCACACACTCCGCTCTTTCACCACGGGATTG
Organism: Trichonephila clavipes; assembly: GCA_019973935.1. Classification (NCBI taxonomy): domain Eukaryota; kingdom Metazoa; phylum Arthropoda; class Arachnida; order Araneae; family Nephilidae; genus Trichonephila; species Trichonephila clavipes. The sequence goes on from BMAU01021105.1 coordinate 66,389, forward strand.
GATTCTCGTTTTGATATTATATCCCCCTTTGGTGCGAGATTTGGTAACGATCAAATGAAGTGCATACAATGGTTTCAGATTCATAGGTATATGTACATTCCCTGCTCGCTGCATTGAATTCGTCAACGATCTAGCAGTCGATCATAGTTGTTCAAGCATTCAACTTCACATCTTTAAGTATTTTGTGGTGTTTTTATAGTAAAAACCGTAATATATGGCATTTTAAAAGAGGGGCTCAATGTTAAAAACAGGTGTTAAGAAAAACAACAACACAATTTTACTATAATGATCCCACCTACGCCACTGTTTGGACCGCAACACTTTAAAAATATTAGAGGTAGCCCGTACTCTGAAAAAGTCTCTTCCCACCTTTGGTATAAAGGCACTGACACACGTTATTTCCATTGAAGTTCAACATCGTCCTATTGGCGTGGTAATGTGTGACGAAGTGTAGATAGTGCTTGATGGGTTCCATCCAATAATATTCAACTAAACGTCTTGGGAAAAATATTCTTTAACCATGATTTGAGATTAAAAACTGTATACATGACTTGATTTTATGTTAATTTAAATCGTATTTAAGCCCTTACAAGGGATGTTTTAGGTTAATCGTATAAAATTAATCATTCAGCATGAATTGTAAATAGTGAGGTATTCATACTCAAAGTTAGTATTCACCTATAACATTCATTCAGAGCAGGGGAAGAAGTATAGAAGTTGATTTGAACAATAATTGTTCCGGTTCAGGAAGGAGTTGTCAAGTGATCTACAAGCGGATTAAGTAATAAGATATTTTGAATAATCTTATGAATTAGATTAAGAGATTAGAATAAGATTGATCCCAAGGTTATTCGGTTAGTTTTAAATCGCTCATAAAGAGATAAATCGTAAATAAAGGCAGTTATTTTTAAAACAATGCCTGCTTCTTTTCTGAACACTCTTACACCTACAAACGAAATGTTGTGACAAGTGGAATATCAATTCAGGTATTATTCTATTTATTTGACCTTTGTTCAGTATTATGATGGTCGTTTTCAGAAACTGTTGTGTTTCTTCTAAAAGTAACGTTAATAATCAGTCAATAGGTATCTTATTACAAATAAATGGTTATAAAATATTAGAGAGCATAGAGTCCAGCGTTGAATATTCTTCCACCACAGTTTGTTGAAGCAATCAAGTGGTTAACTATATTCCACGCTTAAAGAGTCGAATAAAATTTAATTAAGGAAACAACAAATGCTTCACGTTATTTAATTAAAACCAACCACTCGTGCGCAAAATATTATCTCTTCCACAGTTTCGCATCAGAGAGAATATTGATATGGCTTGGTTTAGATTAACTGCAATTTTAAACATATTTTAATCTAGTTCTACATTTAAATTTAATTAAGAGTTATGCATTTAACAAAGCATTTACATGAATGTTGCATTTATGCACGAGAAAGCATCCATTAGTTTATTTGGGCTTTAATAATAAGATAAGCACTGCACGTCAAACGTTAACAAGCGAATTTATTGAGATAATAACTTACAATTTTCAGAAATTAAATAATACTTTGCACACTAGCATTATTCTCAATACCATATTACACAATTCAATATTACGCTTAATATTAAAATATTTAAGGTTAAAAGATGTTATATATATTTGAAATTCAATGGATAAACATAATAATGCATTGTAAATAATCATCGAGAACATTTATAATACACGTAGTTTTTCCCCCCTAATAATTTCTTAAGCATGTATGTCAGTTGTGTTGTAGAATTATTAGGATGAATTCTGCAAGATAACAACTATCATTACTATATAATTTGCAAAATGAAATAAAATTAGTTACATATAATATAAAATGTAATATTTTCAATAATTATTTTTAATAAACAAACAAATGAGCAAAAATAACTATAATTCAAAATAAATTTTGAAGGACTTCGTTTCCTGGAATTTTGGTTACATGTATCGATGTATGACTTTTGTATGTACACTTTTTGATAAATTATCATTTTTTTTATCAGATTGTGTATAATACACTGCTGGACAATTGCTAAGGACAGATAACACTATCATCCATAGCAACCACAAAATGAAAGGAAGCAAAATGTGGAAAATTAGAATAAGTGCGGGATATTAGTAAGAAGAAGTATGAGTATGCAAATTTTTTTCCACGTCTGTTCATCACGTGATAGCGTTCATAAGAGCTTTAAAGGTTTTGACGCGTGTGAACAGTTGTTGTTTCAAGTCAAAGTTTTACAGGAAAGATTTATAAGACGAACTTAAAATTTTTGGCATGTCTTCTCGACATCACATAGATGATTTTATGCGTGGCCGAATTATTGGAAAGATCGAAGAAGGGCGAAAAATAACAGATGTTGCCAGGGAGTTCGACATCGCTCACAGCGTTGTTTCACGGCTGTGGAAGTCATTTAAAACTACTGGAATGTGTAGTAGACGGCACGGGGGAGGTCGTGTTAGAAGTACGACGCCTGCAGAAGACAGATATATCGTCCTATCAGCAGAAAGGAACAGGCGCACCACAGCTCAGCAGGTGGCAAATCAGTTTCTTGCTGCCTCAGGAAAGCAGATCTCCCGAAAAACTGTTGCCAGACGTTGGAGGGGAGGAGGACTATACGCACGCAGACCTGTTGTGTGTGTCCCATTGACAAGACAGCACCGTACTACTCGTTTGCAATGGTGTCGTGAGCATCACAATTGGTCTGAACAGGACTGGGCATGCGTACTATTCACAGATGAGAGTAAGTTCAGTCTGTCATCGGATTGTAGACGCCAACTGATCTAGCGCGAGAGTGGTACTGCTTATCGTCCAGAAAATATCAAGGAAAAGGACCGATATCCGACATGCAGTATCATGGTGTGGGCCGGCATCATGATCAATGGCCGCACGCGCCTACATGTGGTTGCGAATGGGACTATGACGGGCCAACGATACATTGATGAAGGTCTACTTCCTCATGTTCGTCTTTCAGTGGTGCTGTTGGTGATAAATTTGTTTTTATGGACTACAATGCAACATGTCATCGAACACTCGCTGTTCAGGATTGTCTAGACAGCGAGGGTATTCAACGTCTCGTATGGCCAGCGCGTTCTTCAGATCTAAACCCCATTGAAAATGGGATGCTTTGGGGTGGCAAGTTGCTGGTCGAAACTATCCTCCGACAAACAAGAACACCCTCCTCCGTGCACTCACAGAGGAATGGGATAAACTGCCTCAACAGCTGCTGAATAATGTTGTGCAAAGTATGGTACGACGTGTGGAATGTTGCATCACACTCCACGGTGGACATATCCCGTTTTGATACCTTTCTTTAAGTTGCCTTCTGACTTTTTGATGCATTGTTCCAATTCTCCGTACGCAGAGCAAATGAACATTTTTTTTCTTTTAGATGTTTCACAGCTTTTGTACTTTCCAGAATAATAAATATTCTTTATTCTAATGTCTGAACAATGTGGCAACTATATTTTATCCTACTAGGCCTCATGTCTCGCTTAATGTTATGCTACATAGCAATTTGTGATCCGTCCTTAGCAATTGTCCAGCAGTGTATATTCAAAGAGAGATTGTATTATTGTTAATTGTGATATTTCATAAATACTCTCATAATTATTTACCGCTACAAGTTTTCACTCGTTTCTGATTTCTAGCTGCAGGAAATTTACAATTGAAACAAAAACCAGAAAATATTTGATCTCTAAAACAAAATGTAATTACTTCTTAATATGAAGGTGATGTTTGATACATGTGACAGGCAATCTTCAAGTTATGATAAACGTACTGTCGTGTTTATCGGTGTTTGAGGCTTAGAAGAAAGAGGTCAGCCATAATCATAACACACACACACACACAATATATTCTAATTTATTATTTTCTCACTTAAGTTAACATACATTAGTTTTCTCACTTAAGTTAAGTTCAGGAAGGAAATGTACACTTCTATTAAGTATAGGAGCAATTTCACGGCAGAAAGGATACTAAACATTTTATTAGAACTGAATTAACTTACTCTTGAATTGCTTTAGATGTTTACGGTCTAAATTACCGTTAATTCCATTCTCATTTACTCAACCTCCAGTAGTTATTATTCAATTGAAACTTTCTTGATAATTATAACTATACTAACACGTTAAGTATCAATCTTTAATCATTTAGCAATTAATCGTCGAGTAATTCTAGACGAGCCGTCAATTACTTTTCACTAACCACTAACTTCGCGTACCTAAAAGTTAATACTTAAATATACTCCTGTTTGTGAAAATTGCAACACCACCAAGAACCTACGCGAGTGAGCTGAAATTTTCAGAAAATGTAAAGTAGGGCATGATATGCAAATGATTAGAATTGCAGACCGGTAGCGCATGCGTATGCTGAGCAGCGCCCTCTGAAGGGTAGATCAAACCGAATATAAATAGACAGCTGTAGCGAGGCGTGTAATATTATCGGTGGTTATATGCTAGTGTAAACGTTAACTGAATCTTTACTATGCCTCGTCGATGAAAGAGAGTGAAATTTGAGCAAATTTCGGTGTTTGAACGGGGCAGAATCGTCGGCCTTCGTGAAGCTGGATTGTCTTATCGTGCAGTAGCCGCTCGTGTGCAGCGTAACAGCAGCACAATCATGCGTGTTTCGAAGCAGTGGACGGACGAGGGTCGGACAGCTCGGAAATCCGGGAGTGGACCCCGAAATGTGACGTCAACTCGCGAAGACAGACGCCTGGTGCGAATGGCTCAGACGGACCGCACAGCTTTTTCTAGACAACTGGCAGCACAGTGGTCAACAGCTACACGTGTTTCATTGTGTGCTTCATCAATTCGAAGACGTCTGCTGCAGCGTGGGCTGCGCGCAAGGATTCCTTTATACAGGATTTCTCTCACGCAAAACCATCGCCGCCTGCGACTACACTGGGCCAATGTGCATAGGAGCTGGCGTGCTGATTGGCAGCAGGTCGTCTTTTCTGACAAATCCCGCTTCAATTTGTAGCACCATGATGACCGAATTCGAGTCAGGCTCTATGCCGGTGAATGGCGCATTCCGGAGTGCATTATCGAACGCCACAGTGGACGAACACCTGGAGTTATGGTCTGGGGTGCCATAGCATATCATGAATGATCACAATTGCTACGAATTGAGGGAAATTTGAACAGTACCCGATACATAAACGAAGTTTTACAGCCCTAAGATATTCCTTTCCTGCAAGGATTGCCAGGGGCTGTATTCCAGCAGGATAATGCACGTCCACATGTCGCCAAGACTGTCAAATCCTATCTTGATTCGCAGCAGGTACAGCTTCTTCCTTGGCCTGCGTATTCGCCGGATATGTCACCGATTGAACATGAGTGGGATATCATTGGGCGGCGTATCGCTCGTGATCTTCGTCCTGTTGCTTCGACAGACGAACTTTGGTTGCGCTTACAAACAATATGGAATACTCTTCCGCAGACAGATATTAAAAATTTGTTAACTCCATGCCGCGTCGTGTAGCAGCTCTTATTGTGGCGCGTGGTGGCCACACAAAATACTAATTTCTGTATATTTTAATTGTTTGTTTGGTTTGAAAATGTAATCATTTATTTGTACCATTACCACTCAACTGTGTATTAAATTTCATTCAACTATGATGCTTCCTTCATGGTGTTGCAATTTTCACAAACCGGAGTTTATAAGCATTCATTTACCTAAATCATGTCTTCTTCTTCGGGAGAAAGTTTTCAATAGAACAACATTTAAAAAAAAGGAATTTACCCCTAGATGATCAGTGAAAGCTCGCGGATATACAAAGTCAACAGCGAGTTCGAGTCTTGTCAGTAACATTCTGGAAATTCTGGAGTGATATTCATACGAACAAAGCTGTATTACTATTTTGAATTATTTATTGAGTTCAAATTAATTTTAGAAATTAGTGTTATTCCTTGTAACGGATGAGGAATTTAATTTTAGAAGGTAAAATATACCAAGGGAGGGGAAATTATTTCCAGAGTTCGGGTTTCTTTTAATTTTCTCAATGTGTTGCGGTCCACTCATTGGAGTCAGTGTGTTGAGCTAAGCGAAAGGTCTACATTATTCATAAGTTTATTATAAATAAATAATAAATAGAAGCCCAGTGGCTGAGTGGTAGAGTTTTGTTCAAAAATATTTTCTGTGAACATGCTTTATGTCCTTTATTAAGGGCACGCAGATTTGGAACATTTTCATTAGTTTCATTGGATTTTTTTCTCAAAAAATCAAAGAAAAATTGAAAAGTCCTTGAAAGTAGGTAAGTATCTTTTCTCTTAATTAAATTATTCACTAGAATTGGAATTTTTATCGTGTATAGTAAAAATAATTATAAATTAAATTATAGTTTAAAAACAAATTAAAAAACACGCTTTTATAGTGAATCGAACTAAAAAGTAAAAAAAATAAAATAAAGATATATATTACTTAAAAGTAACCTGTACAAAATTTAATACTTATCTTGTTAATTTGTACGGTTTATAATTATGATCGTATTGTAGCTTTAGCACCCCCCAAATGCATTATTATTGCTTTCAATACATTATTATTTTTGGGGGGGGCGATAAAAATTATGATTGAAAATTGGGTCGCAAGTAGTTAAAGTTTGAGAACCACTGCATTAATATAAGAAAAAGTAATTGACTTGGCAAAAACAGACTTGGCATCATTGGAGGTGATAGAACTGAAAAATGGAGACAGGCAGACAGAAATCACTTAAGAATACGGTAATAAGTTGTAGCATCAAAAAGCAGTTCAGTTTTTATTCTTTCCTGACATCCTGTGCAACAAATGAGTCCTTTATAATAATCCATCTAATGAGTTAACATGATGTCACTTAGATAAACATTCAAATTAAAACGTAACATATGCAGTAAAAAGTCATAAATGTCTCTTTGCATCATTATTCACGTTCTTTTCCCCTGTATTGAATTTGATTCTCAAGAAATTAAAGAATTTTTAATTAATTCGTACTTGAATAAAGCAGAAATGTAATTAAAATATATATATTCTTTTTAACGTTTTGATGTTCTTTAATTTATATCAGAAAATGACTTTAAAATAAAATTTAATTATTCAGAATTGAGTACAATTTTAAAGCAGTCATTTTATCTCTAGGTAGTCAAATCACTTCTTAATTTGGTGATATTTTTTTTACTTGTTTTTAGAATCGAATGGAATTTGATACTGCAATTAATTGCTACTTCTTTGCTTATTTATTTATTTAATTGTTTTAATTTTAGTTTAAAACATAAAGTATGTGAAATAAAAAGGATTATTTTTAAAATTAAATAAGCTAAACTTGAACGTTTCTACTAATATTTACCATGCAATGTTTTGCTTAGTTTTCTATTTTCTTGAGTACGCATAATCTTTCATGAACGTTTAAAATCTCATAAAGGAATTCTTTTGCCAAGAACAAATTCAAGAACCAATAATACGAATATTTTTGAAAAGTTTTCTTGACATTTGTATTAATTTTCTTCCGTATACAAGCAATAAAGACTGTTTAACCCTTTATCTACCGATGGTACTTTTAAGTCCCACTCAATTTAAATTTACATAGAATATATCTCCATTTTTACGTATAATATAACGATACTTAGCAGGAATATTCTTCTAAATCTATTCTTCCAAGATATATGGCAACATGGATTCTATGATGAGTATTTTAACGGGGAAGGCGAATAGTTTTATGGCAGAAATTGCGTTTTCAGCTGACGGCGTTTTCAGCGGATTGCAATGATTGTCCCTTTTGTTCCGAAAAAATAGTTAATGTCAAAAGGTAAGCGTCTTATTTTTTGTATGTTAATGAAGTCCTTAGAAAACGATTTGACTGTTTATTTCAAGTAAACAATGTATATAATTAATTTCACAGTTGAATTCTTTAATTGATTAATTTGATCTAATGGTTAAAATTTCCCAAAGTTTGTTTTTCACGTATAAATCCCTTAATTTTCAATGTAGTAATTCAAAATAAAATACATTGTACGAAGAAAACTGCAGGAAATCATAATGCCGTAGATAAGGGATTAAAATAATTTACAAAGATAGACCAATGCAATCAAGTATGACCAAAAAAGTAATTGAATTATCCAGTAGGAATGAGATGCAGAATTCTTTTCACATTTTCAAAATCTCAGTAAAATAAGAAAGGAGCAAAATAAGGTGCTACTGAATTATTGTTCATTAATACAGTTTTTTAATAAAAATTACTATATACCGAACTTTAAGTTTTGAAATTCTAAGATATTGAGAACGAAAGATCAAAATTTTTATATCATTAAGAAAGAAAGGAGTGAAATTTTTCATGTATCTTAATAAATAAAGCTGTGAAAGGAATATATAATAAATCACACATGTACAGAAAAAATATGCAGCATGTGTATAGAAAAAAATATACATAGCTCGTGTACTGAAGAAATATACAGTAAAATCTATTTATATATATCGGAGAAAATCAACTCACTCACTGATTAATCACGATATCTCCAGAACTATTAATCCTACAGATTTGAATTTTGGTAGGCAGGTTGCCTTTATGAAGTAGACATCAGCTTAGAACGGATTTCACAAAGATCGAACCCCAAGAGGCGTTACGGGGGTTTAAGAGGCGTTATAGATAATTATTTCCATTATTAAACTATTAGATGTATAGTCTTGAAACGTGGTACACAGAGAGATTCCTTTCATAATGTAGAGGTACCCTTCAAAATGATTTTTACGAAAATCGCCCTCCAAGGGGCGTTGAGGGCGCTCAAGGGGCGTTAGGCATAATTATTTCCATTTTTTAACTATTAGACGTGCAGTCTTGAATTTTGTTAAACAGACTCCTTTCAAAAAGTAGAGATCCGCTGCAAAATGGGTTTTGTGAAAATCGACTCCCAAGTGGCGTTGTGGAATATTAAGGGGCGTTATAGGCAATTAACACCTTTTTTAAATTATTAGACGTAAAATCTTGAATTTGAGTATGCAGATCCATTTATTGAGTAGAGATCCGCTATAAGATGGTTTTGTGAAAATCGCTTCCTAAGTGACGTTGCGGAGGCTTAAAAGGCGTTATATATATAGATAACTATTTTCATTTTTAAACCATTAGACGTGCAGACCTGAAATTTGATAAGCGGATTCCTTTCATAGAGTAGAGATCCGCTACAAAATGGGTTTTGTGAAATTCGACCATCAAGTGGCGTTGTGGAGAATTAAGGGACACTACAGGCAATTATCTCCTTTTTTAAACTATTAGACGTAAAATTTTGAAATTTAGTAAGCAGGTTCCATTCATTTAGATATCCGCTATAAGATGGGGTTCGTGAAAATATCTTCCTAAGAGGGGATGCGGGGGCTTAAGGGCCATTATAGATTATTATTTCTATTTTAAAACTATTAGCCGTACAGTCTTGAAATTTGATAAGCGGATTCCATTCATGGTGTAGAGATCCGCTACAAAATAGTTTTGGGGGAAAGTGATCCCCAAGGGTTACTGAGGGGGATTAAGGGGCGTAATAGATAAGTTTTCCCGCTTTTCAACTACAAGATCCAGCTGCTTGAAAATTAGAAGGTATGTTCCGTTCATGGAATAGAGTTCTTCTTACAAAGAGTTTTGTGAAAACGGACCTCCAAAGGAGTGGATTGCGAGGGGTTAAGGAGATTTAAAGAAAAATTCCTGTTTTTGAATTTAACCCATTTACTTGAAATTTGTTGATTACGTTTTTTTAGTTGAATAGAGTTCCACTAAGAATGTATTTTACGGAAATCAACTCCAGGGGGGGCGGAGAGAGTTATTGGTGCGTATTGATAGACAAAATTCCCGTTTTCGAACTGCTAGGACAATAATAATAAAATTTGGTTTTTGCATGTTTCTTTTGTTGAATTGGAATCCGTTAAGAATGCTCTCAACGGGTATTGATGATAAAAATTCCATTTTTGCTCTGTTAGATTTAGACTTGAAATTTAGCACGCATGTTTATTTTATGAAGTAGAGATCCCCATTGAAAGTTGCTTTGGTGGAAGTCCACTTGATTATTGGGTTAAGTGAGAGCAAAAAATCTTTCTACTTCAATTTTAGATATAAAAAATATAAATTAGATGTTATAATTTATATGTCGTTTTCATATCAAGAGGCGAGAATTGCAGCTATAAATATATTTTTCAATACAATCGAATTCTTAATGCTAGATATCAATAATTTGTATATATGTAAACAGTATACATATATACAACACCTTGAAATACCCTGTGAAGCGGCTGGGTAACGGCTAGTATACATATAAAATTTAGTTGTGAAATTAGACTCCGGATCATATTCCTTGGAATAAAAATTGCGCACTAGGAGTCGAATGCATTTCCCATACAAATAAATAACATGATTAGCCTCTTATAAAATGGCTCAATTTTTAAGTATAAGTCCACACAGAATATTATAGAATAAATTCAGTGTTAGTTCAAGGTGAAAATAGTATTTAGTAACCAAGGTTAATGATTATTTAAAAGTTCAGTACTATAATTCGCATTCAGATTAATGATTATACACTTTTAACAATATTCTCCAATTCAAAATTTAGCAATTGTATAAAAAATTTATTCGTTTCTCTATTCATAATCATAGTGACTTAAGACATTAGTATAATCAATAACATAATTTTAAGAATACTTTAATAAAGTTTCTATATTTTATCTAGAAAACTGTTTAAGAATAAGTATTTTAAAATAAGTGGCACATATATATATACGCTAAATCGTTCGCCAATTTCGCCAATTAAAAAATATGGCCATATACCTTCCTCGCTGTTATTAATATGTTCGAACATGCGTAGAAAAGCTTCCACTTTAGGTTACTTACCGTGGCATTCGGCGAAGTCTTTTGATTTGATGAAATTTTTCAACGGTTTAATACGTGCATACCAAATAAACTAAATGAAAGGAAACTACACACATATATCCTTTACTATATCAAATAAGCAAAACGTGACAAAATATTTCTTCTTAAAATAAAAAAAATAGATTTATGTGGGATTATTTATAAATACTCCAACTGAAAAGTATTACAGGGACAAGAAATAGTTGGCAAAATTTCTCACCACCAAATTTGGCGAGTGTGAGAAGGATGGAATTAATTAACATAGCGACATGTTACAAATTTGCTAATAGTAGTTGAACTAATTTAAAAATTGAGTCTTCTAAAATCTTAAAATGTTTCCCAAAATGCTTCATTTTAAACTTTCAACTGAAACTATAGTTACAAGTCTTCAAGGAATTATCGAAAATGCACAGTCTCTCTTTACCTAAGTAAGTGACTTCAAAGGTATAATTACTTTGATATAGTTAACAAAATTTGCTTATGCTGCATCAGTAATGAAAACAAAATCTCTTTATATTGAAATAGTGGTCTTTATACTAATTCGCTGCTTAATATTTTAGCAGTGTATTTGATGTAATGTTTATTCCTAGTGGATTTTGAAAACTTCCTCGCATCTAGTATTTACTTTAATTGAAATTTATCTACGCTTATACTACTGCTCCCCTCATTTGCTTCTTTTCTTACAATGCAATTAAACTCGAAACTTGTATGATATTAAACTAACCCAAACGTGTTTTATCACGTGACTCTAAGCATGTTCTAAAAGTTTTTCAGATTAACTTAATTTCATCATGTGAAGAGTGATTTAATGGCAGTTAGTATGGTTTAATTTAACATCGCTGTAAAGTAAGTCTACATTAAGAGTACCAGGACATGCTCGAAAGAGTAAAATACCAAAAATAAGACTCTGTGTTTATGGAGCAAATATCTTTAAAAATTTTGAATAGAGCTTAAATTTTTATGTGATCTTAATAAAGATATTTGAATCATTCTGTAGCAGTACCAAAATAATTTGTTAGTTAAATTTTTTTTTCTGTTTATTTAAGTTGGACATAATATTTGAGATTTCATAATACTAGCGTATGTTTAGGTACTATTTTTTTAAAAAAGTATCTCTTAAATATGTAAAATATTTCTTGGGAATATTATATAAAACAATACACATAAAATATAGTGAACCTATTTACTTTGTAAAATATTAAAATGGTTTCTTTAAGAAAATTATGAAACTTGTTTTATTTTGAAAATTTCTATTTTTTCTCCTTTACACGCACAACTATTATTCAAAAAACTGTGCACTACTTCGACATAAGAAAATAGATTCGCTATATACACAAGTATTTCTGTAAAGAAGTATAAGAAATTTGGAACCATATAGTGTAATAGTTTTTCCTAAAAATGCACCTAAAAGCAAATGTTTTAATAATTTGGAGAAAAAGTGAAAAAAGTACGCATTTATAAACGTTTGTTAACATTTTTGTCAATTATTTTTTTCATATTTTAAGGTTATTTTATCAAAAAACTTATAAGTGTTACACATTTTTAGATTCAGAAAAACATGTACTATTTTTTAATACTAAAATTGAAAAATGGATTTTTTTATGTGTATGATGTCCTGGTTTTCCTAAGGACAAAGGTAATTTTAATATTTTATTATTGTATAAATCCCAAAACTTATTGGACGCTTTATGGGTTTGAATCATTTATCAAATTTTTGATTAGTAATTCGAAGTAAACTGATCGGTCCTTAGTAATATCGTTAAAACTGTTTAGAAAAAATAACAGAAAATTTTGTACTTAGCTAAGATTTTTTATATATATATTACCGGCAAAGTATGAAATACTGGCATTCTTTAGAATGCCTGAGGTTTTTAGGCAAAGTATGAAATAGGAGAATTGTTACATACTTTGCCTAGGCATTGTATAGAATGCTTAGGCATTCTATAGAATGCCAAATGCTATTTAGGCAAAAATATGAAAAAAGGTCCTAATAATACTATTATATAAATGACGTGCATTCCTGAGAAATACAAATGTTATACTAGAAAAATAATAAGAGTGTCATTAAAAAAATGTATTCAAAATACGTAAAGAAAACTCAAAGTTGTACTGAACAAGATTATTGGCTTTCTAATTAAGGGGACTTGGCATATTTTGAACAATTATTTTTTATTTATTTATTTAAAAATTTTATTTTAGCAATACATATAATGTTTTTATTTAAGAAAATAATACGAGATGACATTTTGTGTAAATTATTCACACAATTTAGAAAAATTTAAAGTTTAAAAAAAATATGGAACATTTTAAAATAACACTCCTTTTGTATTTGCTAATTATTTGACCTGAAATTTTTTGTAACTTTCCTAAGAATGTCTTAAACAAATTTATGAATCGATTTTACAATAACTGAATTAATGTTAGAGAAAAAAATAAAATGTAGATATGTGTGCATATGCTAAAATTCAACGAAAATACCAAAATCTTCTGCATTAATTTTTTTTTTTTAAAAAAAAATATTAAGTTAACAGTACAAACTGGATGCCTAATTTTGTTACATGCATTATACATAAAACACAAGGGGAAAAATCGAAGTGATTTATTAATATTTATGGAAGGAGAAGCATTTTGAATGTGAAAAAACACAAAATGAGATAAACCACTGTTAAATTTGTAATTCTAAAAAAATAATTATTATAAGCTTAAATAACATAAAATATCACTTTAGCTACATATTTTCGTAAGAATAATCGCATTTTCAAATTATTTCAAATGATACTTAATAAACGATCCCTTTTTAGAGAGTATTAATTGCATAAGAAAACTCAAAGAAAATGTTAAAAAACATTCTACAATTGCACAAATTACATATTTTATAAGCTCTTACGGAGAACAATCGAATCCAGCCGGTGCGGTCGACCAAGGTAGCATAGGATTTGAGTTAATAATGGGGAAGCCCTGTGGGGGGAGGGAGCACCGGAATGGGCCAATTCCACGTAAGGCTCGCGCATACACGAAAATATGCCGTATCTCTAAAAATCAAGTCCCAAGCTCAACTCCTTGGGGGGAGTGAAATTTTTTCAGACCCTCATAGGATTAACATGGGAACATGATTTTTAGTGCTTAAGCCCTCCCCATACCTACACAATGGGAGTCAAGTATATAACTGGATGGGTCTCGACGAGTGGAACAGTTGGTTGAAATCTCAAGTCCGAGACTCAAACAGGAGCCAAGATATTGCGGATTTAAATAAATTTAAAACAATTAAAAACTATGTAAGGAATAGCCCTATTAGCATGAAATTATAATAACTGGAAGAGCAATTAGAGAGGGATCAAATTTACTGTGAGGCTTCGGTGTCGAGATATTGGCCAAAAAGCTGTAGAGGGGTGGGAATGCAACGGGGGGATGTGTCCCAGCAGATCCTAACCATAACAAATGTTATTACGATTGCCCAAATATCAGTCCCCTAGCACCAAAAAAGTGGCATATTTTTTTCATTTCTTTATTTCACTAAATCAGTTTGGGTATTTAACTAATTCACTTACTTCCAACAGGGAAAAGACAAAGAGAATTTATTTTAACATCTTTCGTGAATTGATCATCTCCTATAGGGATTTGACGAAAGCCGTAATTTCATAGTTTTCCTGCCACATATAGGCGGTGATCTTCAGGGGTGAAATGAGACTCTTTCTCCCCTTTCATTCAAAGGGTCACACATACACAAAAGTCATTCCTCTCGCTCTCCTCCCCCACCAACGACTCAGCTAATTGCTGTATTTACTACTTTGCCTGTTTCTCATTTGGCATTCTAAAAAATGCCCAGGCAATGTATGAAATAAAAATCATTTCATACATTGCAGGCTAGTTTTAGGCATTCTATAAAATGCCGGATTTCATACTTTGTCGGTAACATATAGACTGCAAAAATAATGGCATTAAGGTATCCGACTATGTTCGGAACCGTGTTTTTAAAAAAGCGCATAAATGGATAATTTTCCTGATATTTAGTGTCAATCAGATTAAAATGCATGCATAAAATTGTTTTAAGGACATATTGACAAAAAAATTTATTTAAATTTAAAATTTCGGCAAAAAATTAACTTAGAATAATCTTTTTTCCAAATGTTCTCCTTTTGTGAAAAACGTTCTATTATAATAATATTTTGCCTGTGTAAAGCTCAGACAGAAGCTCAACTAGAATTTTTGAAAAATTCACATTATTTTCAGAGTTACTGCCCATTGAAATAATAATTGGCGTTTTTTTCTTAAAATTGCTCCCCTCTGTTCTCGTAGAATATGAATAAACCCACTACTATGTAAATTATTTCAAAAATTCTAGTTGAGCCTCTGTAGAGAGGTCTGAGCTATATACAAGCAAAATAAAGGGTGTTTTTTTAGAGGTATAGAACTTTAAATTGCAATAAAACAACGATGTATTATTCGATTGACATGAATTTTTTTTATTCGAAAGATAATCTTGTGGCATTACATTTTAAATATGATTTCTGGCATAGGACTGCCACGGCTGGCTCGGATGTAGTCCAATCTGGACGTCCAATTTTCGATGTTTTTTCCAACATTTGTGGCCGTATATCGGCAATAACACGGCGAATGTTGTCTTCCAAGTGGTCAAGCGTTTGTGGCTTATCCGCATAGACCAATGACTTTACATAGCCCCACAGAAAATAGTCTAGCGGTGTTAAATCACAAGATCTTGGAGGCCAATTCACAGGTCCAAAACGTGAAATTAGGCGGTCACCTAACGTGTCTTTCAATAAATCGATTGTGGTACGAGCTGTGTGACATGTTGCGCCGTCTTGTTGGAACCACAGCTCCTGGACATAATGTTGTTCAATTCAGGAATGAAAAAGTTAGTAATCATGGCTCTATAGCGATCACCATTGACTGTAACTTTGTGGCCTTTATCGTTTTTGAAGAAGTACGGACCAATGATTCCACCAGCCCATAAAGCACACCAAACAGTCAGTTTTTCTTGATGTAACGGTGTTTCGACATACACTTGTGGATTAGCTTCACTCCAAATGCTGCAGTTTTGTATGTTGACGTAGACTTTCAACCAGAAGTGCGCTTCATCGCTAAACAAAATTCGCTTATGAAAATCGGGAACAACGGCAATCTCGTTTTGGTCCCATTCGACGAATCTACGCCTTGCTTGATGATCGTTTTGATGAATTGCCAAACCAAACTGAGAATAAATCACTTGACAGCTGTTAAATTGGTCGCCATCTTGTAAAGTAATACTAACTTAAACTTCTATACCTGAAAAAAAAACACTCTTTATTATTATAATAGATCCATTTTTTCACTAAAGGAGAACCTTTGAAAAGAAGATAATTCTAAGTTAATCTTTTGCCGAAAAATTATATTTAAAATTTTTTTTTTTGTCAAAATGTCCTTAAAACAATTTTATGCATATATCCTAATCTAAGCGACACTTAATATCATGGAAATGATCCATTTATGTGCTTTGCAAAATCACGGTTCCGAACGTAGTCGGATACCTTAAGACTAAATCTATCAAACCTATTTTAGAGAAAGCTAAAATTAAATTGAATATAAAATATTTTTATGACTTTGCTTGGACTGCATTAAAAATGTGTTCTTCAGTTAAATTATTTTATATAGTGTAGGAAATATTATTGTGGAAGTCACACAAAATCTTTATATTTCTGTATTTCCATGCGAGTTATAAAAATCTTTTTTTTAAAAATTATGAATCATATTCCTTGCTTCAAATTTTTCATATGTAAGAAATTTTAGAAAATGTATTTTATTTAGTTTTTTAAATTTTTGTAACGAAGAAATTCTGACAATAAAATTTACGGCAAGTCATTTACGTACTTTATTTCACTCATGCATTTTATCATAATTTATATATTAGTGTTAAGCCTGAGTGTGAATGGGTTTGAAAAATCTTTACCTAAAGTTGTACAATATAATCTTTCTTCAGCAATCGACTTTTATGAAAAAAATAAATGCATAAGTTTAATAAAGTTTATGACTTTTTTTGGAATGTATGTAAGAGAATGTATAAATAACCCTCAAAATTGCGTCTGAATTTCATGCTGGTCTCGATAAAATAAGTCTACAATAAACAACTAAATTATTTTTGCATAAAATCTTAGTTCGGAAGACAAACAATATATATGATAATCTATTTAATCAATATAATTACTTGATGCAGATATATATTTTTGAACAAATATCTTCAATTAAATATACATCTTAAATGAAATAATATAAATATAAAATAAATCTAACCAATGCAAAAGAAATATTTTTGGATCTATATCTTCAATGAAAAAAAAGGTACAATTTACGTATATATATAATTAAGAATATAATACAGTTTTTACTTTAAAATGTAATTTGTTAAAAAATTGAAAATGATATAATCCCAAACAATTTTTTTCCTGTTGAATGAATTTTTCACAAGAGATATCTTTTCAACACAGTGATACTCAAATTTGGCCCATGTGCCACATGTAGCTTATGGCTTTTTGTGAGTGGTTTGGTCGTGACCAATTGCACTTGATATTCAACTGTTTAAGAAACAATGCACTAAAACTTTAGTGGTATATTCCATCAATCAAGTAATTAAATCAAAACTACCCCATAATTTAGTAAATAATGCATAAACATACATATATTTTGTGTGTTTAATAGAAAGTTTAATACGAAGTGTGAAACAAACAAAAAACGATACTGATCCATTAAATTATTGTACTTATAGAATCAGTTCTTCTCTCGACAGTATCACCTTTAAAGAACTTCCCTTCAGCATTCACACACTTCTGCCATTGTTGGTAAGAGTGTGGGATCAAAATTTTTGGAAGGCCCTTTAGGAGGTTCTCCGTTTTTACCTGAACCTTTTCACCTGAGGTAAAATTGGCCCCCTTTAAGCAAGATTTAACTGAAGGAAATGAAAATAGCCGCATGGGGCATTTCCGGTCACAATAATGCTTTTGCTGGCCAGAAAATTCTTAATAAATTGATTTGGTACAACAGGAATTCTCTATCTCTCTCTGTCTCATCACTCCCTAATTCTAACCCTTTTTTTTCTCTAATTTTTTCACGGTCTTTTTAGTACTTCAATGTAGTAGTATTGATTAATAGTCTGATGTGAGTGGAAACCCACTCATATCGTGAATTTTGGCAATGTTTTGGTCTGTAATTGCTGACCTTAGACGCCCAGCAGGTTCATCATCTTCCACAATGACCTTCCACCCTGAAAACCTCTTATACCATTGAAACACGCGTGCATGAGACAAAGTTTCATCTCAATAAACCTCGGTGAATATTTGAAATGTTTTAGTGGCTGATTTCTTAAGTTTCAAAGAAACTCGAAGTTGATTCGATATTTTCCGGAAGAATGCAGTTGCACGTCTGCATTCAATGACGCAGCACTTCTAACTGGCGTGATCTATTAAGGCGAAACTGGCCACATGGATAGAGGAGGTGCATGAGATGGCGTCACCAAACAGTTCTGGTTAACTCCAGTCTTTTTTAAAGCTATACACTTAGTCTCTTTTTTGTGTCACACATTGCATTTTATTAAATAAAAGCAGAAAATAAGTTTTAGAATTTGATCATTTTGATTGATCCAATGTTGTCTAGATCTTTGAGTAATTTTTCATTATCCTCATGTTACGGCCTGCTTGAAATACCTGCCACATGTATGTTGCACGGTGAGAAAAATGGTTGAGTATGTCTGGTCTAAGCTAAAATTTAATATTTTGTAAGAGTAGTTACATTTTTTTTCGTCATCTTTATACATATAGCTAGATGAAACCAATCTCGTTGGTAATAAAAATCCAGTTTTAGAGTTTATTTTCGGGAAATATGCTTCAAATTTTGATGATGTGATTATATTATGAAAATAAAATAATTATTTCAAGGTATAATTAGGAAGTTTGTTACACGGATTTGAAAAAATAAAGCGACAGTAAATCGTAATATTCGTAAATAGTTTATTGGCAATATTTAAAAAAAAGATAAATATAAAGTTTGAATATGCTGAATACTTTGAATTGAATGTGAACGCCGTGAGTTTGTACTTATGCATACAAAATTATTTTGCTAAAAATTTAGTTGGTTGCAAATATTAGTAAAACATATAGCTTAAATGAGTTTCTAAGACGTCCACTAAATTTCTAGTTAAAATTAATCTATTTATACTTTAAAGAATGTAAAGCAAGTAACAGTATTGAAACTTCTAGGAGAGTGGTCTTTGAACTGTGCTCCGCGGCCCCCCAGAAGTCTTCAGCGATTTTTCTAGGCGGTCCAAGAAGGTGTGTCCTTTATAATGTTAAGATTTTCCTTTTTTACGGTTTCTGAAATTCCTTGTTGTAAAATTGAGAAAGATCTGCCATCTTAGACTATAGATCTCTAAATTGACCCCAATGAAACATCTCCTAGTGTATTGGTGGTGGTGTTTCTTATGTCACCGTACCTCGACTGTGTCACATCCATGCCTACAAAATTCGTCATGACAAGGGGTTAGAAGTACGCTTGTCGTTATCGGCAGCCTCGAAAACCATACATGTTATTGACGTTTTAGCTCGGTTCCTCCCTAATTTTGTGGGAGTATATTCTGTGGAAGCCCTACCACCAGCTTCACGAGAAGACTTGTGACTTGACTGCTATTTATAATACTCCTATGCCGCAAAGGACTATTCATTTTCAAACATCCATGCCTTCTACGAGATTACGGCACAGCAGTCAAAGTTGCTAACCACTATACGGGATGGCTGACATAAAAAAAAATTCAGATGTTTTATTGATTGCAACTACTCATAGACATTACAAGATAATATTTTCGATTAGATGTTTGTTTTCTTAAAAAAGAAAAAAAAATTTCAAAGCCCGTATATGTAGCAGAGAGGCAGTTTTGGAATTCTTAAGGAACCTTTAAATCCTTCGGATATGCGTTAAAAGTCAGGAAAGGGCTGTTCAAAATCTTGAGAATCCGGGATTTAAGGCTGATACATAAAGGAAAGTCACGGCGTTCGAAAGTTTAAGAACCACTGTTCTACGAGAAATGCTGAAGGTTGTTCAATTTTATTCTATATGATAAGAATTTAATTCTATGTTAAAAGAAATTAGTTTTTATAATGTTAATGGAAAAAATCGATATTATTTCAAAGGGAAAAACAATATTTAAATTTTCAATAACACCTTTCGATATAAATATCTAATGTAGAAAAATAAAGCTAAATATTTCAGCATTTTCTACGGCCTTTAGAAAGTTGCATTTATAGGGAAAAAAACCAGCTTGTCATTTCTTAAATGTAAAATGCTTAATAGGAGCCTATCTCTTTGATTTATATAAACATATGTTACCGTTAAAGTGTATATAATCCAGTTATTTCATAGAATAACTAGGTATTTCATGAAATAATTAGACAAGTCAGTTAAAGTATATAACAAATAAAAAATTTCATACTTTACCTAATTATTCTATGAAATAACTAGCTATTCTATGAAATAATTAATTAAAGACCGTTAAAGTAAAAAAATAAACAATTTTAAAGATATTTTGTAAATTAAAGGATCATAAATAGCTAAAATCTCTGGAAAAATACATTTTAACTCTTTTAAAGCTGAATAATTGATAAATAATAAAAGAAAGCAGGTGATATAATTTATTATTGCTCATATTACTAACATTAGTTAAACAGAAAGGGGGGAAAAGAATATGTGTGTTGCAAAAATAGATTATAATTAAATATTATCAGCAAAAACACATGCTTTGAAAAAAAACCGTAGCTTCATAAAAAAAAACCGTGTAAAATTTTTAAAACAAAAATGTAAGAGAATAACAATTTAAATTTTATGACATACCTTTACTTTATTTTCCTTATTTATTAGATAAAGGATTCTTGTGATAACACTTGGAATTGTACTGCTTATTATTTTTGAAACAAGCCCACTTTTTACCATTACACATTTTTTTACATGAGCACTTTTTAAATCCTTATCCAGTGAAAAGTTTAAGCCCACAGTTTAAAGCTGTTGCAACAGATAGAAGCGCTGTGTCAATAATTGGAATTTCTTCAATGGAAATTAATTCTCGCTGAGACAAATACTGAACTCAAATCTAGAGTACAATTGTTTTATTCGGCCATATCTATTTCATAATCTAAAAAATTATTTCCAAAGCAGCTAGAACCAGTTAAAAAGACTTTCTAATTCAGCATTTCATACTTTAACGATCAAGAAATCGTAATTCTATAGAATACCTAGTTAAATCATAGAATTGAATAATTTATACATTTTAACCCTTTATCTACCGCATTATGATTTATTGCAGTTTTTTCCATGTAATATTTTTTTTGAATCACTACATCGAAAATTAATAGATATACATAAAAAAATACTCAAATTTGGGAAACTTAACTAATTAGAGCTAATTAATTAATTAAAGATAATCAACTGTAAAATTAATTATACACACTGTTCACTTAAAATAAATAGTCAAATGATTTTCTAAGGTCTTCATTTACATACAAAATCAATAAGACGCTTACATTTTGACATTAACTATTTTTTCGGAACAAAAATGCCAATCTTCGCAATGCACTGAAAACGCCGTCATCTGAAAACGCAATTTCTGCTATTACACTATTCGCCCTTCCCACTAAAATACTCATCATATAACCCGAGTTGCCATATATCTTGGAAGAGGGGATTTAAAAGAATATTTTGGCTAAGTATTGTCTGAGTATTAGTAAAAATGGTTATTCTACGTAATTTTAAAGTGAGTGGTACTTATAAGTTCCGTCGGCAGATAAAGGTTTAACTGACTTGTCTAGTTATTTCATGAAATACCTAGTTATTCTATGAAATAATGGATTTCACACCTTAATGGTAACATATACGCTGAAAAGCAGTTTCTACGTGTAATTCGTTAATTGTACATCTTTCTTTAAACTCTTCAATGAAAAATTGTACTTCATTTATTATTAGAAACAAATTGTAATGACTACGAGTGACATCATAGGATCGGAACTAACAACAGATATAACAATTAATTAAATACATTATTTATTTAAACTGAAAAAAGAAATATATCATAAATGAATGTACACTTAGGGCATTTTCCCTTAATAATCTTATTTACTAAAACTTATGATTCCGCTTCGCATCTTGAGATAGCTAACTTAAGTCTTCAACAATTACTTTCGAATCCCATTTTCCAATACCGTCAAGTACGTTCGCTGAACAGTTCTCGTTATTCTCTCATTGCATACTTAACAACTTTAAATCTGTCAAGTATTCCCCTCTTAACATCCACACATGTATTCACTCCACTTCTGCTTATATATATATATATATATATATATATATATATATATATATATATATATATATATAATACTCATTTACTTAAATCCCGGATCCTTCACAACACGAGATTCTCATATAAAATAACGCCATTAAGTAGTTCAGGAGGTTAGTTAAAAAAAAAGAGCACCATTACATATGCAGGACTCATTACAAAATGACTTATTGAATTTGAAAACGTTTTAGAACTTTTGTGTGTGCGTGCAGTTTTAAAAGGTAACTTCGTCTAAAAATTTCCTTACAACTCAAATATATATTTTTTTCCACTTTGAATGATATGAATGTATACTACGCTGAATTTTTATCTAAACAAAATACTTTAAAATTATATTTAAGGTAATACGGTACGATTTATACAAATATCTTTGATTTAATATTTTTAACAACTTTTTTGTTTGTAACCAAAGTTTATGGATTACATAAAAGAGATTTTGTTCCCAAAATACTAACTATTTGTGACGGGTACTATCCACAGTCCTTCAACTAATCCTCTTGGGAAAATTATTCTTTAACTGTGGTTTGAGTTTAAAACCACATTCCGTACAGATGAATTGATTTTATGCTAATGCAAATGCTATTTAAACCCTGGAAAGGGGTGTGTTATAATTATTTGTGAGTAGTTAGTTGTTAATCGGTAGTAGTGTGACGTTCGTCTTTAAGTTATCATTTGAGCTAGAACAGCCGTTTGAGAAATGGAAATAATAGAAAAGCTGGTTTGAAGCTGATTTTGAGCGGATCAAGAAATGACTGGGCATTTGATAATCTTATAACCTTAGATTAGAAAACTAATTATGATTACTCCCATAGTGATTAAATTTGGGATAATTATAAGTTGATAAGTAACAAGTAATATAAAAAAAAATTAAGTCAATTCCTGAATAGAATTTGAATGGATGAATAGAAAGTATTTTATTAATGATTGAAAATTTGTATAAGATATATATATAGGGAGAAAAAGTGAACTAAATAGTAGGAATTGAAAAAAGAGTATGATTTATCTGCATTATTGTAACAATGTTAGCCCGGTTTGGCTAAAAAAAGTTTTTGATGCCAACTTTTGTCTTCGTTTTAACAGTTACATTGTTACAACTATAGAGACAAATCTTGTATGGCGTCAGAAACCGGTAGAAATGAAACCAACATGACTGTATCTGTAATTCTTTAAATCATTAGTTTCAGTCAATTAATTTAATTTAATTCTCGTATTTTTACTAAAAACAATAGTGTATCGAAAATTTCAGCTCAGCTGAGTGCTTTAAAATGTGAGAAAAAAAAACCTTTTCAAGTTTTGACACAAGTCGCCAAAATATTCGCTAAGTCTCCAAAAATGATGCCAACGTGGCTGTATTTGTAATTATTCGAATAATTAGTTTTAATCAATTAATTTTTATTAATTATAATTAAATTACTGTATTTTCATCTAAAATAATCATGCATATAAAATTTCAGTCCAATTGAGTGCTTTAAAATTTATTTTATTAATTGAAAATTCCATCAAGATAAATAAATAAACAAACAAATAAATAAATATATAGAGAGTGTGAGTTAAAAATTAGGAATTGAAAAAGTGCCTACGTTTCTCTTACAGATGCTATCAGACATGTTCAACGGCCTTCTTACACACATCCGACAGGTAATGCGGCTTTAGTAATATGGAACACCAACCTATAATGTATACGAAATTATGTGAATATAACATTTCGCAATCAATGTGTTGAAGGGAAGCAAACCTGTACATTGATCACCACGTTTGCAATATATTTCACGTTTTGATTCCTTTTTGAGTGTATAGCTTGTGACGGCTTGATCACCAGCTTTTTAATAATATGTCTTCTTTGGTTTTTGAAAACTATTTTATTTCGAACGAACCCACTGAAGAAGAAAACATGATTGTTTAAATTAGGAATGCTATATAGAGTCTAGGATTTCAAGCTTTAGGGACAGAAAGAGAGAGATAGAATAGATTCCTATAGTGGATCAGATATTAATCGAATTGATAGAGTTACACAGATATTTGTTAATTGTAATTATTAAAGTGATGATTGATCACTAAAGATTAACTAGAGCTTAGATAGCTAAGAAAGGAGATTCGACCCTGAAGTTGGTTCATAAATATTTAAAGTTTTCTCATACTTCACGTACCTCGTTATTTATCCACATATTGTTTCGATTGGCCACATCTCTTATTTAAGATCGCTTGAACTTGTGTTGTTGATAGTGTGATAAACAAAATTGAGTATTTTTTGGATATGGCTAGTCATGATTCCCTTCCTCCACATCTCTATGCGAGAATGAGAGAAGCTCTCATTTCTCACAAGCCGAAAGTTTTTATGTGCATCAGACCCCCCTCCCTTCATTGAATTTATCGAAAAACTCGTCGCAAAAATTCACCGATGCAGGAAACGTGTGAGGTGTACCAGGTGGTTTTCACACATTAACATGCTTTTATAAATTTCACTTGTATGTAACGGAATCTTTGAACTCAATTTTTACCCATTTTAAAAGGTCAGATTAATTCGAAGTTTTGCACACTTCTCAAGGACCAATGACAATAAAATAGTTACATAATTTTGTTTTGTCGGTCTGAACAGAATAATCAGGAGACAGAATAATCCAGATTTGGAGACTAATTCAATGTGCCATTTCCAAATTTGGTGACTAATTCTATACAGATTTGGCGGCTAATTCCGGATCCCATTTCTATATTTAACGATTAAAAAATTAGGAGTCATCCTAAAAGCGAACACGTTTTTTTTGCGTCAGAAATTTCTTATCATAATAAAAGCAATTGTCCAGTCTTTCTGAAAATGGAAATATAAAAAAAAATATTAAAAAAAAAGACTCGTGTATGTGTGTGACAAAAATTTGTTTTAACTCAGGAATGGGCAAACGTTTTTGGTCGCAGCCAAAAATTGAAAAAAAGTGTATAAATAAATGATAGTTTAAAAAACTAAAATTACATGCTTTTATTGTAGATTGAACTAAAAAAATAAAAATAAAATATAGTTTAAAAAATAAGAAACAAGCTTTTATGGTTAATCGAACTACAAAGCGTGGGGTGCTCTACATCAGTTGTTATCAGTTTTTACTAGTTCTATTACGGTGTGCTGAGTTAGAGTAGTAGTATGTAGTACAAAGCACCCTACAAGTGCTTACCACAATGACATCAATTTTCTCGTAAATAGTTTTATTCTTATATTACTTCATTATTTGTCACTGCCATTCAGCTATTGTTTTGCCTACTTATTGTTATCACATGCTGTTACACTTAGTTTTGAACCTTAAGGTATCCGCCTACGTTCGGAATCGTGATTTTAAAATAATAAATAGATAATATTCATGATATTTAGTGTCACTTAGATTAAGACACACGTATAAAATTGTTTTAAGGACATTTTGACAAAAACAAACTATTTAAATACAATATTTAGACAAAAAATTAACTTAGGATAACCTTTTTTCATAATATTCTCCTTTTGTGAAAAATGCTTCTATTGTAATATTATTTTGCCTGTATATATCTAAGATCTCTGTACAGAGGCTCAACTATGAGTTTTGAAAAATTCGCATTATTTTCTGAGTTACAACCAATTGAAATAACTATCGGCATTTTTTTCTTAAAATTTCTCCTTTCTGTTGTCGTAAAACATGGATAAACCCACTTCTAAGTTATATATTTCAAAAGTTCTAGTTGAGCCTCTGTAAAGAGGTCTGAGCTATATACTGGCAAACCATTATTATAATAGAATCATTTTTCACAAAAGGAGAATATTTTGAAAATGGGTCATTCTATGTTCATTTTTTGTCAAAATGTTGTACTTAAATAATGTTTTATTGTAAAACTATTCATAAAACAATTTTATATACATTTTGTAATCTAAGTGACACTAAATATCATAAATATTATCCATTTATACGTTTTTGCAAAATCCCGGTTCCTAACGTAGAAACCTTTATCATTCCAAGTGGATTTTGCCTCGTATAACCACATCCTCTTTAGGGTATTCTAGCACCTTTGCGTTTTAATTTTGACAAAACATTCTTTGATGAAACACGTTTGATTACATGTGTATTATCACCTCTAAAAGTTTTTGCGATATTTTATGAATCACCTTGCATGTGAGCTAATGATTGTGTGAAAAGTATATCAAAACATTTTTTGAAAATCTTATTGTCCTATATTTTGAATCGTAATGCTCAGGCGTGATGAATGATACCTATCTTTCGAATTAAGTTTGTGTAACTACAATAATAAATTATTCTGCTTTTAAAAATACTTTACGTAGAATTATGAGTGCAAAATGAGTGCTATTGTGCAATTAAAAATAACATTTTGCGTAAACTCTACAATTTATTCTTAAGTCCATGGAGAAAGTCTTCAAAGGAAATACAAACACTACTTAAACGTAAAATAGAAAGACACATTGTTTTAAATGTAATTGCTTTTTAGAAATAGAAAAGACAAAATACACCCGTGATTTGTGATTCATTTAGAAACAATGCTTATAAACAATTGATTTAAAAATATGTTTACATGCTTGCTTCGATAACTTTAAAAGACTTTAAAAGACAAACTTTAATTTTCAAATTAAACCTTAATGAAAACAATAGTACAAGTATTATTTAAATAAAATTAACTTTCTAAGCGTAGAATATAGAAATACAGAGTTATACCCTAATTTACGAAGCTAATTAGTTTTTGTTACATCATATCTCAAAATTCAGGTTTCCATTTTGTGACTCGTGGGAAATTAATATATTTCCAATTTCAAAAGTTTCGGAAATAAATGGAAAGTAAATAGTTTGCTTTTATTTTGAATTTCTATTTTCAGATGTTTCAATGTTTTGTATTAAAAGCATTTTTCATTAAAGGGAAAAATCTTTCTGAATTATTGGTATTGTATTTCTGTTTTTGTCAAATTGTAATTCCGTTAATCCATTAGCTTTTGTGAAGAGGAAGATTCAAAGTCTTTCTAAAGAAAATTCAATGCCAATGAAAATTCAAAGAAAATTCAATTCAATGCAATTGTTTAAAGTAAGCACCTTTCAGTAATAAATTCTAATTGTCTTGAAAGAATTTAGGACTATATTTTGCATCATCAAATTTGTCGCATCATTGTTTTTATTTAAAACGCTGTACTGCGTTTCCTCAAATCTTTCCTCCACGCAAAGGAATTGTAACAGGCTAAGAGGATGCTATTTAAAGCTAATCGTAAAATGTTAACTGAAAAAGAGAGGACACATCATATGCATGCGGTGAATTTTAAATTCAATATTTTAGAATTGAAGTAATACACCATTCTTAATAGAAAATAAGTAAAGTAATTTAATATTTGTAATATAAGTTGTTGTGTGTGAAAATTGAGATACTAGTTATTTTTAAGTAATATATATTTATGAAATTTATAACCTTATTTTGAAGAAGTAAATCATTTTGTTTTATTTTGATTGCTTCAAGGTTTTTGATATCGTTTTGATGTTTGTACTGGATTAGTAAAATATATGTTTTTTAATTTTAATAATTTTAATAAATACACATGTCTATTGACTACAAAAACTTCTCATTAGTTTTAATTTAAATTTAGTTATATCATTTGAGTAACAAACACACACACACATATATATATAAAGCTTTGGTGAACTTTATGTTTGATATCAATTTTCTCAGATCGTTATTTTTTCATAATGCACACAGACATTTCAGTTTGATTTATTAATGAAAAGGGATTTAAAATTTCAAATAAAAAAATGACCATTTCTTTTAATTTAAAAATTAAATTTTAAACTTTTACCGTTTATTAAAAGTTTTAATAAGCATTCCATGCTTCGTAATTTTAAAGGTAACACAATTTCTTACATTGAGCAAAAAATCATTAGAAAACATTGGTAATTATCCAATTGAAAATTTACCTTAATTTAAAATGTATTATATTTGGATATATTTTAAGTAAAGTAATATCTATTTGTTTATTCTTCCAAAATTTACATTCCAGTAAAGAATAATGAACAAATCATAGACATTTAAAGTTGTATATCTTTTTTAACCATTTTCGTTTTTTAAAAGGTATGTGGCCTCTTAAGATTACATTTTACTGGATCCAGCTGTCAGGTGCACAGTTTTGTAACATCACATAGACTTAACTGAAATTCAGATATGATAATTGTGCAGGTCAACTGAGCAAGGTATAGATTTTGTCGTGCTTTTTGAATGATCTGGGAATAATGCCAATTATATAACAAAGAGCAATATGCTGCTAAAAGAATTAATTTCTGGCAGGGTTCAGATAAAATGATGTACTTGATTTGCGATAAAACTAAAATATTTGAGCATTCAAACGTTCATCCAGATGACTCAAAGAACCCATGAAATTCCAAGAAAACATCTCTTAAACCATAATATTGTCTTCAACAAAAGTAAGATCTGTAGCAGTGCAGATGGAGTTCTGACTTACATTATATTTTTTCATATTTATACCCTGCCATCTGCATGGTGTAGATAAAAACGCGTTTCATCGGACTTCGAGACCCTTTTCCTGCGATCTACAATTCAATCCCTGAGCTCCTTTGCAAACTGGAGACCTCTGTTCTTGTTCAGGGTCAAGAGTAGAGCCTTTTGAGTTAGTCGTCGGTTACTATAGCCTAAATCAGTTTTTCTCAAACTGTGGGGCGCCCCCCTGGGGGGCGCGATAACTTTACGACAGGGGCACTAGCATATCAAAAATAAAATATTTAAAAAATAATTAATTATCTGGAATGAATTAAAACAAAATACTTTCAGACCTAATAAAAAATTCACTTATACACTGATATAATTTATAGGCTCACGCGCGCGATATTAAGTCATCAAAAATAAAAACTTCTTCAATACCTAATTAGCTATCTTTGATCCTATAACCAAATAAAAAAACTTTTATTTGATTTGTTGTAATCCCATGATAAGAGATTTTTTTATTACGCTTTCTTTTTAAACCTAACATACTACTCTTTTAGAGAAAAAACAGATCTCAGACTCAGAATAGAAAAAATTAGGAACATAACAAATTCATCACTGTCATTATTTTTGAAATACTGCACATTAGCTGTAATCTGTTTGATCTTCTAAGTTATTGGTACAGTTAGTTATGATCCCTCTCTTATGTGTTTGTTTCTCATTTAGGGAAGTTGTAAGTTATGTTATTCTCTGTTGCGCTTTTTTCCATACAAAAGAGTTTTAAGATATTTGGAAAACCACGATGAGCACACTTTGAAGAATTACTTGGCCAAGACTTATTTTTATGAGTATTCTCAAACATATAAAGCATAACGAAAAACGTTTTACACAATTCTTTTAGCAGTAACATACGTATTATCATAATAAATATACTTTTCACTTGGAAGTGGTCATGCGGGCCTCACAGATTACGTAATCGTTAATTCTGGCAAAACTGTTTATTTGCTACCAAAGAAAAATTGAAAAGTTCTTGAAAGTAGGTACGTAAACTTTCTCTTAGTTAAATTATTCACTGGAATAACTATTTGTATCGTGTACTATAAATAATTATAAAAAAAAAGATTGGGGTGACTCAATAACCCCGCTCGACCGTATCGAGTGCGCGCATGCACCCGGCGTAAAACATGTTGAAGTTCTTTTGCTTTAAATATTAAAAATAATACAATTATTCGTCATCGTGTGAGGCTTAAAATTACAATTCGCTTAAAACTAATTTAATTTGAGCAACCATTTTAAAAAAATCATTTTACAATTTTGTAAACATTGTCGAGCACTTGGCTTTGTTCTCCTTACAATTCAGCTATTGTATCAATAATGTTTTATTTTCTTATAAATGAAGAGCGGGAACTTCAGCCGGTATTCTTTTAATGTATCAGTGCTGTACAGAGTATTTTATAACTAATTAATTAATACTAAATTAAGAACAAGTTTAATAAGTATTAACGACTTCCATGGGCTTGTCTTGCAAAGCAAAGTTTTTATAAGGAATGCTTATTATTAGAAATTGACCCTCTGAGTTCTTTTTCTATATTTATCAGATATCTATATTTTGTCTTCTATGCAGGCACCGCATTTTGCAACATGTTCAATTTAAAAATTAGAGAATGGAAAAATAACATAATAATTATCCTATTATTTTATTTATTTATTTGCTTAAAAGTAGTATACAACACTTAATGCTTATGTTACTAATTTGAACGGTTTATAATTAAGATCGCCTATTGTAGCTTTAGCGTCAAAGTGCATTATTATTGCATTCAGTACATTTTTAATGAATAAGGGGGGCGCGATGAAAGTTGTGATCGAAAAGGGGGCACCAGTATTGAAAGTTTAAGAAGCTCTGGCCTAAACGGTGTAATTTAGGGCGAACAGTTTGCTCAAAGACGTTTAATTGATTAAGCTTCTTTGCAGATCGAAGAGTGGTTGCTATTCTATTGGACAGAAAAACTTTAGCAATTATCCTTTTCGAACGAAATTTCAGTAGCATGTGATGACCCAGTTTTCTACTAGGAAATCCATTGATAAAAACAATAATAACAGCTTTTACTCGAATATTTCACAAGAGTAGCCATCTTGCTGATACTGGTTCCGATACTTCAATTCCAATTTCAATTATCCCGCATTCAAACACTAAAAAACCACGTTTTTACCCATTTCTTCGCAAGCAACACGGTGCATTTGATGCTTCAATATTTTGGTATTTTTTGTTAATAGCTATCTCAGTCTTAAGAGGCAGCTACGTGATTTTATTTTAGACGAGATTAATCGAAATATCTATCCTCACGAAAAAAATGTATCACAGGCGGCTATTTGGACAAATTTCATTTTAAGTAGGCATTTTTTAGTTGAGTCATTTATATATAGAATAATTCGTCTTAAAATCCAAATAGATATTTTCTATACAAGCCTTAAACTCCATGAGAACTTTATTATTTTTATTTTGCTTTAAAATGCCATTTGTTTTCTTGAGCACCCTTCAGATTTTCTAGCTGGAACATAAGATATGTATTTCTACTCACAATGTGTTCATATAGGCTCTTTCAAAGCAACTTTTGATTAAAATATATATCTAAATGATTCTTCTGGGAAATTTGAAATAATTCTGGGTTAATATACGTCCACATTAATTTACTGAACATACTTCGAGTGGATTCTGAGTGAATTTCCAGACTCTCAAAATCAACACGAAGGGTTTGAGCATTATACATATACTTTGCACCATAACAAAATGACACAAATAACACCTGGGCTGGAATTCAGCTCTCTTAATTTCCTTATCACGCCCATAAACATCTGTAAACTTTGGCAATTTAGCCCACATCAATAAGTCTTAAGTGACATCAGGACTATCCCATGATGGAAACAATGCCAGCAAAGAGCTCGTCTACTTATCCCTGGAGTAGTAGCGCATTCTATACTAACGTTGGTTATGCCGTGGGGTGGAGTCACCATAATCCTTTTTTTTAAATGATTTTTATTCAAAACGATAAAAATCTTAAATCCAGTGAATAATTCAATGATGAGAAATTTTACTTATCTATTTTTAAGGTCTTTTTAAATTTTCTTTGATAATTGGAGAAAAAGTACTATCAAACTTACCTAAAATGTTTCAAATGCACGTGACTTTAATAAAGGATACAGATCACAGACATTTTTTTGCTAACATCACAGAAATGATATATGCAGGGGAAAATGCCGTACTTTGTTCAAGTTATTGTAGTTTTATTGTCCCTTAAAGATCGACAAACTGCGTGTTGAACTTTTCTTGATTTTTTGTTTTTGAGAGAGCACATTTTATCTTGTGGTACACTTGTGGCTTCATATCTCTCTTGGTGGAATTTTTTATGTAACATTTGAATAATTTCCTTTCAACTCAAACATTTCATCTTCATTGCTTTTCTCAAATTTTTTGCTACCAAAATTAATATCAATTATTTGATCAGGTTCTCCTCTGTAGCCTGTTCATAGAAAATATTTTGGAACAAAAGTGTTCACGTGGGGAAGTCGGTAACCCTAAGTATCTTAGAATCGTAAAAAAAAAAAACGTTTGCCACTCACAAGAAAGAGAGAATTATGTGATAAAGGCATTCGAGTTTCCATAAAGAATGCCATATAGGAGGATACTGAGAAGGCAATTGGTAACAAAAATAAACAGTTTTCCCATATTTAAGGATTTCATGAGCCTGGGGTGACTGCGCGCCCCGTGAGATCACTCCCAAAAATTAGGTCTGAAAATGTCGCTAAGAAATGTTATGAATTCTAGGAGCTCTTACAGATAATACTTAGTATTTGAGAACATTTATTTGGACGGATATTTTAAAAATAATTACATCACAAAATCACTTTAAATAACAAATATAATTCTAAGAATTATATATATATATATAATACTTCTGTGCAAGTCCCCTTGGACCTCACTTTGAGAACGAGAATAAATTGGAGTCATGTAAGAACCAGTAGCCATTTTTATAAATAACTTTCTTTATTTGGTAATCTTTCCCAAATAGAATCAAAGACTTTTAATAACAAATATATAAAGAAATAGCTATATGAGGTTTATATAAACAAGGGTATTTCCTTTAAATTAACTTAAATATTTAATGATCCAATTAATTAACAATTAGAATATTGATCACGCAGAGATTACCACGATAAGAGATCCCAGAATTATATTCTATAATGTTCTTACTGAACATTTAACTTTAATCTCGCTCCTATTATAAATCTTTAGTGAGACTTCAAATATAAATTAATATTTACCACACTGAATCTCAAGTCTTCTTGAGATTAAATTATCCAACAAGAAATCTTCCATTATAAATTTAACTTCCCTATTATCACTTTCTGCTTCAATCTCTCTCTCCTACTGCTCTAACTTTACTATTCCGTTTGACTTAAATACTTTATCTAATCTGCATAACAAGGAATCCTGTCCCCTTTTTGGAGCTGATTGAAAATAGGTAGGGAATTAAATTTCCCTAAAAAAGACGTCTCAGAAGGTTAGTGATAAAGTTCCGTATAGGTTTGTCACAATTCTCTCTAGTATCCTTTTTATTAATTAACTGTTTGTATTAAAATTTAAAACAACTTTAAATCTTTGGTTTAAAAATTACAGCGTAATCTTAATCGTAATCGGATAGTCCGAAATCCCTGTCCCACCCATTCTAGCCAATCAGAACTACTATAACGTAATAACCACTGTTGATATAAAAGCAAAAATCTGGTGTAATCACGCTCTTTTGCCTACCTGCCATCACCATGTAATCAGCCTGCGGCAACGCGTTCTATGTTTATCTTTGTTTGTATTTGTGTTCGTACTTGTGCTATGTTGTTTGCTTTTTGTATGTGTAATGCCGTCCCTGCTGTATCTTTATATGTCTCCGGATGTGAATAAAAAGGAATTACGATTTACATGAGTGCCTCTTCGATATTACCGTACTCGACCATGCTCCACGTAACACAGAAAATCACACCACCGGCCACGTCTTATCTTTGGTTCGCTACAGTAATAGCATCTACTCGCCACGTCTTACAATTAATTTTACCTATCTCCAGAAATATATTACAGAAATATTTCATATATATACATGATATATTTTTCAGATACATCGATGATATAATTATTTTCAGCAATAAAGTTGACTTTACTCCTAATTTAATGTATTATCCACACTACTTGAAATTAATACAGAACCAATTGCAATTTAGAGTCAGCAAACTAACTTCCTAGATCTCCAATTAAAAGTTGAAAATAATATGCTAAAGCGTAATATTTTTGATAAAAGAGACTCTTTTGATTTTAACGATATAAAAATGCCATATTGGAATAGTTCCTTTCCCATTTCAATTTTTAGTAATATTATTCTAAATTATATAAAAAGAAATAAAGATTTAGTATATGAAGAAGTTTTAAAAATTAATAATTATAAAAAATTCTTTCAAAGTTGCCTAGACTATAACTATCCAGATAATTTTATATATAAATATATGTCTTCAAAATTATAGCTATTTAATTATTATTATTTAATGTATCCATTTCCATTTAGTTTATAGTATATTATTCTTAATTTTCTCATAAGTTTAGTTACTAAAAATATATATAGATAGCGATATTATTCTTAATTATGCTGTTTTTTTGTGCTCGGTGTTAGTACACTCTTGGAATCGGTATACATCGGGTAAGATTTTAGTTTCTTCGCACATTTTCATTATTATTACTGTAACGTCGTCAGATGGTACCGTGGAAAAAATACATCACAGCAAGGTTGTTTGAGTAAAAAATACTTTTAATTTTTTTCTCCAATATGAAAATTGATTTTAGTTAGATTGTAAAGTTAATAGTTTCCGTGCCTATAGCCGGTATGGAATCCCCGCTTTGAAACCGCTCACTCCACAGCTTGTCTCCGTCCAGTCCGCAAGGCGTTTTTTCTCATTCGCGTTTCGGATTCCTGGTCAGCATCACCGAGCAAAACTCTGGGATTCTCCTCTCCTCTTCCTCCAACGATCAGCCCTTCTCTTTTCCGAGCTCTTTTCTCTTCTTTTTCTCGTTCGTTCCTTTTTTTTCTCCGGTCTTCTCGTCTCCTCAAAAAGAACCCTTTTTAAACACCAGGGGTGTGTTCACAACACGCCCCTCGCTCCTTCTTATTCGCAGGTCACCAAAGTCTCTCTTGACCTCCTCCTTCTTCCTATTGGCGCATAACACGCCAAAACACACCCGAGCTGTCTGGCCCAAGGCGCCATAGTTCCTTGTCCACATCTGGACACACTTGTCCATCAGGCCACCTGTTTCTAGTATTCCATTCACAAAACCCTAGAAAAGATGACATGATTATTTTGAGATACGCTTTGCCTATTGTCAAAGGGGTGCCGAAGTCCATTATGGCGACCCGTCTGCCGCCTCCACTCCCTGAGTTCAGACAATAAACAATGGCCCCATGGCCACGTGCACTGGTCACTCCCCAGCTGGTTGATCATAACAATCCAGGGACAATCGATGGGTGTCGTTCTTGTCCTTGACCAGCTGGTGAAACCATAAAACCTATTGTGAATCGGAAGATGGGAGTTCACTCCCATCGAAGATGTCACAACTGACTCCTTCCCTCTAAAAAAGGTTTATTTCACGGGCCTGCTCTGGTCCTAGTTGGATTCAGTTCTTAGAAATCACACACATAAAGATCGTCCCATCAATGAGATTGATCAGGGCAGCAATCGCGGTATTAAACACAATAAAAAAATAACATAATACATGAATCAAATTTAAAAAAATTGTACACTTCACACAATTATATCTTAAAATCTGAATCTGGGATATTTTTTTCTCAAAGTTACATTTCACCTTTAAATTATAATTTTTTAAACAAAATGCGTCAAATGCCAATCTCTTACTAACCATCTACACTTAATCGCCTGACTACAGAAGTAAACATCTGTTGGCCTACGGTTGACTAAGAGACATCAGAGATTTTCACCAACATCCATTTTCTTCCACAATGTACACAGATACACTCACACACATACAAATAAAACAGTAATTTAAATATATATAATAATTAATAGAAAAATCCACAAACTACTTATTCCAATCTACTTAGGCCGTCCGCGTTTCCATGGAGCCTCCCAGGTTTGTGTTTGATTTCAAAATTAAACGGCTGTAAACTCAACGCCCATCTTTGTAACCTAGGATTAGTACTCCCCATCTTGTTTAGGTACCTTAAAAGGTTGTGGTCGGTTTCTATAATAAATTTTTGCCCGTCTAAATAATGCTTTAATCGCTTTAGACCAAAAAATTATCGCAGCTAATTCCCTTTCCACCGTGCTGTAGTTTCGCTCCGCCTTAGAAATTTTTTGCTTAGGAAAACGATGGGGTGTTCTTCCCCTTCTATTCTTTGCGATAAAACAACCCCAGCACCCACCTCACTCGCGTCCGTTTGCAGGATGAATTCCGTGGCAAAATCTGGGGCAAACAATATGGGTTGGGTGACGAGCTTGGCTTTTAGCTCCTCGAACGCTTTCCCACATTTCTCATCCCAAGTGATCTTCTCTTTCTTAATTTTCCCTTTCAGTGCGTCGGTCAAGGGTGAAGCTATTGTGCTGTAATTTGGGAAATAATGAGTAGTACCCCACTAGACCGAGAAAGGATCGTACGTGTGTTTTAGTGGTGGGCCGCGGGAAATCTGCTATATCTTTTATCTTCAACTCACTCGGAGACCTACTCCTGAACCAATTCAATGCCCTAGAAATAAGACTTCCTCTTGAGCAAACTTACATTTAGAGGGTTTCACTTTAAGCCCCGCCTTTCTCAATCTTCCTAAAACTATGTCGATATGCTTTACGTGATCTTTCCACCCTTGGGAAAAAATGGCTATATCGTCTATGTACGGCAATGCAAACTGCTCCAACCCCTCTAAAACTTGGGCCATCAATTTGCAAAAATAATAGGGCGCACATACTAACCCGAACATCATTTTCTTGGGGATATAGGTGCCAAATGGAGTAACGAAAGCTGCGTATCTCTGAGCTCTCAGCGTGAGCGGAATCTGAAAGTAACCTTTCGACAAATCCATCACCGTTACATAGGGAGCCGCACTCACTTTTTCTACTATCTCTTCCATATTTGGCAAAGGGAAAAATTCAGCTCGAGTTATCTCGTTCAATCGACGATAATCAACACAAGGACGAGGGTCTTTATTTGGGCTTTCTACTAAAATAAGGGGCGAAGTGTAATCGGACTGTTCTATCTCTATTTCACCCAGTTCCAACAAACGTTTAATTTCTTTCCGCAATATGTTAGTTTGTCTCGGAGACATCCGATAAGGTTTTGTTTTAATGGGCTTGTCCGAGATCAATTCAATATCCATTCGCATCAAGTGAGTCGTCCCAGGGTCTGGGGAAAACACGTCCTTATTTTTGGTAATGACTTGTTTTAATTCGTTGATCTGAGAGGGGAATAGTTTAAGTTGCAGTTGACTTTCCCGCAATATTTCGTGATAGTCAAACTTCGTGCATTGTTTGTCTGGATAAGGAAATTCCGCATCTCCCTCTATGTCATCGGAGACCTCTTCTACAACCAGGCGTACTAGCTCGGGTCTCCGATGATACGGTTTTAGTAAGTTAACGTGATAGATAGTACTACGGTCCCTTCTTCCTTGTAGATCTATCACATAATTTGTATCCGAAATTCTACTAAGTACCTTTCCCGGCCCTATCCAATTCACCTCAAGTTTATTTTGTTTAGAGGTAGCTAACACCATTACCAGATCCCCTTCTACAAATTTCCGTTCCACGGCATCGCGATCGTACCACGTTTTCCTTTTAAGTTGGCATTCTTTCTTCCTAGTGATCGCAATATCTTGGCAACGTTTGAGTCTATTATTTAACTGCAATATATATTCCACTACCGATTGACTCGTGTTTCCCTCCTCCATCCATTCCTCGTAAACTAACGTTTGGGGTGTTCTCAAATTCTTTCCCATGACCAACTCGGTGGGACTGAAACCTGTACTCTCGTGCGCAACCGTTCTGAGAGAGAATAATGCCAAAGGAAGAACCCCCTCCCAATCTTCTCCCGATTCCACGCACAAAGCCTTAATTACGCGCTTGATGGTTCTATGCACTCGCTCCACTGCATTGCTTTGGGGGTGGTTGACTGATGACCTCGTCACTTTGATGCCGAACTTATTGAAAAAGGTGGTGGTCAATTCATTAGTGAAAGAAGTCTCCAGGTCGGATTGTATTTCGCGCGGGAATCCTATCCTAGAAAAGATACTCAAGAGGGCGTCTATTACGTTCGGGGAAGTAATACTCCACCGGTATAGCTTCCGGGTACTTAGAAGTTACGCAAATTGACGTAATCAGATATCGGTTTTGCTTTGTTGAGACAGGGAGAGGTCCCACAGCATCTATATTGATTTTAGAGAATACCTCCGAAATAATGCGCACTAATTTCAGGGGTGCTTTCGCCTTAGCTCTCGGTTTCCCTACTCGTTGACACGAATCACAAGTTTTGACGAACTCCTCCACGTCTCTGTACACGTTCGGCCAAAAAAATGCCTTAGAATTCTATCTTTGGTTTTCGTCACCCCCAGATGCCCCCCTATTTCGTCATGGCTAAGTTTGTGAATGTCAAGTCTAAACTTTATGGGTACGCATAGCTGTCTGACCTCCTCCCCTCGCTTAGTTTTCGCGACTCTAACTAATTTCCCCCTGATGACCCTAAATTCTTTGTCTATTCCTGTTAGGGCCTTATCCCATAATGGTTTCAGATCGGGACATTTTCTTTGTTCCTCTTTAAATTCAACACTATTCACTTTCGCCAAACTCTTTCCCCCTTCTCCTTCAAAAGCAGGAATGATAAAGCTATCGTCTTCCCCTCCCTCGGACGGGGGGAATCCGTAAGTTCAAGCTCCTCTTCGTTCGCCTCTTTTTTCTTTCTCGGGGAAAATCTTTTGTTTACTTCTAGTCACCACTGCGTTAACCAAGTGCACCCCCTGTTCGTCTGACTCCAGCAGTTCAGCTGTTCGGTTTCCCAATAAATATAGATCATTGTCACTACTATCCTGTTTTATTGCAGCCTTGGTATAAAACTCTCTTTTCTTCGTTTTGATTTTAATTTTAGCCAGAGGCAAACAGTGGCAAATCTCACCTAATGGGCTTTTCAACCAAACGTATTCACCTAGGAGGTCATTTTCATTAATCCTGCTCCGCGAACAGACGTCTATGGATGACCCCGAATCTCTTAGACATACGCGATCAAAGCCATTTATTTCCATGTTCATTTTGAATTTTTTAAATGGGTCGTAATCCCCGGTATTTAAAGTTAAATTAGCTACCGTTTCGAAATTATTTTTCCTTAATCTAGGGCACACTGGCTTTATGTGCTCTGTCTCATTGCAGTAGTAGCATATTATGGGCTTCCTTTTCTCAAATTGATTATCCCCCGCCCTGGGGCACTCCCTCCTAATTTGAGAACTCCCATGGCTTACCTCATGCTTATAAGGATCCCTGTTCAAGGGCCCGATATTTTTACCCTTACCACTAAAATGCGCTGATTTATTTTTACTTTCGAGAGTCTGTTTATCAAAGGTTCTACCCTCCCAGGTTTTCGTCGGACCTGTTTTTTATGCACTCTTCTAATCGCCTCAAAATGGTCCAATTTCTCAGCTAAACTTTTAGCCTCCTTGAAACCATCCCACGAATCTAGAAAATGGTACACTAATTCACTTGGTGCTCTTTTTTTATTTGTTCTGTCACTAGTAGCTCTTTCAATGCGGCGAAATCACCCACTTTTATCCCCGCTAGCCAGTTGTCCAGGTAGGACCTTAGTTTGAATACTAAATCCGCCCACATGGCCCCAGGTCTGCGTTGATGCGACTCAAATCTATCTCTAAGGGCTATCGGTGTGAGTTGGAACCGGGCCAAGAGTAGATTTTTTATGTGGGGGTAATCGTCGCTTTTCTCTAAAGGTTCTTTCGGGGATTCAATTTCTATGGGAAGTAAAGGAATGAGTTGGGAGACCCATCTATCCTCAGCCACTTTTTCTTTTATCGCCTGCCTTTCAAATATTTCAAAAAATAAATTAATGTCTGCATTTTTTGCATCAAATTTAGGCACTAAGTCTTTTAAATTAACACGTCTATTTACTTCTTGCCCTTCTAAATCGGCAGACGATACCCTAACCGTCTTAGAGGCGTTAGACAATCTTAACCGCTCCAACTCATATTCTCTTTCTTTTTCTTCTAAAATTCCCTCCATCACCGTTTTGATCGTTTCCATATCATTTTTATCACTTTGTAAAATCATATCCTTAATTTCTACTTTTGTTTGATAGCCGTTGACTTCTACCCCTAATTCCCTTCCTACTTCTAGCAAATCACCTTTTCTTAATCTTAAAAGGAAAGTCATCATGCAATAATATACAACACTAACTCCAATCTCAATTGTCACTAAAACATTTCAAATATCCAACGCAAATCAACACTATACTTAGTTCTACTACACAAACTTATACAACTACCCGGCGTAACTAACCGTACACTAAACCTAGACTTTAATTATACTTCACAAAATTATACTCATAAATAGCATAACTAACAGTACCCTAGACTGAGACTTAATTATATTTCACAAAATAATAAAAATACTCAGAGTAACGTGACAATACACTACGCAAAACTTTGCTAACGAAGCAAATATACTACTGTATACTACGACCTAACTCAATAAACAAACACACATACAAACATAGCACATCAATACACTTCAAACAAACTTAATTTCTGTAGTCTCTCAGTCTAAACTTTTAACTTTATCTAGCATTACTTTCCCTACAAAATTTTACATAAACTAGAAATTATGTATTGTTGCCCCGATACGATACTCAAAGAAAAAGACTGACCTTTTAACATTGCAGGTGGAGACACTGGAAACATCTTCCTCATCCTTCTCCGGGAAAAAACGGAAGGCAGGCACTTCGTGGGCACTCTTCACAAGCAGGAAAACACAGGAATTCCGGGAAACCTTTCAGGTGGGCACGCTTCTTTAACACACGGGCACGAGCAAGGCACTCCGGTCACTTCTTGTTGCATGTAATTCGATGGAACACATTTCTTTCACAAGTTGTGTGAGAATCAGGCGGGCATAACTCCATACGGCTGGCGTTTATTTTTTTCTTCTCAATAAAGGGTTCGAGGCATCTATTCACAGAAATGCCTATCTCACAAAGCTGCCACCAAATTAGATCTTGCTGTAACGTCGTCAGATGGTAGCGTGGAAAAAATACATCACAGCAAGGTTGTGGGAGTAAAAAATACTTTTAATTTTTTTCTCCAATATGAAAATTGATTTTAGTTAGATTGTAAAGTTGATAGTTTCCGTGCCTATAGCCGGTATGGAATCCCCGTTTTGAAACCGCTCACTCCACAGCTTGTCTCCGTCCAGTCCGTAAGGCGTTTTTTCTCATTCGCGTTTCGGATTCCTGGTCAGCATCACCGAGCAAAACTCTGGGATTCTCCTCTCCTCTTCCTCCAACGATCAGCCCTTCTCTTTTCCGAGCTCTTTTCTCTTCTTTTTCTCGTTCGCTCCTTTTTTTTCTCCGGTCTTCTCGTCTCCTCATAAAGTATTCCATTCTAGTATTCCATTCACAAAACCCTAGAAAAGATGACATGATTATTTTGAGATACGCTTTGCCTATTGTCAAAGGGGCGCCGAAGTCCATTATGGCGACCCGTCTGCCGTCTCCACTCCCTGAGTTCAGACAATAAACAATGGCCCCATGGCCACGTGCACTGGTCACTCCCCAGCTGGTTGATCATAACAATCCAGGGACAATCGATGGGTGTCGTTCTTGTCCTTGACCAGCTGGTGAAACCATAAAACCTATTGTGAATCGGAAGATGGGAGTTCACTCCCATCGAAGATGTCA
This sequence comes from Trichonephila clavipes, assembly GCA_019973935.1. Classification (NCBI taxonomy): domain Eukaryota; kingdom Metazoa; phylum Arthropoda; class Arachnida; order Araneae; family Nephilidae; genus Trichonephila; species Trichonephila clavipes. The sequence goes on from BMAU01021105.1 coordinate 108,037, forward strand.
CATTACTTATGCTCATAATCATTTTTAACCTCTATTGTAATTATTTTTGTTTATACATATTTATATTTTTTTCTATTTCACCCGAATTCCTAAAAAAATTTAATATTCCAATTCTATTCTATTGCTGTTATATTCATCCAAGTGGGTTTTTGGGCCTTTGCCTTGGTTTATCTCCGATGCTATTATGTCGACAATTTCTGATGTAGGGGAAGGTTGAGATCTCACAAAACACTGTTTAACCCTGTTTGAACGTCCTAAGCCAATGGCAGCTCGGGAAATCATAATAGTTTCTTCCACTCTAGCTAAAAGTGGTTTGTAATGGTTCCATGCTCTTGGTTCTTTCAGTTTGTTCTTAAGATGTTTTAGGATTTATTAGTCTTCTTTTTAATTTATTTACTCCTATATATATATATAAATATTTATATTTAAATCTATATATATATATATATATATATAGATTTAAAATATATATATATATATATATTTATATATTTAAATGTATATATATATATATATATATATATATATATATTATAAGATATGTTACTATAAGAAACCTTAAAATTTAAGCACTTAAAACAATAAGCATCCAGAATATATACTTGAAATGGGAATCCAGTAGCCCTTCATATTTCTTTCAAGTATGACGTTAATAAACAATCAATCAATTAACCAATATTCGAGAACTTTCGGAATCGGTATTTAAAAAAAAAACTTGCGAATTAATTATTTATTTGATATTTAGTGAAATGTGAATTAATATATATATGTTAAGTATTGTAGTAGCGTTGGCGGGTGTTGGTTTGTTGTCATATCTGGTTTGCTATCATATCTGTCATAGATGTCCATCTCCAAAAGCTCTCAATTCGCTGAATAAGACGACGTTCATATTCACTCCCTCATTGATATAATAAAATATCAATAAACCATCTTCCAAATTTCGTATATGAAAGAAGTTTCTGTATGAACAGTTAATATAAAAAAAACAGAAAACAATATATGAAAAATCTTTTGATTTATCACATTTTAAAAATTATAACTTTTCTAAAGGCACAATTCCTTATAAAAATTGACTTAAAGATAAAAAATTACACAGGACGCAAAAATAAATACGTCAAGAAGTCAGATTTTTCAAAAAAAGTATCTTAATATGTTTTTAATTTTTTTAAAAAAAGAAATATATATATATATATATAATATATATTATATATATAATATATTATATATAATATATATAGGTAGTAAATACATATATATTTTTAAAAAATAAAAGAAAAACAAAGGGAATGTTTATGAAAAGACTCCAACTTCCAGTTTTTTTCTCACCCCCTCGCATTTTATTTTGAAAATGACCTCTAACATTACAATATTTATAGTTTCTGAAAGTACTACGCTTCATATCTACAAAAGATGAGGACAAGAAATGTTTTAGAAAGTTAAGACTTAGAATGTTTTTATTTTATTTGGATGAATGTAAAAAAATAGCATTTTTTTCTTCCCAATAATTCAGTTTTTAATGTAGTCGGATACCTTAAACGAAAATAAAGGTTGTACAAAAATATTTTTTAGTTTCTTTTTTTACAGATAGATGCATTTTAATTCAAATTCAAATTCTTTATTTTTGCCATGCCTTATTTTTTCTAGAAATTGCTTTTGTATTTGATCATATTGCCATCCGTACATTTATGTTTTCAAAAAAAAAAATCGAATACGTTCACATTAACGCCTTCTCTCTCAACCTTTCTCTTCCCAAAACTGAGCCCTCGAGCAAAAATGATGTAGTTCATAAAAATTTTATCACATCCTTTTTATGATAACTCTATAACTACTATGCAAAGCACTTGTGATAACATAATATAGTCACAGTAAATCCTTTCACCATGTATGAATAAATTTATTACTTATCACACAAAAAAGCCAAGCAAACTATTCTTTTAACTATTGCTGCATTTAAATGAAGCCAATATGCCAATATGTCATTCTGTTTGAAAACTGAGAGCTTACTGAATAAAACTGAGAGAAAACTGAGAGAGAAAACTGAACAGCTTAAATTAATTTTATTTGAATTAGAGAATTAAAATTTATTAGTCAGAAGAGCTTAATTAATTCAAATTTCTTAAAAATTAGTTATGTTAAATGTTTGTGATATCAGACTGCAATTAATAATTTCCAATTTCAGAATTATTACTTTTTATTCAACAAAGTGAACTCAAATTTGTTGAGAAATTTGATTTTGATAAGCGATTTTATTTAATGGTTTTCTTGTAATTCACCATGAATGTTTCTCCATTATTTAGTATGAATAATTTGCACAAAATTTTAATTAAAATAAATATAAAATAAAAACGTTTATAATTTTCATATTTAAATATAATTAAGTTAATTGTTTTGTTGTGTTTGAGGATGGTTTGAAATATATTAGAAAATATATATTTCTGATATATATATATATATATATATATATATATATATATATATATATATATATATATTTTCCCTATTTCATAAAACAGTTTCATCGGAAAATGGCTCAGTAGACAAATACAGAATGAAGAACTAAGTATTCGTATTAGTGTCCTCAAAATTTTGTTCAATGCCATGCAAAATTATAGGAATTAAGAGTAATTTTAGAACAAAGTATTAAATCAAAAGTATTAACTATGCCAAGAAATAATTTTTTAAGTATATGCGTATATATATTCGTGTGGTGCTGTGATTTTGGAAGTGATATAACAACATGTAGGGTTTTCGATGATTTGCGTGTTCATTATTTTCCATAACATTCATTGTATTTCTCATAAGTTGGGTAACTTAATAAGGAACCAGGTAAACTGAGTACACACGAATGTATAAATAATTGATGGGTGGTAGATCATTCACAAGGGAAAGTGGCTACAGATTTCAACACAATTTGAGGAAAGTTCCAGGATACTGAATCAATATCTAGAAGACATGCACCAAATCGACCACAATATCTACAACAAAATATGAGGATCATTTTGTAGCCCTTTCTGCCGTCCTCCTAGGAGTATGAGAATATTAAGGCCCACTGCGATGCCAGGTTTTGGGTCCCAAGGATCATACAACGGATAGCAGAAATGTAGGTCGTGGACCCCCTTGGTACCAGGATGGGGGTGTACGTTACGCCACTGCTTGCAGTGTGGTGACACATGATTGTTATATATGTCACGTAGATTTTTCGTTGTCACCAGAACTCGATTTTTTCAGTTTATAGTGGCCCGAAGACTTCGTGAGAGAAGTATGTCATCCAGAAGAACGCAGCTGCAACTCGAAAGGTATTACGTGGTCCCACCTTGGGCCTCCCCCGCAACCATTGATACCATGAGGGACCTTTTAACGCCACTAGCAGGATGTTACTTGATGCTAAAGGTGCCAACCCTTTATCCCCGAACCTAGGGAAGAGGTAGAGAAATGAGAGTTGATTTTAAACCTTCCAGGTGAGCGGACCTCGAAAGAGAATTCTTCTCTTACAAACCACATCATTTGAACTGTAATAATCTTTTAATAAGTTTAAAAACTCCAATGTATAATATGTAAATAATAGCTGTGACGTAAAAAAATTAAATTTTTAAATTAATTAATATCACGCTACCGTTATTTATATCAAACGTCACAGTATAATTTAGCTGGTATGGAAAAGTGCAGACAACATATGTATTGGTTCATACTTCGGCGGAGCGCTTTGCTTTTACCGATCAACCGAGGTAAAACTTAGGCTCATATTCTGTACTTATCCATATCCGGAGAGAGCCTGGGACATGAGGTCTTCCTTTCCCCATTACGGGAAGTTATCATTAACGTAATGAAGGAGTAATGATTTGGACAGCACATATAAATTTTTTGTACAATTTATTTAACGTGATTTCCTTTGCACGTGCATGCAGTTTTACTCAATGCATATTGAAAAAAATATTTATTAATGTAAATCGCATTTTGTTCATTTTTTAGGATTTTATTTTGTAGTATAAATATGATGCCTTGCAAAATAAGTTTGTTTTGATTGTATTTAAAATTGGAATATCAGTCGTTTAGAGAATGATTGGCATAGAGAGATAGAGAGAAATCACTGCTGTAGTTAGAGCTTTTCGATTATTATTAGGGTTTTTAAAATGTATAAGTGATTTCAGAGAAACAAACATTCATAACAAAGCCGATTCTGTTAAAAAATACAAAGTTAAATTTAGAAATACTATATTGTGTAAATTTGTTAAATAACGTATGTAAAAATAACTGAACACAAAACTATGCGAAACATTTTTGACAAAATGGTAACATCTTTCTACATACCTGTATCTCAGAAGTCAATAGCCAATCTGTTAAAAATGAATGAATTCACAAAAGGCATCAATGACGGTTATTTAGCAATAAGTACTATAAAATAAAATTTTTAAAAGTTATGCACCATCAACTTATTAAATTTAAAATTAAATTCAAATAAAAATTCTTAGCTATAAAATACTTGAATTTTAAAAACATGCATAAGCTCTCAGAAAGTTTGCTTAATATTGATTCATATAATAGAGTAGGTATAATGCAAATTAAAGGTACTTAAAATATATTACAGATCATAGTAAATTTAGTTAAAAAATTATGGTTCAATACATTTCGACATATGAGCCGTTTTTTTAGTGTTGTAAGTCCATTTTATATTAATACTAAACGCAACTCAGTGGCGTAAAAGCTCATGAGAGCCAATACCTACTGTGTTCAGTGTTTAGTTGGGAACCAAACCCACAGTGTTTAGTTCCCAAGTATCTGATTTATTGTTAATTTAGTAAATAATTATAAATATAAATTTGAAATAATGGTGAATAATACCCCGATTGAAATGCATTGAATTTACTTTACATATTATGGAGATTGAAATAGAATTTAGAAATTTTAGCTTTCGTAAAAATACTTTTTCATAAAGGAAATGTAAGGAAGATTTGACAAAACTTCAAATTCACTAAAACCCTGGTAATTGGAAAACCGATCTTGGTATTCCTAATTAGGAAAATAGAGTCTGAATACGTTTTGTTCACATCATGCTTCCAATTACTTAGGAAGTCAGTGATTGGAAACTGTGAAACTTTTACATTCTTTAGTAAAGAACTATTGGAATTTAACTAATGACTTTAAATGTTTTGAACATTTATAATATAAAAAAAAGATTTTGTATTATAAAAAAATTCTATTGAAACTATTTCTAAATACTTTAAACTATTCAAAACTAATGCCCCTTTATTCCATTGAAATAAATAAATCAAGAACACACAATGTAAAAGTGTTTAGAATGTTATTCATTATAATATATATAATATATATATATATATATATATATATATATAGTATATAGGCAAATTCTCTGCAAACAAGAAACACATCCATCAATCACATTTGATATATATATATATATATATATATATATATATATATATATATATCTGTATATATCTGTATAGTCGAACCTCTATATTGTGAATTTTTCTATATAGCGAACTTTTTCTTGGAACCAAGAACATTTTACGATTTTCTTCATAAAATAACCTCTCTATAGCAAAATGAGCATTTTCTATAGAACCAACTTTTTCTCTAGAGATTCAATTTTTTTTCTCCCTATTTTTAAAGTATTTCTGGATATTTCAAGTTATTCTGTCTTTTACCACATTATATGGTGGTCATGAATTTTTAACTGGTTTTTATTAGGTGCATAATTCGCCGAGAACAATAGAGTTCTGGATGTTTCATCCAAGAAGTGAAAACTTTATCCCGATTGTGCAGTTCACTGTAAACATCTTCGATGTCCCCTTTAACCCTCAGTAGAGTTGCCTTATGTCCTCGTGTTCTTAAACTAGTCCTCGTTTATTTGTAGTGTTGGTCAGTGGTACTGGTAACTTTGTTTCTTGTAACTCGAAAATGTTAAAACGTAAGTGCTTTAACATCAAAGAAATACATTTAATTCTTCAGGAAGTGGATACAGGCGTAAAGAAACTTTCCTTGCAATTATTCTTTCTTCTTTCTTTTTGATAGTTGACATATAAAATAAATATATATTAATTTACAAAAAGGTATGAATAATTACTTTTTTAATACATAGTGTTTACGACCTTAAAACATGTTTTATATCGTTTATAAAGTATATTGAAAGATGAACCTCCATATAACGAACTTTTTTTCGGGATTTAGTGTCTTCGTTATATAGAGGTCCGATTGTATATTTATAAAGAGTGTTTTTTTTCCAGGTATAGAAGTTTAAGTTGGCATTACTTTCCAAGATGGCGACCGATTTAACAGCTGTCAAGTGATTTATTCTCAGTTTGGTTTGACAATTCATCAAAACGATCATCAAGCAAGGCGTAGATTCGTCGAATGGCCCAAAACGAGATTGCCGTTGTTCCCGATTTTCATAAGCGAATTTTGTTTAGCGATGAAGCGCACTTCTGGTTGAATGGCTACGTCAACAAACAAAACTGCCGCATTTGGAGTGAAGCTAATGCTCAAGTGTATGTCGAAACACCGTTACATCCAGAAAAACTGACTGTTTGGTGCGCTTTATAGGCTGGTGGAATCATTGGTCCGTACTTCTTCAAAAATGATGAAGGCCACAACGTTACAGTCAATGGTGATCGGTATAGAGCCATGATTACTAACTTTTTCATTTCTGAATTGAACAATCATGATGTCCAGGAGCTGTGGTTCCAACAAGACGGCGCAACATGTCACACAGCTCGTGCCACAATCGATTTATTGAAAGACACGTTTGGTGACCGCCTAATTTCCCGTTTTGGACCTGTGAATTGACCTCCAAGATCTTATGATTTAACGCCGCTAGACTATTTTCTGTGGTGCTATGTAAAGTCATTGGTCTATGCGGATAAGCCACAAACGCTTGACCATTCGGAAGACAACATTCGCCGTGTTATTGCCGATATACGGCCACAAATGTTGGAAAAAGTCATCGAAAATTGGACGTCCAGATTGGACTACATCCGAGACAGCCGTAGCTGTCCTATGCCAGAAATCATATTTAAAATGTAATGCCACAAGATTATCTTTCGAATAAAAAAATTAATATCAATCGAATAATACATCGTTGTTTTATTGCAATTTAAACTTCTATACCTCTAAAAAAACACACTTTATATATATACAGTAGAACTTGTTTTTGTGCGTTCCTTTTTTATGTCATTTTAATTCTGAGCGATTTGTTTTCTACGATTTTATTTTGGTACGATATTGCGTGGGTGTGTGATCTTTTTTTAAGCGGTATATGAATTTCAACGGCTTTGGCGGCACTGTAAATTTTTCTAACAATAAACACTTTAAAACTCTTTGTTCATTGATTATAAACATACTCTCGAAAATGCACGTCCAATTGCTTTCATCCAACGCACTAGCAGCAAGTACTTGATTGAAGACGAAACTTTCAACGGTATTGGCATTAACAATAAGTTGATTGTTTATGAAGATGAATCAGAAGTACCCCCTGGACTTTTGAGAGCCGATAAAATATATGCATTGATTCAGCTTCCCCAACACTTCGGAAAAGCATTTTCTTAAAATAGATAGCAATTCTGAAAGGATTATGAAATTTCAAAAAAGAGTTTCGATCATGCATATCTGGTTATCACGACGTTCACAAGCAATTCGCCAACCGACCACCTAAAAAAAACTTACTTTGTAATTCCAAAAAATAAATCGATTAAAACTGTATATTGAAATTATGGAATCGATTTTGAACTAATTCGTCACAGAAAGCTGTCCGCTTTGGATTACGATCTGTAGTAGTATATATGTCCATTTTGAAAATTCCTCCATGTATACAATGAATAATTAAAGGTTTGTGATACCGCCCTTACCTGGAGGTACCATCTCTTCATCTACTCAACCTAGATTTGTGGGAGGTAATGATTGATTACCCAAACTAGCCATAATAAAACCAAGTTGTTATTATCAATTCAAACATTTAAAGGAAGGAATTCAGGAATAAATTCTTAAATTCTATGCAAATAAGCGCCTCGAATCCTTACCGCCAGGGCTGGCTCTACCAATTTTGTCACCCCGGTCAAAAATGGAAAATGCCGCCCCTTTCTCCAAAACAATATATATATATATATATATATATATATATATATATATATATATATATATATATATATAAAATATATAATATATATAATTAAAAAAAGATAAATTGTTCCCATAGATACATACTTATAAAACTTGAATAATTCTTGCGAACTAAAAGGCAGCATAGTATTAATAATAAAATAATATAATAAGCTGCATGATTTAGGTTTACACAAGCTTTCTCTTTGCCTCATGACGCCAGCATGCCTCTGTGTGTGTACGCGAGTGATGTGAGTGATTACTAAAATTATGCCATTAATAATCATTTAGTTACTGTAATTACTGATTTTAGCTGCATGGTCCAGCGTTGCACGGGTTTTCTCTTCCAGTAAAATATTCTTTTTCGGAATTTCTTTGACTTATTTGCCCCGTTTTAGGGTTTCTGAGTAAAATGTAAAAGAAGGAATCACCCATTTCTGCAGTACAATTTCTTCGAAAAAGAGTCTGCTGACGGTGGGGTTCCAAAGCAACTTATAGTAACTACACTCAAGACTAAGTTAAATGATCTCCTGTGGTTCTCTATCAAATAAAAACTCTTATTAACCCTGCTCTTTGATAGCTGACACCAGATATCGTATGTGTGACAGGGATGTCCGTTGCGACTCCGCTCCGGGATGGGGAGAAAGTCACTACTGAAAGATGTGTAAACATAACAAATAAAAAGAATTAACATATATACTCCCACCTCGAACCCTTTACAAGTTCAACATAAAACTGAACTGACTTTAAACATACAGAGCACAAAATAAGGAAATAAGATTTGTTAAATGAAATACCAAATTAATACCCAAAAATATATCACATTTTTTGTAATAATTTTTTTAAATTCGATCCAAATGTCGCCCTTAGCATTTGCCGCCTCTGGCAGGGGTCCGGTTTCTCCGGCCCTAGAGCCACCCCTGTTACCGCTTAACTTTCTATAACTTTTTATCCTGTGAATCTCAATCTTCCTTAATTTCTTTAACTCGCTAAAGCCCGTTCTATAATTACGCTTTTAAGTTTAAATCCTTACCATCAGCGCACGGCGTTCAGCCTCTCTGCTTCCTTTCTCCTTCGTTCTTTTTCGTGATTACTAACCCCCCACTATTTATCTACTAACTAATCCCAATATCAAGATTTCTTCTTGAGAGGATTGGCTGTGATATAACTCAATGCTGGCCCCGTCACAGGTTTTAAAAATATTTCCACGTGGAATTTAATTATTTATTTTGCTTAGAAGTACTTTCTCAAAAATTTTGAAAATAATTGACATATTTTTAAAGTGCGACATTTTTTATGTGGTCCCTCTCTACCACATAAAAAAATTATGCAGTATTTCGACAAATTTGTGAAGTGCATGTAAGTATTTATGATTTTTTTTGTGTGATTTCTTTTCATGTGGTCGCTATCTACCGCAGAAAAACAATTTTTAATACACACACACACACACATACACACACACATATATATATATATATATATATATATATGTATATATGAATTGACACCCTTTGAGTTTCCTGTTTTGAGTCCATATTTATGAGTAACAGTTTGTTACAGTTAAACTGTGTCAATTTGATTTTAATTGCCTAAATTACGACCATAGTTTTCTTTCTTCTTTCTTTAAAATTGTTAGAACTTTTTATTCGCATTATTATAATTATATTAGTTAGAAGAATATTATGGATCGGGTAAGCACGAATACAATTTTTGTTTTTTACTATAGGAACCTAAGCCATAATGCTATGAACAATTTGTTCCTTATTGCTCTTACCATTAAGGTATCCGAACACGTCTGGAGTACTCATTTAAAATATTGCATACTAAGCATTATAAATACTTTTAAAGGAACCAATACCTATATATAACATTTAATTATATGTAAAGATATTTAAAAATATAAACTAAATTTTACAAAAATCACATAGCAATTTTTTTAAAAAACTTCAAATCAATTAGAGAAAAAAGCAATAAACTTACCATCAGTAAAAGTATTATTAAAATTTTAATGTTTTATTAAAACTTAAAAATTTTAGATCTGATCGAGTAAATATTATAGGAAATATGACACGAGACCATTATTTAAATAACAGGCTATAAGTCAAAAATATTTAAACAATAAAAAATAGTTTAGTACATTCTCTAGAAAATAATATTAATATCACGTTCAAAAGGTTTTTTAGAAATATTTCTGAAAAATGTTGAATTATTAGACTCGCCATGATTGAATTTAAAGGCCCACTCCTGGTAGAATTAAGACCCACTTCCAATTATTCTAATTTTAAAAAATTGACTATAACTTGACCTCTAGGTAACGTAGAAACAAAAAAATCATGATTGGTAAAGACAAAAAAAAATATTTGTTCTATGAAACAAAATTAAAAAATTATGTTTTTATTCAAATTTGATCATTTTAAAGTGTTCGGATATCTTACATTTTTAAAGTATTGCGAATTTGTCTTTTTTCCGTTGATTTTCCTGAGGCTGTTGAATGTGTAGCATTAATTATTTTTTTAACAAGGGTTAAGGATTTCGCTTTTAAACAGAAAAATCAATGTTTTAAATTAGTTTATATAAACATATATGGTTTATATGTTTTCTTATTTTAGCCTTTTTACATTAATAAAAATCTAGAACGGTACGAAATTTTAAAAAAAATGTGTTTAGAAGGCATGATGATATGGTACAAAAATAATAAGTTTATCTAAACTTACAAGGAACGCTAATACAAAATTGCTCATTGGACGGTGAAAAAAAATATATTGTGTATTTTTTTGTAAATTTTACCCAACCCAATAAATAATACATTCTATAGATATGCATATTCTTAGATTTTAAACAATAAGAACTTTTTCGTTCAACAGAAAACAAGCGTGAATCACCGTAAAGAAAAACACTTCGATTTTTCTCCGGCATAAATTGTTCGGAAACAGCTATAAAATTGAAAGTTTTACGATTTTAGAAGCTTGTTCATAGAGTTTATTGATTGTCCCAGTCGTAAAGTTTTTCAATGAAAGATTACATTTCGTTGAATGTAGATGAATTGAATGAAACATCGTTTGTGAAAGTTATTTTAGGACTTCTATTCAACCTTTTTTCAGTTGAGCTATCTTATTTGATGCATTTCTTCTGCATTGAAATGTTTCTTAGGTCAGAAGTTGAAAAGAAAGTTTTGTCCCTCCAGTAAAAAGTACACATCTTTATGACCAACATATAAATGTATTCTTTTTCCAGGGTGTTTATTCTTATTTTTTTAAAAAAACCAGAACATTATTTAAAACTTTTATGTAATACTATTAATGTTTCTTGAGCTTTATTTGGAAATGATCTTTTCAGTCTTTATTTTGAAAGGAAAAATATATTTATTTGTATTTTTTATTTACTTATCAAACATATAATTTTTAATGATATCTAAAATTAATCTAAAAATATCAATTTAGTTTGGAGTGTCACATTGGCATTCGTATAAAATATAAATCCAGGTGGTGAATGATTCGTTATTAAAATCGAGTTCGTAGGTACACGAGGGCTATCCGAGACGTATTTCCTAACTTTGAATGATAGTTAAGTGACAAGTACGATACTTAAGCTTCCATTTCTTTCACCAAACTACCACACCACACATTGGGGGACATTGAACATCAATAGATGTAAAATACACCAGCCCCTCTGAACTGTGGGTCTCCAGATTACGAGTTTTATGATGACTAGGATATTGCTTAATATGCTACACATTGATGTAAAACAACGAAACATTTTGAGGACATTGAGGCATGTCTTTAATTTGCAGTAAATATATAAAAGTAATTTTATGCCACTAAAAAAAAGTTCTATTATTTATTTTATACTCAACCTTTTTATAAATAAAATCAACTTCACTATTTCTCTCTCTGGTTTTGTGTTTCCTACTGTGTTATTTAAAAGTATTTTAAACCTTTTACATAGTTTCTCATATAGTTATTAAGCGGACTTCACTTGGATTTGTTAAGTTTTACACTTTTGTGCATGCGTATAATTGAGGGGTTCTTGATTTTTTAGTTGTCTGAGTATTTCAAACCGGTTGATTCAAAATTAATGAAACCAATTTAAAAATCATATACTTATGAATGGTAAATTTGTATTGCTTTTTTTCCAGTTATATTTAGAAATCGAAACCTTTAAATTACCAATCTAACTAATTTTATTAGTGGTAGCAAATTATGACTCCGAAATTAGATCGTCAAAATCGAAACGAAATTTTACGGCCTTTAAAGAATGTTTGCTCAAATTCTGTTAAAAATAAACCATTTAAATTCTTATTACTATATCTAACTATCTAAATTTCTATCAAAAAAAATTTCGAAAAGAAAGAAAAAAAGTAAAATTTAGCTGGAAAACAAAAACTCCAGGAAAAAAATGTAGACAAAAGGAATTATTTAAGGAAAAAGAAAAAATGAGATGAAAAGACTTATCATTGTTGAAAATCCTCTTCCTCAAAGAACTTCAGCAAAAAACCTATTGGTATCACAATCGAAAATTTGTTGTCAGATAAAGAAAATTAGCTATAAAAAAGTGAAAAAAACCAGCCTGTTTTCAAATGTCTGTTCAGGCTGTAAAAAAACGAAGAAAGCATTTTTGGTCTCTGTTTTTAATGTTACGCAAATGTAGATAGAAAGCATGGATAACTTGGATGAAGCACAGTTTTATCTGTTATTCACAACTGGCAAAACGAAGATACAATACATTTAACGCAAAAAACGTCGAAAAGACGCAGCTGTTTTTCAAAATGCAAGTTGGCTGTCAGGTGTTATGGTATGGATGAGATAGTCTTCTCAAGGCTTAACAAAACCATTATTTGTAGAACGAAAGGCTAAAACTGATGATAAATACTATGAGAATAAAGTTTTGAAACACTTGATCAAAAAAGTAATCGTCTTTACCCTCAAAGAAACTTTGTCTTGCACCAAAATTCTGCACCAAGTCATACTGCAAAATCGACTATAAAATGGCTGAAAGTATAAACGTAAACGCTCTGCTTCCTGAGGAATCGCTACCACCATCCCCTGACTGTGTTCATTGCGATTATTTTATTATGACGATACTTAAAAAGAATTAAACCGAGGCGTAATGTAAGAACTTTCCAAGGGCTTCAAAAAGCAATCAAAGAGGAAGCTGGAAAAATACCCCCAAAAGTGGTCAAAAAGCCTTTTTGGCTTGGCAAAAAAGTTTACGCAAAATGTGCTATGCCAAAGGATACAACATTGAAAATCTCATGTAAATAACAATTCGAAAAAAAAATTATGATTTTCTGAAATTGGTCACATTATTTTTGAATCAACCGGTATGTTTGTTTGTGTTTTTTTAAATTTTTAGCATTTTATATTTTGATGTAAATTTCCAAACATGTCGTACATTTTCATTTGTTTTGATGATCTTTGTGTGAATCTTAATTTTTTTATGAGGAAACTTGGAAAAAATTTAGAATTTTTAATTACTCTAAAAATAGATTTTGTGTTGAATATTTAATTCTGCCGGTAACACCATTATGCATGAATTACAAATAGGTAATTAAGTACTAAATGTAGGAATAGGCGGAGAGATTCGTCTTTTTTTTAAACATTTTTTAACTTAAATAAATTACAAAATAGGAAATAATTTAAACTATCTGTCTAAGTAAATTGATAATAACAGCTAGAAAGAAATATATATATATATATGAGTCACTCAGAAGCCAATGCGGTTAAGTTCCTTTTCTGATATATTTTATTCTTTTAAAATTTTGATAAAATAAATAATATACTTCTTAGTTATTAAATGATTCACTCGTTTCTTCCTTTTCTCTAGGTCATAGAAAAAAGGACGCAAGGATTAGTCCTGTCCCTTTCGAGAAAAGTTATGATGGCTATCAAAAATATTTTTATTACAATCAAATGTTTAATGCAGGGACTAAGATGTCAATAATTTATGTATAAACAAAACATATCCGTGCAATATCATAAAATATTTAGCAAAGGGAGAGGGTAACGGCTAGTATATATATATATACGAAGACCTTTCGTGGGACATGAGTTCTGCTGAGAAAAAAAAACAATACGTCTTGTATAACCTTATAATAATTTACTAAATAATATTCTCATCTAAAGATGAAGTTTGCATTTATGTAGAGTAGAGATTCAGTAGTTAAAAGTTATGTGAAATCATTAAATAAATAAAAAAAAGTAATTTTCTTTCATATTAGAACTTCGTACGCATTCTAAAAATACTCAGAATAGTTAAAAATAATTCCAGATATCGTGCAATTTATTTAAAATTTTTAAGTTTTAACGTCACTAACACACTCATACTGTACCAGTAATACTAAAACTACGAAAGAAACTCATTTTATTTACACGTGATTAAACTTTCAAACCAAAGGACAATCTCCTACAACTTGAAAGCATAATAAATTAAACTAATCTAAGTTAACCGAAGCGTAATTAGTAATTTTGGCAAAACTAATACAGGCTGTAAAAAGAATTTTATATACCAAAACAGTTCACATTTCTGAAATGGAAATAAAAATTTTCATCATTTCACAGTAGACTTTCCATATTAAAAGCTGCAGGTTACCGCCCAAACTGCGCTAAGTCTCTTATGCTCTCTGGAATCTATCCAAAGTCTCCGAATGCGATGGTCTTTGCTCACTTCCTTTGTGCTTCCTCTTTCAACAGAATGAAGATCTATTTCCTTTTCTGGAACACACCATAAAAGAGCTCGAAGATCTTGAGATCGGATGAGAAATGCATTTTTGGGGTAGTTTTTTCCGTCTAGTAAATCATTCCAAAAATATCTTTCGGTACATTTTTTTTCTATTCTGCTAGTGCAAAAAAATGATAAATATTCTTTTATGATAAAATTAATGGGTTGATCTTTGTTGATGAAGAAAATATCACTTTTCTTTTAAAGATTTGAGTTAGATGCTGAATTTTGATAGATCTTTTGTAGGTTTTCATTTCTATACTGAAAATTTTCCCGAAACCTTTACTTGAATTTTAAAAGGAATAAGTGTATATATTTTAATTTTCCAGCTGTGTTTCATTTAATTTATTATTTTTTAATTCAAACACATTATATGAAAAAAATTACAATATAATAAACTAATCGGAAAGATATCCTGTAACTGTTAGTTCACTGCATTTTAATTTACATTCTTATTTAAAACGTTTTAAAATTTTTATTTTATTTTATTACTTTTATTAATATTTTATTATTTTCATTAATATTTTAAAATTTGAAGGTTTTATTATAGATTTTAAAACTTGCTGGAAAAATACTTATTTTTTTACTGGAAAAATAAATACACTTACGAAACATATTTATATTTCTAATGCTACTAATATATATATTTTAACTTAATAAAAAGAGTATTAAACCTTAACTGATAGTTTACAAATAACACTAAAATGACATGAAATGTAAAACATAAAATTATTTATCAAAAGCATTCCCACAGAAACAATCTTTATAATAATCGATTATACAGAAAAAAAACATGCATACAACATTAAATGAAATTAGTTAATTTTTATTAATTTTATTATTTTTGTGCCATATGGTGAGGAAGGAAACTTATGGAAAATTGAACTATCATGTTTAGAAAAGTGTTTATAAACTGGTATTGTTTAACATTCATTTTATACGAAATGCTTTCTAACAGCATCTAAAAATGTAGCAATGCTGGTTTAAACTGAAATAGTTATCATTCATTATATGTTTATATAATTGAAATCTGTAAGATATTCCTCTGATATGAATGTTTCAAATGCAATTAAGCACAAAATGTGAGGGATCATAATTAATGAATTGAAATAAACGAAAATATTAAGAAAATGCTTTCAAGCAGTGGCTGTGTCCAAAATACTTAAGCAGGACACTATAATATAAATTTGGGAGTTTATTCCTAATATAACTGCTGTTTAATAAGAAGTATTACTGAAATTTTCAGAATTTATTATGTTAAATTTTATATGCATCGTAAACCTAAATGATGCCGTCTATGCCGTAAAAAGCGATGCAAAAGAAAATGTATAGGAATGGGAAGAAAATAAAGTGGATCTGATGAACAAATTACTAAAATGAAATGCTAAGAGTATCATTGGAATTTATTTCATATTTCATTCTAGAAGTATAGATACAAGAGAAAAATAATCAATAACATGTTGGTCTATTTCGGATTACCTTGTAGGACATTTAAGGGGATACAGCACGATTCCATTGACAAAAATCGGTCAAAAATTCAAATCTATTTTTTTAGCCTAAATTATTCTTCATATACGTTTCTATAATTTCAAAAAATTTGAAAGCTTTAAGCTTCAAAAACATAGAATTATGATAGCTTTTACATTCGTTTTTAATCACATCACTATGGTAAATCAAAGCTTTAAACTGACTTATCTCAAAAAGATAAAATAACTAGTTTGTCTACATTTACAATGCCAAGGCTTTTTTTCTATTGCACATAATCCTTTGAATTTTTTTTACTTATTGCTAAGAGTACACGTAACAAAAGTTGGTATGCATTTTTGAATCAAATCAATATTTATTTTTTTTAAAATAATTGAACTCAGAATTTATACATTTTTAAGGAATTTTCAATAAACATTCATAAAAAGAAGTATTGAATGAATACAAATCACGTTAACGCAAAACCCATACCAACTTTTACTGTACATAGTTTGACGTACTTGTAAAACAGAATTCATGCTTTTACGTACATTTTGTAGGAGGAGTAGCAATTTAAAATCACTTCACAAATTTTAAGTTTTTTCCTTAAAAAAATTACATGGCTATGAAATGTTAAGACAATTTTTTATTGTGCCAAATACTTTGAATTTGTTTACCTATTCCTAATAGTATATGTAACAAAAGTTGGCATGCATTTTTGAATCAAAGCAATACTTATTTTTTAAAAAAATAGTTGAAAGAATGTATGCATTTTTTTAAGGAATTTTTAAGAAGCATCCATAAAAAAGAAGTATTGTACGAATAATAATCATGTTATCTCAAAACTCATACCAAACTTTGCTATGCATAGTTTGACGTACTTATAAATCAAATTTCACGCGTGCGCATTAATTTTTGTAGAAGTAGCATTTTAAAACCACTCAAATTTTAAGTTTTTTCAATAAAAAATTAAATGGCCGGATTTTTATGAAATGTTGAGCACAAAATCTGTTTTGCATAGTATACACAAATAAGATGCAACCAAAAATTGTTTGAAAATGCCTAAATTAAAAAAAATGGCGTATGTTTTTTTAACTCGTGAATTTGACGATTGTCCTCCATCAGAGTTGCTTGCCGTATACGTAAATATTGAAATGTTATACAGGTGTAATTCACAATGTTTGGAGACGCCTGTTTTTTAAAACCAAAGCGATTCAATCTCTTCAGAGCAATTAAAATTCTTTTGCGATGGATTGGAGCTCTTCATGTTGATGAGTCAAACCGTATCCACAGAAAAGTTATGTCTCAGCATTTCAATACTCAGCTTGCGTTCCGGACTAGTGTGCATAAATGGCCAAAGTACAGTCAAAATAATTTCTGAATAGTACTGGTCAGAATTAAACTTACCAATAATGTGAACAAATATTGTTCCCTGTCTGAACATGATACCACCCCAAAAGATGAAGCTTAGTATGGTACTGGTGTGAGTATTGACAATATGGGCTGAAGGGGAGGTTCCTCAGAAAGCTACCCCATCCATCCATGCAAGCCATTCCTCTATAATAATAGCAGGGTACATCTTAAAAACGCACCCTTAAAAACATCTTAAAACTTATCTCGTCTAGTGGCAGTAACATTAACGCTACAACAGATTTTCACCTGACTGCTTAAAGGAATTCCAGTGACTAGTCAAAAGTATGCACAGCCATCCTTTACACGACCAGTTGCAGATTATTTGGTTGTTAGTCATTTTATCATGATGCATTACCTTGTAATTACATGTAGCTTTAAGCATCCCGTACGGGTGTAAGCGTAACTTGATAAACCATTTGTGTAACTTTTTAGTGCGATATCTTCAACAACAGTGCAATCCCCTTTCCTTCAAGTTCTTAGATGCTGTTGCATCCATTTTGCGACACATCTCTCTCGCAAAATTTTTTCAACTTTCCTCTCAACTCATGCCTCGGCAAATGCAATCAGTGATTCTGTTGCGTTCTGTAGATGATTACTCGATTACATCTGTGAGGTATGCCCTAAGTTCCTTCAATAGTTCCCGTACTTAAATCCATCATTGATAGAATAAGATTGAGCCAGTAGGTGGTTTTTATATACTGAACCTGGATATCATAAGTCCAGATGCGAATGGAAACTTAATCATTTTTGTATGTATTTTTTCTCGTTACCCCTCCCTTACTTTGCTTTTGGCTAAGCATCTTTAACTATGGTGCAGCATTTCACTTTTGAAGAGTGTGTACAAACTATAAAATAGAAAAGTATTCTATAGATTCCTGTTTCAACATCGCTTCCCATACACTTATTACATAATTCAATTTATCATTGACAAAATAAATTAATAGATATTAATGAGCTAAATTACGTCTGATTAATTAGTGTATCTTATTTATTAACCACGAATCAATTTCATTAGCCCTATTGAGTAAATAGGTGTTCTGTGTGTGTAATCGATATATGTATATATATATATATATAAATATATATATAAATATATATATATAATCTAATTCATTAGATAAATATAGTTTATCCAATCTAATATTATTTAATCTAATGAATGTAATACAAACACACACACACACACACATATATATATATATATATATATGTAATATACATTAAATTAAATTAAAACACTGAGAGATTCTGGAAATTAGGAAAGTATCACGAGTAAAAAGTAACATTCAAGATATAGAACTTATCTTTTAAATATTTATTCATGGGAGCATTTAAAGTATGTACCCAATATAGTAATCCCTTACAATCATTCAAATTAAATTATTTCGTGAATTTATTTCAGACATTATAAACTAACAATATATTTACGTGGAATTTTTAAAAGTACAGAATATATTCTGTGATCTTCTAATGATACATTTTTAAGCTTTCAATTAGAAGAAAAAGCAAATCAAGAAATTTATAGGCTTCAGATTTCACAGAACTTATTTCATTTTCCAATGAAGATTAACTAAATGACAAGGAAAACAAAGTCTTAGAATGAAATAACCCTATATCATTTCACACAGCCTTACTTATGGTCTTGCCAAAGTCAAAGATTTTTTTTTTAAAATGAATTTGTATCTAGAACTCTATATCCTCTTATTTTATGCACAGTGAAAAACTAGATAAAATAATCTGTTAATGATGTAAAATATTATACTTCATCATGCTCTAAAGGGAATATGAAATTTTAATATTAGCATGTCTATATATTTTGTAAGAAAATCATGCTGAGTATCTAGGTCTCCTGAGAGCAGCAGAGTATTTTCACTGATCGGTATTGTTTATTAAATGAAGAAGAAAACGCTCTAAAGAAAAAGTTTTTTTCTCTTCTGAATTCCATATTCTTCTATTAAGGAGTAATTTAGCTTTAGATAAAAATACAGCACTATAGCTATAGTGCTATACTTAAATCTGAAGATCAGAAATATCAAAAAAATGAAATCTCTAAGTCACAAAGTGGAAGCTTCCTTTAAGGCTGTTGAAAAGGTTTATGAACAATAACTTATCATCAAACTGTTTGATACTTTTAGAAATGTTGATGAAACACTGGCTTAGATATAAGATTTTTAAGGCTTATTTATCAGGATTAAGCTTAAGAATTCGCTGTCGTGGGGTTTTAAACTAAGTCATGGTGCTCCCCGGGACATAAGACAGAGTCTTACTCTTTTTTTTTGCTCCGTTCGTTCTGGCTTCGAGAGAATCATTTTTAGGAAGTGCTTAGTGGATTTTTTTCACACAAATTTTATTATGCTTGGAGATTTAAGTGCTAACTTAATAATATTGAAAACTATCGTAAATCTTACCCATATTGAAGTGGAGGAGTGTTCACTAAGTGTACACTAATGTGAAATCTTATTGATGTGTGTGTATTTAACCAATGACTTATAACAACAGGGGGAGTTAATTTCTTACGTACACGATACATTCAGTAAAGAACCTCCAAAATCACACAAATTGACTTCAAAATCTATTAAATGAAATGCATTCTGGTTCGTTGATGATTTGAACAATTTATTAGAGCTGATGTTTTAAGTTTTATCTCATCGAGTAAGTGCGTTGGTGATCATACCTTTTGTGGTTAATGACTATCTAACTAGAACTCCAGTGCATTTCAATGAATTAGCTTTTTGATATATAGAGAGAGAATATTCTAATGCTAAAATATAACCTATGCAGACGTGGTTTCTTCAAGCCATATTAATTATGTTAGTGACTCACAGATGCATTCACAAGTAGCATGAAAACATTTATCCATTTCAGAATGGACGTGAAACTGCGCTAAGGGAAGTAGTATGGCTCCATGAAGTTGGTGGAAATGTGTTAAGATCATGAACGTACAGAGTGTTAAGAATATAGTGACCCCCCTATTTCGATTATTGAGTCGTGTTCTAATCAGTACTCCAGCCCCAATGCGTTCATATTAACGGTTTACAGTGTAAACAGGAGACCAAAGACTAGAATGGTCATTGATAGGTGATTCAGTGAAGGGAAGCTGTCATTAAGGCTTTTGAGCGTACACACCCTCACCGCCGCACTCTTCGTAAAGCAGCGTTTCTGAAACTGTGAGTCCTGCCCCTAGGGGGCGTGAAAATTTACGAGGGGGGCGCAAGCATATTAAAAAGTCGAAAACAAAAGATTATTTTTTAAAAGTTGTTAATTTACTGTAAGTAACAAAGAAAATGCATTGTAACATAATAAACAAAAAAATACACATCTGGTACAATACACTTATAAATGTATCAGTCTGTATAATGTATATCATAATTAATTTAACAATACTAAGTTAAGAAGTTGGATAATTACCAGCGACCTTATGGGTGTGTATTAAAACTTATCTTGATAATTTGTATGGTTTATAATTAATGCCTTAATTGCGGAATAAAAGTTACACCACTAATGCCACCTTTTCCCATGTAGATGCTCATATGTGATGCTTTCTGGGGAGGGGTGGAGAAAAGGGATAAATAAGCAAATCCTCTGAAATAAGTAAATCCTTCGCACACACTGTCAAATTCCTTTTATTGCATTCCAAAGTCTTCGGAATAATTTTCTGGACTGTACTGCACAGAAAAGACGTATATATACGGAAATACGGATTTTGGAAAGACGTATATATACGTTCAGAAAATTAAAGCTTTAGCTGTGCAAGACGTTTATATACACCGGTGGCACTTAAGAGGTAAAAGTCGTATTGTAGATTTAGTGTCAAGCTATAGTATTATTTAATTCAATACATTGTTATTGTATGGAGGGTGGGGGCGCAATGAAACTTATGATTGAATATTGGGTCGCGAATATTGAAAGTTTGTGAAGCACTGTCCTGAAGCGTTCAGAAATGATGTATCGTAGTTTCGACCAGGAAACTTACAGACTGGAATGATTAACCTTCTTGGAGTTACTCTCCGATGACATTTGAAGATGTATCCTATCAGGTCCAGAGAGTAGTGATATACTTACCTGAATGTCTTTTATCTCACAAATCATCAACAATTATATTTTAGGTTATGAGTATCATTTCATTTTATAGTCATAACACTTTGCTTGTAATTCGTGACTCCCATTTTGTTACTCATCTTTTCTCCACTTATGTCCTTATACTTACACAAAATAATGACGAGCCACACATGGCTCGAAACTATTCTGCTTGTGCTTCACCGTCTTTTAACTGTCTGGCCTGCGTGATCAACAAATTGTACTTTAATTAGAGCAGCAACCATCCATGCATCGTGGTGATCTAATTCGTCAATTGAAATATTGTCGAATAATCCCATTGGACACCTTTCTATTCTATGAGCTAATACCAGGCTGAATAATTAATTATCTTTATACACTTGTAACTGTATTTGTATGTATTTTCAATTTGTTTCATCGCATTTTATGCTCAAGTATTTGATACTTGAATGAACCATATTTGAAGTATAAAATTGAACTCCAAACAATTAATAAACTGAAATACATTTCCAAAGCGAGTGAATAGTCAATGTTTGATCAATAGAACGTAAAGTCACTCACATCTTCGGAGCTTACATCCTTATAATATTCGAAAGGAGTCGAGTAGAGGAGATTCAATACACATGAATTTTTGTTAACTTTTACAAAATAAAGACAGAAACATATTTAAGGCTACTGAATACTTGTAAAACAACTCTTACCTGATGTCTTTTTTTACAATAATAAATGAAAAAATAGGATATTTGTGATATTTCGTGGTAAACTAATACTTCCTGTGTTATTTGCGCTTGTTCATTGCTAAAGTTTTATTATAAGAACTGAGAGAAACAGAGATATTTTAACCTATTATATACCGACGGTACTCATAAGTACCACTTACTTTAAATTACATAGAATAACCTTTTTTGCGAATACTCTGATGATACTTAGCAGGAATGTTCTTTGAAATCCACTCTTCTAAGATATATGGCAGCACGGGTTCTATGGTGAGTATATTAACGGGGAAGGCGAATAATTTTATAACAGGAATTGCGCCTTCAGATAACGGCGTTTTCAGCGGATTGCGATGATTGTCATTTTTGTTCTGAGAAGGCAGTTTATGTCAAAAGGAAAGTGACTTATTTTTGTTTGTATGTTAATGAAGACCTTACTAAATGATTTGACTATTGCAATACTTCTCAAACTTTCAATACTGGCGCCCCCCTTTTCGATCACAATTTTTATCGCGCCCCCCTTATACATTAATAATGTACTGAATGCAATAATAATGCACTTTGATGCTAAAGCTACAATAGCCGATCTTAATTATAAACCATACAAATTAGTAACATAAGCATTAAATTTTGTATAGTAATTTTAAGTAATAAATAAATAAATAAATAAAATAATAGGATAATTATTATGTTATTTTTCCTTTCTCTAATTTTTCAATTGAACATATTGCAAAATGCGGTGGCTGCTTAGAAGATAAAATATAGATATCTGCTAAATATAGAAAAAGAACTCAGAGGGTCAATTTCTAATCATAAGAATTCCTAATAAAAACTTTGCTTTGCAAGACAAGCCCATGGAAGTCGTAAATACTTATTAAACTTGTTCTTAATTTAGTAATAATTAATTAGTTATAAACTACTCTGTGCAGCACTGATACATTAAAAGTATACCGGCTGAAGTAACCGCTTGCACACGAGTTGATTTATAAGAAAATAAAACATTATTGAAATAATCGCTGAATTTTGTAAGGAGAGTAAAGCAAAGTGCGCGACAATGTTTACAAAAATGTAAAATGATTTTTTTAAATGATTGTTCAAAGTATAATTAGTTTAAAGCGAACTATAATTTTAAGCCTTACAGAATTATCATTGAGAATTGATGTTGAATAATGAACAATAATATAAAATTCCGATGAAGAATAATTGTATTATTTTTAATATTTAAAGCGAAAAGACTTCAACGTGTTTCGACCCTGGAGCAAGCGCGCACTCGATACTAATAGTCCAGCGGGGTTATTGTGAGTCACCCTATAATCCTTTTTTTATAATTATTTTTATAGTACACAATAAAAATCGTAATTCCAGTGAATAATTCAATTATGAGAAAATATAATTACCTACTTCCAAGGACTTTTCAATTTTTCTTTGGTAACAAATAAACAGTTTTACCAGAATTAACGATTTCGTAATCTGTGTGTCCCGCGCCACCACTTCCGGGTAAAAAATGTATTCATTTTGATAATATATATGTTACTAATAAAAAATTTTGTAAAACGTTTTTTACTGTGCTTTATATTTTTTAGAATACTCTTAAATACTCTCTCTGTGGTTTTCCAAATATCATAAAACTCTTTTCATGGAAAAATGCGCAACACAGAGATACATTACTTACAACTTCCCTAAATGAGAAACAAGCACATAAGAGAGGGGTCATAACTAACTGTACCAATAACTTAAAAGGTCAAACAGATTACAGCTATAAAGTGCCGTTTTTGAAAAATAATGACAGTGATGAATTTTTTATGTTCCTAAATTTTTTCGATTCTGGGTCCGGGATCTGTTTTTTCTCTCAATGAGTAGTATGTTAGGATTAAAAAGGTAGCATAATAAAAAAATCTCTCATCATGGGATTACAGCAAATCAATTAAAATTTTTTTTGTTTAGTTAAAGGATCAAAGATAGCTAATTAGGTATTGATGAAGTTTTTATTTTTGATGACTTAATATCGCGCGCGCGCGCCTATAAATTATACTAGAGTAAAAGTGCATTTTTATTATGTCTGAAAGCATTTTGTTTTAATTCATTCCAGTAAATTAAATATTTTTAAATCTTTTATTTTCGATATGCTCGCGCCCCCCAGGGGGGCGCGCCCCACAGTTTGAGAAACACTGGACTATTGTTTTAAGTAAACAGTGCATATTATTAATTTCACAGTTGAATGTCTTTAATTAATTAATTAGCTCTAATGGATTAAATTTCCTAAAGTTGAGTATTTTTTTATGTATATCCCATAATTTTCAATGTAGTGATTCAAAAAAAATATTGCATGAAAAAACTGCAGTAAATCATAATGCGGTATATAGAGGGTTAAATGGCGAAATAATGTGCAAAAGAAGTATTCTTCTTTTCATACAACGTTTATTTAAATATGGATATTCACAATAAACAATTTTTTTCATTAAACTGAAAGCATAACACAACTTATATTTCTCCGCACAGTTTGTACTGTAACCTAAGTTTTGCTAAATTAATCTCAGAAGTAGTCTTGTAGCTTGAAACTTTTAAATACTTAACGATCTTAATATTCATGTTAAGCCGCTTACCAATATTTGCAAGGATGGCAAAATTTTAAGTGTAACACGATGCAATCTTTTAAAGTCTTTTAAGTACAAAATCTGACTAAAGCTAAATCCGAAAGGAATTGGAAATCCTTAAAAGGATGCGTAACAAAATTGTAAAACTTCACATTCGAGTTGAAAAGAATTTTAAACTTTATAATACTTGATTTTAAATGTCTTAGGAGTAATTTTATTCAAATCATCTGAAAGACTAAATACTTCCATTCCTACTTCCATTTATCTAAGCTTTTAAGAATTTTAACGCTGTTCAAATAGTGAAATACTAAATTTATGCCTTTTTTCTTTATAATCTCATATTAAAAAATTTTTAAGACATTTTATGAAATTAATGGTTAAACATGCAACTAGAAAGAATAATGGCTGTGTAAAAAATTTAATGGAGATTCTTAAATTTTACTTATTTTTGCTTTAGAAACCTTTCTCAATTTAAAGATTGCTTTTTTCCCAGGTATAGAAGTTTAAGTTGGCATTACTTTCCAAGATGGCGACCGATTTAACAGCTTTCAAGTGATTTATTCTCAGTTTGGTTTGGCAATTCATCAAAACGATCATCAAGCAAGGCGTAGATTCGTCGAATGGGCCCAAAATGAGATTGCGGTTGTTTCCGATTTTCATAAGCGAATTTTGTTTATCGATGAAGCGCACTTCTGGTTGAATGGCTACGTCAACAAACAAAACTGCCGCATTTGGAGTGAAGCTAATCCACAAGTGTATGTCGAAACACCGTTACATCCAGAAAAACTGACTGTTTGGTGCGCTTTATGGGCTGGTGGAATCCTTCTTCAAAAACGATGAAGGTCACAACGTTCCAGTCAATGGTGATCGGTATAGAGCCATGATTACTAACTTTTTCATTCCTGAATTGAACAATCATGATGTCCAGGAGCTGTGGTTCCAATAAGACGGCGCAACATGTCACACAGATTGTGCCACAATCGATTTATTGAAAGACACGTTTGGTGACCGCCTAATTTCACGTTTTGGACCTGTGAATTGACCTCCAAGATCTTGTAATTTAACACCACTAGATTATTTTCTATGGTGCTATGTAAAATCATTGGTCTATCAGGATAAGCCACAAACGCTTGACCATTTGGAAGACAACATTCGCCGTGTTATTGCCGATATACGGCCACGAATGTTGGAAAAAGTCATCGAAAATTGGACGTCCAGATTGGACTACATCCGAGACAGCCAAAGCAGTCATATGCCAGAAGTCATATTTAAAATGTAATGCCACAAGATTATCTTTCGAATAAAAAAAATTCTTGTCAATCGAATTAGACATCGTTGTTTTATTGCAATTTAAAGTTCTATACCTCTAAAAAAACACCTTTTAAATCATTACTTTAGCTTAAATTTACTCTCGAAGCCAGGTAAAAAACATTACATAAATGATTTGCACTAAACTAGAAATAAAAAGCTTAATTTTTGAGACATTTTTAGATTATTTCATATTTTTTTACATCATAAATATATTTTTTGTGATTATCCGTATACTCTTCAAGATCAAAATGTTATAATTAGAGGGTAATGGATTTTATATATAAATGAAAACCCCATAATTTATACATATTTAGTGATCGTGATACGACTTATGAAGAGAACATGGGACACACATAGATTTCTTTCGGCAATATGATAAATATTATCAACGAAATCATTTTTTAGAAACATACTCGTAATTTAGAAACCAATTGTACTTCATTTATAAAGACAAATAAAATTGTATAAAAAAGTAAATTAAATAGATAAGTTTAAAAAAAAAACAAATATTTTCATAGCGATGCTTTCTAATAAAAATAATGCTGAAGTGCTTAAAAATTTTAACATTACAATTAAGGTATCCGAACACACGTTGTAAATGGCCAAATTCGGTCAAGACAGATATTTTTGTTTTCTATTTTATTGGATACAGCTATCTATTGGATTTACAAAACATACTTTACTTTGTTTCTACCCTACCAATAGGCAAAGCTGCAATCAACTTTATTAAGTTAGAAAAACAGGAAGTGGGTCTTTGATCGTTAATACTTATAAAACTTGTTCTTAATTTAGTATTAATTAATTAGTTATAAAATACTCTGTGCAGCACTGATATATTAAAAGTATACCGGCTGAAGTGCCCGCTCTTTGCACGAGTTCATTTATAAGAAAATAAAACATTATTGATATAATAGCTGAATTGTAAGGAGAGCAAAGCCAAGTGCTCGACAATGTTTACAAAAATGTAAAATGATCTTTTTAAAATGGTTGCTCAAATTATAATTAGTTTTAATCGAATTGTAATTTTAAGCTTCAAAGAATTAGCATTTATAATTGATGTTAAATAATGAACAATAATATAAATTTCCGATGAAGAATAATTATATTATTTTTAATATTTAAAGCGAAAAGACGTCAACATGTTTTAACCCGAAAGCAGGCACGCACTCGATTACGGTCGAGAGGGATAATTGATTCACCCCAATCCTTTTTTTATAATTATTTTATTGTACACGATACAAATCGTGATTCCAGTGAATAATTTAACTAAGAGAAAGTTTACTTATCTACTTTCAAGAACTTTTCAATTTTTCTCTGGTAACAAATAAACAGTTTTGTTAGAATTAACGATTTCGTAATCTGTGTGTCTCGCGCGACCACTTCCGGGTAAAAATTGTATTCATTAAGATAATATGTATGTTACTGCTAAAAAATTTGCGTAAAACGTTTTTTTGCATGGAAAAAAGCACAACAGAGAAATACATTACTCACAGCTTCCCTAAATGAGAAACAAACACGTAAGAGAGGGGTCATAACTAACTGTACCAATAACTTAGAAAGTCATACAGATTACAGCT
This sequence comes from Trichonephila clavipes, assembly GCA_019973935.1. Classification (NCBI taxonomy): domain Eukaryota; kingdom Metazoa; phylum Arthropoda; class Arachnida; order Araneae; family Nephilidae; genus Trichonephila; species Trichonephila clavipes. Next base: position 135,994 of record BMAU01021105.1, read on the forward strand.
ATAATGTGCAGTACTTCAGAAATAATAACAGTGATGAATTTTTTATGTTCCTAAATTTCTTCGATTCTGCGTCTAGGATCTGTTTTTTCTCTGAAAGAGTTGTATGTTAGGCTTAAAAAGAAAGCGTAGTAAAAAAAAAAACTCTCATCATGGGATTACAGCAAATCAAATAAAAGTTTTTTTTATTTGGTTATAGGATCAAAGATAGCTAATTAGGTATTGAATAAGTTTTTATTTTTAATGACTTAATATCGCGTGCCTATAAATTATATCATAGTAAAAGTGCATTTTTTATTATGTCTGAAAGTATTTTGTTTTAATTCATTCTAGTAAATTAATTCTTTTAAAATCTTCTATTATCGATATGCTAGCGCCCCCTCGTAAGGTTGTCGCGCCCCCAGGGGGCACGCCCCTCAGTTTGAGAAACACTGCTTTATAATGTTTAAATATGTTACTTTGTTAAAAGTACTCCGAACGTGTTCGGATACAACGATTATATCACAATTGGCGAACTTTTTTCCAAATTGTTTTGACTAAAAATAATTATACCATTTGTCAAACACGTAAAATGATAATTTTGATATCCTCTTATTTTTTTAAGTAATTGAAATTCATATGATTTCATAAATTGTATCTGTGCCAAATTAATGTAACATAACTACACATGAAAATGAATAGTTTTACTCTTTAATATAATGTTGATGATTATACACACATAAAAGTCATAAGTGAACATTTTTAATCAAAAACATTCTTAACGTAAAACTCTCCAGCATCAGGTTTGTTACATTTATATTTTTCCTACTTAAGTAAATTTGGCAACATATAGGTGAACTGTAAAAAAATGTTTTACCTTTTTTTCCGTTATTTTTATTCATTTTCTTTATTATTTGTGTGTGTGTGTAAAGTAATACCTCGAAATTACCCCTTATACTTTATACTTTAGATGAGAATGAGTGATAACCGATTAAGTCGAATTCGCATAAGTCGGGTATGATTATGCATATAAATCCGTATCAATTATTTTTATTTCAAGCCGGAGACGAAAAAAATTCACCGAGAAAAAAAAATGTTTAGTGAAATGTCGGATAACACAAATATTAACCCTTTATCTACCGCAGTTTTTTTCATGCAATATTTATTTTTTGGATCAGTAAATTGAAAATTAAGGGATATGCATAAACAAAATACTCAACTTTGGGAAATTTAATCTGTTAGAGCTAATTAATTACTTAAAGATATTCTACTGTGAAATTAATTATATACTGTTCACTTAAAATAAAGAGTTAAATCGTTTTCTAAGGTCCTCGTTAACATACAAAAAAAAAACAAGACACTTAAATTTTGACATTAACTATTTTTTTGCGAGAAAAATGATAATCTTTGCAATCCGCTTTAAACGCCGTCAGTGGAAAACGTAATTTCTGCTATAAAACTATTTGCCTTCCCCGCTAAAATATTCATCATAGAACCCGTGCTGCCATATATCTTGGAAGAGTGGATTTCAAATAATATTCCTGTTAATTATCGTCAGAATATTCGTAAAATTGGTTATTCTATGTTGTTTTAAAGTGAGTGGTACTTATAAGTACCATCGGTAATAAAAGGTTAAATCACAAACTGAAGTTATTTCGATGTAGGAGGATTCATAAAATCTAAGAAAACCGTCTGACGGCTCAAATATTTTCTTTCTTCCGTAAGCTAATAATTACCATACTAATAAGCAGAAGTAGCATGTTAATTATTTTTTTATCTTTGCTTTGTTAAAAAAATACGCTCTTCATCGGTGTTTAGATTTTATAAAACGTATTAGCTTTTTATTCAATTTAACTGAGGCCTTCTTTTAAATTCTTAACCGTCATTCGATCTTCCAAACCTCCAAAGACTCAAGTTCTTCCATTTCTTGTCCTTGCTCATGTATTCTAGGAGCTAATTAATTGTTAGTTCTCCTAATGGTAGGAACCCAGCAGTTCGTGAACATCTTTAAATACAATCCACTTCAAAATTTTATCAATCCCTACTATTAGTTTGCACTCTCTCTATATATATTTATTTATCTTTTGGTGGAGAATTTTAAATCATTTAAAAAAAACCTTTTAAAGCGCTCAATTGAGGTGAAATTTTAAATTCATTACTATTCTGGATGACTATATAGTAATTTAATTATAATTAATAAAATTTAATTGACTCAATATAATTATTCAAAGAATTACAAATACAGCCACATTGGCAACATTTATGGTGACTCAGCGACCCTTTTGGCGATCTGTGTCAAAACTTGTTTATGTACACGATTATGTTTTATATACACGATTATTTAGGAGGACAATACGATACTTTAATGTTAATGATTTAAAATTAATCACCACTTAATGTGGCAAATCTGTCATATGCATATATACATATTTACATTATTTGTAACTATTTAATAAAAAGTAGCTAAAATAAAAATTTTCTTTGTTTATCTAAGTAGGAATTGACTTAATTTTTTTCGAGGCGTTAAAGAAATAGGATGAGGGTGAATTTTTAAGATGCGCGCGCACACCGTCACGCGGATGTGACGCAAAACCGTCACGGAAGTGACGCACACCGTCACGGGTGCGAAATTGCTTTGTCTAGAAATATACAGAACAGGACAGATCATTGCTGCCTTCAAAATTCTCAGAAAATTATTTCTCTTCACTTCCCTGAAGAAGGGGAAATCGTGTTTGAACCGGAGACTAAAATCTGCAGTCGAATACTTTACCACTGAGCTATACTCCCCATGTCAGCGAACTTTTGCTTTGCGCTCCATAGGAACGGAAACGAAAATGCTTTGTCTAGAAATATACAGAACGGGACACAGATCATTCCCGTCTTCAAAATTGTCAAAAAAATATTTCGCTTCACTTCCCTGAAGATGAGGACATCCTGGTTTGAACCGAAGACCTCTCGATCTGCAGTCGAATGCTTTACCACTCAGCTATACCCCCGTGTCTGCCGACCTTTGCTTTGCGTGGATTTGTGATGTCAGTACTTGTAGGGAGAGATCGTCCTTCGCCTACGGAGCTTCTTTGATGCATTTGTTTGAACGCTTTTTGTTATTAAACCAAACATACAGAGTGTTTTTTTCCAGGTATAGAAGTTTAAGTTGGCATTACTTTCCAAGATGGCGACCGATTTAACAGCTGTCAAGTGATTTATTCTCACTTTGGTTTGGCAATTCATCAAAACGATCATCAAGCAAAGCGTAGATTCATCGAATGGGCCCAAAACGAGATTGCCGTTGTTCCCGATTTTCATAAGCGAATTTTGTTTATCGATGAAGCGCACTTCTGGTTGAATGGCTACGTCAACAAACAAAACTGCTGCATTTGGAGTGAAGCTAATCCACAAGTGTATGTCGAAACACCGTTACATCCAGAAAAACTGACTGTTTGGTGCGCTTTATGGGCTGGTGGAATCATTGGTCCGTACTTCTTCAAAAACGATGAAGGCCACAACGTTACAGTCAATGGTGATCGGTATAGAGCCATGATTACTAACTTTTTCATTCCTGAATTGAACAATCATGATGTCCAGGAGCTGTGGTTCCAACAAGATGGCGCAACATGTCACACAGCTCGCGCCACAATCGATTTATTGAAAGACACGTTGGGTGACCGCCTAATTTCACGTTTTGGACCTGTGAATTGGCCTCCAAGATCTTGTGATTTAACACCGCTAGACTATTTTTTGTGAGGCTATGTAAAGTCATTGGTCTATGCAGATAAGCCACAAACGCTTGACCATTTGGAAGACAACATTCGCCGTGTTATTGCCGATATACGGCCACAAATGTTGGAAAAAGTCATCGAAAATGGGACGTCCAGATTGGACTACATCCGAGCCAGCCGTGGCAGTCCTATGCCAGAAATCATAATTAAAATGTAATGCCACAAGATTATCTTTCGAATAAAAAAAATTCATGTCAATCAAATAATATATCGTTGTTTTATTGCAATTTAAATTCTATACCTCTCAAAAAAACACCCTTCCCTTACAGGAAATTAAAAAAAAATTAGTAAATTAATCTTTAAATTGTGTTTCATGTACATAAAACATAAGAGTAAATTTTAGTTTACCTATTTAAAAAACAATTGCAAGTATATGATTATAGATGTATTTACTACGAACGCATTGCGATGAACAAAAACACATTTATTTCATTGTAGCGAATTATAAGAGCCTTTTTTATTCGTATATTTATTTTTGAAATTATTCTTCTTTTTGGGCGTTAGGGAAAAAGGATGAGGATAAAATTTTACGATACACGCACGCACACCGTTGTCTAATAATTTAACTTGCCACTTTTTTGGTGCTATGGGACTGATATTTGAGGGATCATAATAACTATTGTTATAAACCATATCTGTTTAGACGCATTCCCCCTCTACAGCTTTTTGGCCAATATCTCGGCACCCGAGCCTCGCAATCCATTAGGACCTGTCTCTTTTGATTCCTCTCTATCTGCTCTTCCAGTTATTATAATTTCATGTGTGTGTATGGGCTCATAGGGCTATTTCTTCTATAGGTTTTAATTGTCTTAAACTTTTTATATAAATTTGTTTAAAGTCACAATATCTTGGCTCCTGTTCGAGTCTCGGACTTCAGATTTGAACCAAGTCTTCCACTCGTCGAGACCCATCCAGGCATCTGCTTCATTCCCATTGTGTAAGCATGGAGAGGGCTTAAGCACTAAAATATCATGCTCCCATGTTATTGCTATGGAGTTTGGAAAAAATTTCACAACCCTAAGGAATTGAGCTTGGAACTTGATTTGTGGAGGTCCGCTACATTTTCGTATTAGCACTAGCTTTACGTGGAATTGGCCCCATTCCCCTATAGGCCTTTCCCAGAAATAACTCGAATCCTATGCCACCTTGGTCGACCGCACCTACTGGATTCGATTGTTCTTCCTATGAGCATCCTAGATCAGTGCTTCTCAAATTTTCAATATACGCGACTCACTGTTAAATCCTCATTTTCATCGCCCCCCCTTCCATGAAATAACAATGTATTGAATTCAATAATACTATACTTTGACACTAAAGCTACAATATATACGACTTTAACCTCTTATCTGCCACAGACGTTTATAAAGTCACTCAGCCAAAGCATTAATTTTCTGGACGTATATATACCTCTTTTCGAAGTACGACCTTTTCTGTGAAGTGCTATCCATGAAATTATTCCGAGGACTTAGGAATGCAATGAAAGGACCTTGACAGTGTTTGCAAAGGATTTACTTATTTCAGAGGATGTTTGCGTATTTATTTCTTTCCTCCTCCCCCTCTCCCACAAAAACCCCTCAAAATACGCTCGTCTACGTGGTAAACGGTGGCATTGAGGAGCGAATTGCGTAACTTTTAACTGACAGTTAAGGAACTAATTATAAACCGTACAAATTATCAAGATAACTGTTAAGCCCATGGAGTCACTGATAATTATCAAACTGGTTCTTAACTTTGTATTGTTAAATTAATAATAAAACATACATTGTACTGTATTGATACATCTATAAGTGTATTATATCAGTGTAAATGTGTATTCTGTTCTTTTTATTTTATCAGAAAGTATTCTGTTTGTTTACTTTCAGTAAATTAATAAGTTCTAAAACACCTTTTGTTTTCGACTTTTCAATAGGCTCGCGCCCCCCTTGTAGAGTTATCACTCCCCCCAAAGGAGGCGCGCCCCACAATTTGAGAAACGTTGCCCTAGATATATATTTTCAGGACCATAGCCCCATTTCTCTACCTATATTTAACATTTTAAAATTACTTTAAAGTTATAATTTTTTTAAAATCCCGCATAGCTTCGAAGATTTTTGATATTCGTTAAGGAAACTCAGATCATAGGTTTTTCTCGTTGAGGTTTTTCATCTCTTATAATTTGTGTGTAGATCGTGGGCTTAGAGGGTGGGCTTTATCACTAAAATTAGAATCCTCGTGTTTTTCTTATGGGGTTCGATCTTTTGATGCCGTAACGATATTACAGAGATAGAAGGATGGGATTTTGGGATCACCTACTACTCTGTGTATCGTTGGTATGCACGTGACCATTTACGTCACAGTTGTTCCCCTCCGGGGGGAGTTAATTGTGCTTTCCTTTCCCGAGCTAGCACCTCCCCATTTGCAACTACAGACTCCGAACCGCTTCTAATGGTTTCCTCTTGTGTTTTCTGACAACCAGACCCTGTTTTGAGTTGCTGAATGCCCTGCTTCTATTTTATTTAGTTGTTTTAAATGTTTTAATTATTTTAAAATGACCATAATTCGGGGGCTCTTCAGACGGATGTCTTATATTTTTAAGGAACGATTCTTTCCACCAAGACATTCAATACGAGGCTTCAGATGTCACATTCAGTTCATTTCATTCAGATACAGTCTGATACTCCCCCCCATGTTATTGGTCCTATTGTCCCTGTCCGGGGATGTTTACATTTATTTAAATCGCGATTATCTCAGGTTTGGCTCTGTGGTCTGATTGACTGAAGGTTAATATCGTTCAACTCTGCTCGTGACCGCCTTTCGTCCTTGGCCTAGCTTGCCCTGCTAATGATTTTTAGAAAGATTTTAATCCTGTTACACCAAAGAAGTATAACTTCTTACGTGCGTACATAAGTACACACACACTTTTTTTATATTACCTTTTTGCCTGGCAAAATGGAACACTTCTTCAATCATTAAGCAGGAGCTGGTTATTTTCTAGTGATGGCATAACAGAAAATCTTTGATTGGATGTTATTATTTAAACGTCTAACAAATTTAATTTTGTTGACTATTTATCAATTTATATCAAATTATAAATATATATATATATATATATATATCAAACCCTGAAGTGAGGTGTGTGTATAGAAATTTTTTAATAGAGTATACTACAATGATCTTTCTTACCTTTGAACTGATTAATATTTTAAAAACATTAATAAACGTTCTTTATTATAGGTACATTTATTTATTTATTTTTTAGTATGGACTAATGAGTTTCAATTCGCATTCTCAATGAAGATGCGTTCTTTGTATCACATATTAAATTAGGCAGTAATTTTTTTTTAAAAAAAAATGCAGGTTAATGTAATTTAATAAAAAAGTAAATGCAAAAATTATAAAATACAAATGTAAGAACACAAGAAGTATTTATTTTAGTCATGCTTCAGTCGATTGAAATTGTACATATCTATTTATATTGTAGAAATTTTAAATGCTTAAGTTTAAATAGAAACAAAAAGAGGTAGTTTTTAGCAACAAAATATACTGTTTTTGTCCTTCATTTCCACCCTACATACTGCATCACAGGAATTTATTATTTTCTGTGTGTTATATAAAAGATCATAGATAGAAGCAATCATTGCTATGTGAAGCATTAAAAAACCCATTTCCTAACCAATATCTTTGATTGAAAAGATTAATATCGAAAACTTGAAATGAGAACATATTTTAATATGTGTATGATTTTCGACTAAGAACTGAAGAACAACGTTCACTGGAATGTTATCCGGAATCTCACGAACAAAACTAGGAATTCATTAACATATGAGAATCAATATACTAGGAAATAATAATGAAAAGAATGGTATAATAAAGAGAGATTCCCTATATAATGGAATATTTTTGAAAATAAAGCGTGTAGAAGTTCGATAATCTTAGGAATTATCCATTAAATGTATAAAGAATGACGATATTTACAACGCCATGCCTTATAAATTTCCAGTAAGAAAATAAACTTTCATAACTATATTACTCTAACCTAGTTGCAATATATTTTTTTACTAAAATTGATAAGGAATTGCTTATTCATTTACTATCAAGTTCTTTAACTTATGAATGAATAAAAAAAATTTTAAGATATTTAATTTTTACTAAAGGGCTTCATTTAAATTGTATCCTTTATTTTTAGCATTTTTGAAGTCAGCTATTTGTGTTTTTAAAAAATCTCTATAAATCGATAGTGGTTTTCTTGGTTTCTTGTAGAAGCAATTGAAAGGCAAATATTAATTATATGGATTTTTATCTCCAAAATGAAGCAGTTTTTTTAAATGAAATAGAAAAGTAATGTATTAATTTCACTCATTTTTAATTATGATTTCATTTTTCAAATTCAAATTTAAAACAGTTTCTATTAATTTATGGGCTCTACGAAACTCAACTTAATTAGTTCACCACGAAAGAAATCCTTTATTTAGTAACTAGTATATAATTTATACAGTAACAAAAAAACTCACTAAAGAAATTATAGATATATTTAATTCTGACGCAAGAGTTTTTTTGGCTAAGATTACTAATGCAGCTTTTAAACATTTATTTATTTTTTTTTTGAAAAACATGTGATACATTTTGTTTTATATTCTAATGATTTTTTCACGAATCTTTAATTTTGTAAACGTTTTAATAGATAGCAAAAATTTGAAAATTGATATCAACATATTTTTCTTATAACACCTGATTCTCTGTTCATACAAATTTAAAGCTTTATTGGAAGAAATATTTTGTTTGCTAGATAATTCGTAAATTTTAATTACATAGTACAGGCACTAAATTTCTTTCGAAATGAGATCAAAACTGATATGAATTTGCTGCTTAACCAATCATCCATTAAATTACTTCTTTGTTTCATGATATCTAAAAATTTTGATTTTTAATATTCATTACTATTTTTTAAAACAGACACTTTTCAAGTCGTAATTTATTTATAAGGGATAATAATATTATGTTTCTTTATACATACCGTAAAATCCGGAGTATAACGCGTGCTTTTAATACGAAAAATACAATCAAAATTTAAGGGTGAGCTTTATATACCGGGTATAGAAATGGGATCTTTAAAACTAAAAAAAAAAGATGATCATAGAAAAAAAATAGACTTCTACTGTTATCGAAATAATGTTTATTTAAAAGAAATGGCATCTTTTATGAAATTAACGGGTTGTAGAGTTCTTGAAATATACTATTTTTTTTCTAAAATTTGGAGTAATACCTCAAATAAGTGAGTTCAAAACATAAGAGCATTGAACACGAACATTTGAGGTTCCTTCATAAAAAAAGGAGTGCGCGTTATACGGCGAATATACCTAAACATTTTAATTTGCAGCTTGAAAGTATAGGTGCGCGGTACACCCCAGATTTTACGGTATTTTAAATTACCTATAAATATTGACTTTACCGATAATCTAAAGCATTATTCCAATTGCATTAGGTAAAATATTCTACTTTTTAGAGTTACTATTTTGTTTCCAACATTTTGTTGCAATTTACACCCTATTTAAACTTACAAAAAAAGAGCATTTAAAATACAAATATCTCCTATATTTTCTTTTTATTATTCCAGAGTTTTAAATATTGTTGATATATATATTAAATACTTGAAAAAAGTTATGCCACTACAATTCTGATTTTAATGAACCGCAATGAATTTTATTGGCAAATGACTCAATAATAAAATAAAGTACGAGTATAACAATATAAATGAAGAACTAATCATAGTAATGTCCCCAGAATAAAATTAAGTTAATTATGAAAAACATAATTGCCTAGGATTGCCTAATGTGTCTAGTCTAGACACATTAAGGTTGAAAAGAGCGTTTCTTTCTAGGGTATAATTATATTTTAAATTAGATTACAACTCACTTTTTTAACACACATTAGCCTATATAAAGTATCAAAAAGTTTCGGTTTTGACAAAAAAGAAGTATGTTGAATATATAAGGCCGTTATATTTTTATTTATTCTGTGGCTTTTACAAAACAACAGCATATGTTTAACGATTAAACAAAAGTTACTAATAATCAAATCTCCTAGAAAGAATATTTATTGAATAAACTATGAAACTTTTGTCTACATGAGTTGAATTAAAAATAGTGGAAAATAAGTAATTTTTATAATAAAAGGGAAATATGTATATATATTCAAATTATAAATTTCTTCACCTGAGATTTAAAGAGACTGAGACTCTTAACTTTACAAACATCCCTTATCAAAATTAGTTACACTTAAAAAAGTTTGTACAAGTAACGGTTTTATATTAATTTAAATCTTAATTCTTGTATTTTTGATCGTCACTACCAACTAACTTCCTTATTACTTGCTTGAAAATTTTTCGAGTGTTTATAGTTCATTAATTTCATTCTCTTAACACTTTCTCTTTTCTTAAGAAACAATATTTAAAATTTCTACGTCATTTTTCTTTTATTTTAGTAGGATATATAATTTCTTTCATTAAAAAATATGTATTAATGTGCGATTACTTCCTGAAATGCAAGCACATTTACTCATTGTTTTGAAACTTTAAGAAAAATCTTGTGTTTTTTGAGTTAAGAGCGATTATTATTATTAATTTTTTTTGGCAATTACATTTATTACTTTTGAATTTATTAATCACTTCTAAGTAAAATAATTTAAATTAGATGTTATAGAATTATCACGATTTATATATTTACAAATTAATTTTAGCATTAAAATATTTGTTATTACTTCATCTTAATTTTATTTCAGCTTAGTAATCTCTATAAACTTAGGGGAAAGTCTCGGCGATTTAAAACTATATTTAACAAAATCTTTGTTTTAAAATTGCAACATTTTTCCAGTATTCTCTTCAGACTTGACATACTTTAAATAAGGAAAGAAATTGGGTGGAGGTTTTTTTTAATAGTATAGTCAAAAGCCCAAATACTAGGTAAAAATTGTATTTTTGTAAGTAGTTTTTATGTTGAAAGGTTTCACACATTTTTCATATGTGCACTTCAGGTCTTAAAAGCAACTATAAAAATATTTAATTTTTTCCAACTGCATTTGTTTCTAAAAATATTCTTTAAAATTGGAAAAAAATGCTTGATAATTAAGTCTCCAAATTGAATTTTTCGGAACAATTATTATTTTTGTAAGCAAAGGAACAAAAAACTCATTGTATTTAATGCAGAAAATATAAATTCTAGATTTGTAAGCTTCATATTTACATTTTAAGGCAAATTTGCCTGTCATAAATCGAGGAAAATGTTAATTATAATAACTAATGTTATACCTCTGTAAAATCACTTATTGTCTCTTCATCTTCAGTTTTAACAAATAGATCAACCTCCTCAGACAACACCATATCTTTAGAATTGCCTTCACTTGAATACTCAAAAGTACAATTACTTTAATTCTTAATTTCTTCTATTTTGTTTTCAAAAATATTCCGTATCAGAATATAACAATAATTGTAAAACGTTTCTTAAAATACATGTGTATAAATAAAACTTAGATTAAAAGAAAAAAATATTATGATCAGTCAGAAATAAACCAAATAAATCTCGAATTCGCACGAAATGTGACCAGATAAACACAACTTTCTATATAAACTTTACGTATTTATAAATTTTTCATAAGTTGTTGACTATAATATAAATATCATTATGTATATATTCTTACTTAAAATTGAGTGTATTACGGTAAAAATCAACAAAATAAGCTCATCATCGTCATAAAAGAATAACATTACTCGCAAAATTTCGGTCTGAATCTCATTTGCAACAGAAACCGAACAAATGGAGCTCCGCAAATGAACACCTCAAAAGTCACTTCTAACTGAAATACTACAACAGTTAAAAATGTGATAATTACGTGATCTATCAACTCTTGAAAATCATCTAAATCAAATAAAAAATATAAAGTTAAAAAGTTATTATTTATATTTATTGTTTATATAAAAAATAGCTCACTTCTTCGCTTTTTGTCATTACTATTTAGTGCGTTAAAATTCTCCTGGGAAAAATTCAAATACCACCACCTGGTGGTAAAACTAAAAAGCAGAAACATGCACAAAAAATAAACTTTGATATCAATTGATTGATTTCATTCTTTAATAAGGAACGAATTTAAAACCGCGGGTACACAAATGTGCGCCATGGATATTATCAAATTTTATGGCAATTTAATTTTGATTTTTAAGGTTTTGATGAATTTATATTTACTATTAAGTTTTAAGTTGATTTACAGCCATTTAGAACATGATTCAAGATTATACACAGACATATATATATATATATATATATATATATATATATGCTATTAAAATTTTATTTATGAATATTTTACTATCTACTTAGGCATGCTTTGAACTAAAATGGGTTTTTTTTTACCAATTTTCATGTCTTCATTTACCACTTTCATTTCACCTTTTACAATATTACCGTATTTACACAAAGCTAAATTTGTAAAGATAGCACGCTCTGGAATGCGGAGTTGAAACACTGCCAAACAAGCTTACTTGCGAGAAAATTTTTCAAGGCAATACTTGAACTGAATTGTTGTCAACATTTCCTGATTGTAAACGTATTCAGAAGTTAGTAACAATAGTCTTTAGGAACAAGACAAATCATTTCATGACCATTAAGACCTTTTGGAAACTCGATGCTTTCTTCGAAGGACATTTCAATGACATAGTAAATTGTATGGTATATTTTATATCTATACTCATCATGTTTAATTAACAGAAAAAGGGCTGTGTAATTCAAAATGTAAATGTAAATAAGACCTATCTTTAATTGCAGTCATTAATGCTATATAGCTAGATAGCTATAAAAAGAGTTATATGGCATGTACACATTATGCATGATGCATAAACAATAAATTAATATCCACATCCAATACCCAATTAATGATAACTAAAATAAGGCAATGTGAAAAGGCATATGAAAATAAACCAAAATATTTAATTTATAAGTAAATGACGTAATAAATGTTAAGAGTATTTCTATTATAAAAAAGTACTTAAAAGTGTTTTTGTGAATTTATATCGGAAAATAAATGTTCATGACTTCATATATAAATATTATAAGATATCTAAGCTAATAATCAAGTGGATTTCCACCAAAGCAACTTTCAGTGAATCTCTACTCCATAAAATAAACATGTATGCTAAATTTCAAGTGTAAATCTAACAGAGCCAAAACGGAATTTTTATCATCAATACCTCGTTGACAGCATTCTTAGCGGATTCCAATTCAACAAAAGAAGGATGCAAATCAAATTTTATTATTATAGTCTTAGCAGTTCAAAAACGGGAATTTTGTCTATCAATACGCCCCAATAACTCTCCCCGCTTCCCCCTGGAGTTGATTTCCGTAAAATCCTTTCTTAGTGGAACTCTATTCAACTAAAGAAAAGTGTTTTCGACAAATTTAGAGTAAATGAGTTAAATTCAAAAACAGGAATTTTTCTATAACACGCCTTAATCCCTCGCAATCCCACTCCTTTGGGGGTCCATTTTCGCAAAACCTTTGTAAAAGGAAATTTATTCCATAAACGGAACATACCTTCTAATTTTCAAGCAGGTGGTTCTATTAGTTGAAAAGCGGAAATATTTATCTATTACGCCTCATAATCTCCCTCATTGACCCTTGGGGATCAATTTTCCCTAAAACTATTTTGTAGCGGATCTGTACTCTATGAAAGGAATCCGCTTACCAAATTTTAAGACTGTACGTCTAATAGTTTAAAAATGGAAATAGTTATCTTTAACGCACCTTAAGCCCCCGCAACGCCACTTAGGAAACGATTTTCACAAAACCCATCTTATAGTGGATCTCTACTCAATGAATGGAATCAGCTCACTAAATTTCAAGATTTTACGTCTAATAGTTTAAAAAAGGATTTAATTGCCTATAACGCCACTTAATTCTCTACAACACCACTTAATTCTCTACAACGCCACTTGGGAGTCAATTTTCACAGAAAGCATTCTGTAGGGGATCTGTAATCTATGAAAGGAATCCGCTTACCAAATTTCAAGATTGTATGTCTAATAGTTTAAAAATGAAAATAATTATGTATAACGCCCCTTGGAGGTCGATTTTTGTAAAAATCATTATGTAGGGAATCTCCACTTTATGAAAGAAATCTGTGTACGAAGTTTCACGACTGTACATGTAATAGGTTAGTAATGTTAGTAATTATCTTTAACGCCCCTTAAACCCCCGTAACACCCCTTGGGTTCGAACTTTTTAAAATCCGTTCTTAGCTGACGTCTACTCTATGAAGGGAACCTACCTACCAAATTTCAAGTCTGTAGGTTTAATAGTTCCGGAGATATCGTGATTAGTCAGTGAGTGAGTGAGTGAGTCGCTTTTCTCCTTTATATATATATATATATATATAACTTCAAAAACTGATACTGAATTCAAAGCTTTTAAGCAATGACAATTATAATTTTTGGAATAAAATCCACATGTTTGAATATAATTAAAAATGCAATAGGAAAAATGACTCATAATGAAATAAAAGGCTACGTTAGCATCCAAAATATCGTCAAACAAACAAACAGTATATTCCTTAATAATACGTTAATTGTCTTAATTAACCAGAAGATGTAAGCATCTTGATCATAAAAGAATGTGAATAATGGAAGTTAACAAAATATAGAAGAAATAAAACATTTTAAGGATTTTATTTTATGGTCGTATCATATTTGCGAAGGTAAGAAGCATAAAATTTATTAATATCTCAGAAATCTTCAAATTCATGCTCTTTTTTTTCACGATCTTATATCATTTTCCTAGCAAATTCTCATTAATACAAAATAATGAAAATATTATGCCTCTAGGGCGTGTAAAATTTAACACTAATGATTCTCCAGAGGAGCATAAAACGACACTTCTCTCTCAAGTAATAATTTATTTTTCAAGAGAGATATAATAAATTAAATTCTCAGCAAAGCAGCCCTTAAGGGACTCTAATAATTTTATTCGTTTTTGGATTAATATTTTAGATTTTATATTGTAACAACTTATTATTGGATTGAGTCGAAGAAGATATGCACTGATCCATTGACTGCATACGTTTTGAGTGTAAGCATAATAATCAGGCGTTTCTTTAACGGCCTACATTTCAAAAAAGATTTACAATATTTTAAAAATTTATGAATGGAGATATCATTTTTATTTAAGGTTATAAGAATGCGTGCCGATAATCCCACTCATATTTGTCATATTATGCTACTCCATTTTCAGAAAGTATTGAAAGCAGCGCAGTCATTTTGCCATCCCAATGTACTTTTTGTTGAGGGCACAAGCACCTGCAATCGATGCAGGGAATGATTTGCTACTTTCAAAGCTGGAGACATTAATCCAGAAAATAGCCAACCATCGAATTTCGATGACCAGGCACTTTGGGCAGCCGTGGAAGGGGATGAAATTGTAACAATTCGAATGTTTGCCGCCATCTTCTATGTGGACTATTCAACCATCGTTCACAGTCTCAAAAAGCTTGGAAAGGTATGCAAGTTCCCTGGATGGGTTCCTCAGGAAGCCAACAACAATAAAACACTCGAGTGTGTCTGAATTTTTACCGATTTGTCCATTTCTGAAGGACTTTGCTATTGGAGATGAATCATGGCTTCTTTTCAAGAACCTCAAATAAAAGATGATCTGCGTTTTGCCAGGTGATTCACCGAACAGAATAACGAACGGCGCGCATTTTGAGTAGAAAATGTGATGTGTTTGGTGGTATAGAAGCGACATTATCAATTGAGAAACCATTTTACTGGAATTTTCCCCCATGGAATGGGCCGTCTTTCCAGTAAATGGAAAGCAGTTATTTAAGTAGATGGTGACCACACTACGCATGAATCCCTTTAAAATGTTACTGTTGAATTTTTATGCTTCCTGTTTCATAACAAAGAGTATACAAGAATGCCTGATGATTATAATCCAAACAAATATATATGTCGATACAGAATCGTTTTTCAAAGAAAAAATTCATGCAATGCACATATATTCCTTTCATACAATATGCACGCATTAGAATTTTACAGTGAAGACAACTCTTTTTAACTGTTTCACAGTAATAAATAAGATTATTAACAACAAGTAGAAATGAATAATTGGTATTTAATTTAAATGTTTTTAGAAGCAATATACACTCAGGAATATTGAAAATAGCGACCCAAGAAGAAAGCATCGGATTGAAATGAAATTTAATACACATAATGACACAGATGAAAGATTCACTTGATCTCAAAAACATGACAATTAAATGAATACAGGGTGTGCAACGACACAAATACTGGGCAACTTCAATAGCGCGTTGGACCACCTCCAGCTGCAATACATGCCGCCACACGGTCCGGCATTGAGTTGATTAGACACCTTATGTTGTCCTGAGGCAGATGGGCCCACAAATCTTGAACAGCCAACTCTAAATCATGTACAGAGTGACACGAGGGCATCTGCCGTTTTAGCTGATCCCAGACATGCTCTACAGGGGAGAAATCGGGGGAGAGGGCCGGCCATGGAAGAGTCTGAGAATGACGTAGGAAGTCTTAAGCAACTACTTCTGTATGCGAACGAGCATTATCTAGCTAGAAAATTGTCCCTGGGAGACCATTTAGGAAAGGCCCTACATGCGGTCGAAGAATATCATCAACGTAACGTTGGCCCGTTAAGGTTCCACGCATCACAATTAAAGTGGACCGGCTATCATAGGCTATGACCCGCCACACCCTTACACCAGCTGTGCGGGCAGTGTGACGTAGAACAGTGTGGGGGGAATTGTACCGCTCAACAGGGCACCTCCACACTCGTACACGGTTATCATTTGTCCCCAAAACAAACCGGGATTCATCACTAAACACAACATTTTGCCAATCTGTGACATTCCACATTGATCTGGCTTGGCACCACTGTAGACGCAGTTGCCGATGTTCCGTTGTTAAAGGGAGTGCACGGAAAGAGCGCTTGTATTTAAGATTTGCTTCTGCATGGTGTCTGGAAATTGTTTGTGGAACAATTGCTACGCCTACGTTCTGCTCGTATTGTTGAACGAGTCACTGTGGGGTCCACAAGTGATGCACAATCCTTCGATCTTCTCTCCTCGTGGTCTTCCTGGTCTCTCCAAACCCGGTTTTCCGCACATGGGTACCTTCTCGTGTCCACTGCTCCCAAAAATTTACAACCGCACACTCCGAATGATCGGCCTGGCCAGCAACACGGCGGGTCAACCAGCCTGCAGTTTTCCTCCCGATGGTCAGGCCTCTCTCAAGCTCGCTTAACTGCTTGAAATGTCTTCTAGTTCGTTTACCAAAGTATTCCTACAATCGGCGGGTAATTGTCACGTTTATGAATCTTCGAATTTGCGCTGGCTTATATAGCACCTTCTTCCTGATTGTAGCGCCACCTCGGCGTGTATAAGCATGCGTATTGGCACAAAACTTGGATCACATGCATATCACATTACGCTGTACTTATTTGCAAAGTTTCGCGAATGTACTTAGCTTCCTTCTTGGGTCGCTATTTTCAATGTTCCTGAGTGTACATGCATACTAAATTGAATGAAAAAGGAGATATTCTTAAAGGAGTAGTAATGATATGAATGTCAAAATTGTTTTCATACATTTCTTTAAAAATGTAGTACCATTGTTAAAAGTTGTTAAATGTATTACATTGCTACATAAAATGCATGGAAAAATATTTGATGGCATTTGTATCAAATGAGTTATCTCCTGAAAGGTAAGATAAAAGGAGCAATCAGAGATGGAACTTATATAAGTAAATAGTTTGCAAAAAAGTATTTTTCAAAGAAGTTTAGAAACATTGAGAAAGCTTTCAATAAAAAGTTTTAAGAAAAGGTGTATTTTTTTATTCCATCACTTATGTCAATATTTCTTTAATATTATAGTGTTTGAGAGCGAAAAGAAGTGTTGTGGTATTATTTCACCACTATTAAAATCTCAATGTTCCTCTATTGTTACATTTCACTGGTTTCACAGTAACATCATTAAAGCTTTTTACATTAATTGAGAAATGCAATTGATTTTGGCAAAATTTTAAAAAGTTAACGTGAATTGTATGTTATAGAAAACATAACAAATGTTTATGATTTTTTTTAAAACTCATTTTCATTTTATTTTCTCTCATAAAAATAATTTAGATTATCCTTTTCTATTGCAGCGATCTTTTCTCCCGCGAGTCGCAACCAACAAAAGACAAGAATGAATTCCCTAAGCGACAGTCACGAATAGGGATTCCTTTTCGTCTCAGTCGTCTAAGACGTGCACGGAGTAGCATAGGACCGGTAGGTCGATGGCTCAAATAAGCACCCCTACCAAATGTTCTTTCTTCAATGATTCAGGTCAGTCGTCTAGGTTTTTAAAATTATAAAATATTTGACAAGTAAAAATATTATTTTTTACTTTTTAATACTTAAAATGATAGCTCATTTGGCACTACGGTAGAGAGTAAATTCGAAGTACATTTTATTCCAGAAAAAAGGTATCAACTTCGATTAAGAGGACTTGGTACCCTAAAAATCACAAACCTATCGTTTTTTTATTTTCATTTAATCTTATTGTTTGCATTTTTATCTTTCGATTGATATATCACTTGTGCATGTCGGAAAGTTAGAAGTTGAATAAAACTTCATTTGAAAACAAATTAGGCAATTCAGCCACACCCCTTTTTTAGAAAAAAAAAGCTAAAAAATGCGTTATGATAAAAAAATCTATTTTATAAATAGAAATAATAACTATAAAAAAGAATGTGTAGTATTAAAAGCAGAATATTTCCGAGGCAATACAATAATGTAAATTTTCTTCCTTATGAAATGTGTGCATGTAAAATTTTTAAATTATGGCATTTTATATGAGTAATTTTATAATTTCAGTTCTTATTCCTGATATATTTTTCATACAAATGTAATACTTTAATATTATAAGAAGAAAAACAGCTAAAATTTCTGTCGTGGCAGAAAAAAAAAATTTAACGTTTTTCTTGAATTTTCTTGTGCAATTAGTACTCTCTAAAAGTTGATCATTTATATAAAAATGTGTGGGTTAAAAAAATATGAAAATGCAATTATTTTAAAGAAAAACGTATAACCAATATCTTAAAGTGATTTTTTAAGTTTAATTAAGCTTATAATAATTATTTTTTCAGAATTATAAACTTTAAATTGGTTTTTCTCAGTTTGTGTATTTCGAAACCTTAGTGCATTCAAAATGCTACTCCTTCGAAAATTATTTACCAATCACTTCCATTTTTTTCCTGCGTGTTAAAAATAAGGCATGTAATAAAATTAGGGATCCGTTTTGCTATAAACTGAATACTTTTTTTAAAAAAAAATAAAATGTAAGACATGTTGGCTTTTTCGTTGATTTTTAGCCTGTATATCAACATTTTATTTTTTTTTCTCGAAAACGAATAAAGTTATTCTAAAATCGATCCCTAAAGTTGTTTGGAACATCCATAAGAATATTATAAAAAAATTTCAGGTCAAAAAATTAATTTTTACAAAAGGAGTAGGATTTTAAAATTTTCCCAATTTTCTTCAAAAAATTTAAATTTTTAAAATAGTGTGAATAATACATGAAAATTTTCATCTGGTAACATTTTCTTGAATAGAAACATTGTATAAAATGCTAAAATATAATTTTTAAATACGTAAATAAAAAATTTGCTCAAAGGGTACCAAGTGCCCTAAAAAGAACTGTATGGTAAAATATAGTGCTCTCTGCAAGATAACGAAGCCAAAATGTAATACTAAAGGTGGAGTACTTTTAAACCTGAGAAAATATTCCGAAATTGGGAAGACATCCTCGTACATTTTTGGCTTGTTTGTGCTCTAGTAGCAACTAATTTGTCTAACACATTTTGATATGTTTTCGATTATGAAAATTTAATTATGACCTTATGAATCATATATATTCTCCTAGAATGTCAAAAATAAATGCTTTTTTTTAAGTTTCTCAAATAAAATCTGAATCAGTAACTGGATATTTAACTTTAGATATATCTATTTTTGCAAAATAAAATAAAACAGAGTATCCAGCTTCGTTGTGTTTCAATATCTGAAGAATGAGAAAAGATCCATTATCGGCAATGTTAAAAGATTCCCTAATTTCCCTTAGAGGCTATGCGCTCTTCATCTGGAGAAATGTAATCAGTGCGTGATTCTTTTCGTGGCAAATGAAACTACACGAGAAGAGTCTTCCTCTCAAGATTTAAGATAGAGTTTGGTTTCCCTTGATGCCTAAAGGACGTGATGGGAATGAGATTTAGTGAATAAATGTTGATTAAAGATACCCTTTTGTTTTCGACCCGAATTTCTAAGTCGATAGATGTACCGAGTGAATTGACTTTCAAGTAACGTTTAAATCACCGTATCTACATGCATTTATTATTTTATCTGTACAAAATTTGCTTTAAAATACATAATTTAGAATTAAAAATTAAGTTTTTTTTGGAATTGTAGCTACGGCCCCTCCTTCCATGAGTAGCAATCAGCAAAGGACGAAAATAAAAGTCCTTAATGACTGGCCCTAATCTCTTTTTTAATTGTTGAATTCCCAACTACTTTTGTTTCAAATATTTTCTATGAACAGGCTACATTTTCCCTCTGGGAACAGCTCAGTGGTTTTGATTGTTGCATTGTACGACTTATTATGATTTAAAAATGCAAATGTGGAGAATTTAAAAAAAAGAAACAGACATTAGTCATCCCAATTAAAAGAAAGTTGAAACTGATCAATAACGGATATTAATCCTGATATGAAATAATGGATATTAATTACGCTAGCGAATAAATTTGAGAAAAGCCATGCACATGAAATGTTTGAGTTTAAAGGAATTGTTCAAATGATACTTAAAAAACACCATCGAATGAGAAATAAAACCACAAGTGTACCACTAGATGTACTGCACCCTATAAAAAAAAACAAGCAAGAAAAAGTTTATCACAGTGTTTCTCAAACTTTCAATACTGACGACCCAATTTCCAATCATAATTTTTGTCGCCCCCCCTCTGTACAACAATAATGTATTTACTGCAATAAAAATGCACTTTGAGAGAGAGATGCTTAAGTTACAAATCGATCTTAATTATAAACCGTACAAGTTAATATGATAAGTATATTAAATTTTGTACATATAACTTTTAAGTAATATATATATATATATATATATATATATATATATATATATATATATATATATATATATATATATTACTTAAAATATATATTACTTACTAATTATTATGTTAATTTTTCTTTCTCTAATTTTTAAATTGGAACAGATCTCAAAATGATACATTTAATTAAACATTTATTTATCATTCAGCATTCGTTTCTCAAAGTACAAAGTGGCCGCGGTAGCCGAGTGGTATAGGTATCGGACCGTGGCTTGCTTTGTCACAGGTTCGAGCCCAGTACCACTAAAGACCCACCGTGTAGGGCAGCGATGCACGTTAAATCTATCGAGAGCTGAAACGTCCTCCCGTTGGTGTGGTAGTTAGGAGAGGGGGGTGCCAGCTCAGGTGTCGTCCACGTCACTTGACCATGGTTCAAAATTACGTGGTCCGTCACCAAAAGCCCTCGAGTAGCTGAACAGTGCGACGTTAATATTCAATCAATCAATCTCAAAGTACAAATTTCATTAAAAAAATAGTCTAGTCTATGTTGCTCTCTATCATATCGATCACATTTGGCATTATAGGGTACGTTTGTGTTAGTCTGGGCAACCTGTCGGACGTCTGCGCAAAACATGTAAAACCTCGTACAATTCCAGTCAGTTTTGGTCGACTCGATACTTCTATAACTACCAAATATAACTTGTGAATGAAATTTTTTTAAATTTACTAGTTAATTGTAATTCACGGTCATTAAGTATTTATGGCAGTAGATTAAAACAAAATTATACATACATTTTTAAGTCGTAAGCAAACACTCGACGATAATGAAGGATCAACAAGTACACAGACGAGAATGGTTCCGAAATTTAAATCAAGGCAATAAATATTCCCCAAAATACTTAAAATTTGGATTTACCACCAAATGATGAACTAAATGATGGTAATAAAAGCCTCAGGTCGTTTTGTGTCAAAACTTACAAAACTGAAGAACAACATGTGAAAGTTGTTTCTAAAACCATGTAAAATCGTTTAGCTATGTTGGGAAAGAGTTTTAAAAAGTATTTTCTGGATAAGGACAACTTGGTAGCATGTTACGAGTGGATTAGGGATCTATTTCAAGATACTCCAGAAGGACTCTCAACTTCCGAAGAAGTAATCTTTATACATTTCACATCCAATGAAAACTTAAAAGGCAATTTTGTAATAAATCGCTCTTTGGATTTTGGGTAGAGGTGGATGATGAATTCTCTGTACTGAAAACAAAAGCACTTCGTATACTATTACCATTTTCAACATCCTACCTTTGTGACACCGAAATTTTCTGCGGTGGCTGCTTTGAAGACAAAATAGAAATCTCAGCTAAATATAGAAAAATAACTCCAGAGTGTCAGATTCTGATATTAAACCATCCTTTGAAAAACTTTGCTCTACACGACAAGCCCATTAAAGTCTCTAATAATTATCAAACTTGTTCTTAATTTAGTATTAAGAAATTATTTATAAAATACTTCTTCAGTACTGATACATTAAACGTATACTGGCTGAAACACCAGCTTTTCGCACCAGTTCATTTTTTTAAAAAATAAAACATTATTATTGATATAATAGCTGAACTGTAAAGAGAGTAAAACTGCGTGCACGACATTGTATACAAAAATGTAAAATGATTTTTTTTAGATAAATGCTATAATTGTAAATAACTGTTTAAAAGAACTGTAATTTAAAACCTCGCAGAATTATCATTTAGAATAAATGTTAAATAATGAAAAAGAATATAAAATTTTGATGAAGAATAATTGTGTTACTTTTTAATATTTAAAGCGAAAAGACTTCAAAATGTTTTAATCCTGGATCAGATGCGCCCTCGATACTAACGCTAAAGGTACTGCGGGGGGACTCAGTCACCCCAATCATTTGTTTATAATTATTTTTACTGTACACGAGATACTAATCGGAATTCCAGTGAATAATTTAATTAAGAGAAAGTATACTTACCGGCTTTCAAGGACCATTCAATTTTTCTTTGATGATTTGAGAAAAAATCCAATAAAACACTGACCTAAAATGATTCAAAAGTGGGCAAATCAAAGACACTTTTCATTAATATTACAGAAATGTTATTTGCTGGCAAAGCTGTCATATTTTGTTCCCATTTATTGTAGTTTTAATGAGCTTTCATGATCGAGTGAGTGAATATTAACGTCGCATTGTTCAGCTACACGAGGGCTTTTGGAGACGACCTCGTAATTTTGAACCTCGTTTAAGTGACGAGGACGAAACTTGAGCTGGCCTCTTTTAATTACCACACCACTCCAACAAGAGGACGTTTGAGCTCTTGACAGATTTAACGTGCATCTCTCCCCTACATGGCGGGTCTTTAGTGGTACTGGGCTCGAACTCGTGACTCCATTGGTAATCAACAAGTAGCATGTTGAACTTTTTCTTTCTTGTGTCTTTTTGACAAGGTGAACTGAACCTTGTGGTACACTTATGGCTTCATATATTAGGTTGATGGAGTTCTTTAGGAAGCATTTGAAAATTTTCTTTTCGTTTCATGTTCATGGCGTTTCTCAATCATGAATAATATGTATTCTTTCAGCAGGTTTTTCTTTTGCTTGATCAGTTTCAATTTCCCTCAATAGAGATCACAGATGTCCCGCTCCACCGGTCCCGGTTTAAAAGTGTATTCAGAAAAAAATACGAATGATCTAAATAACCATACCAGTAAGTTTGAAGGTCAATCAAATGATTAAAAAATGTATTATGCAGCCTGGCTGAAAAGTGAATAACGTCTTCCTTTTCTTTTTCTACAACTAATGTACAGTATTTCAATAATAATTACAGTGATTAATTGTTTATCTTCTTAGAATTTTTCTCAGGGTCTGGGTTTCGTTTTTCTTTTAACGAGTAATATTTTATGTTAAAACGTAATAAAAAAATCTATCATTGAGGAAATACAGCAAATTAAACAAAATGTTTTTTCTTCTTCTTTAATTTGGTTT
Organism: Trichonephila clavipes; assembly: GCA_019973935.1. Classification (NCBI taxonomy): domain Eukaryota; kingdom Metazoa; phylum Arthropoda; class Arachnida; order Araneae; family Nephilidae; genus Trichonephila; species Trichonephila clavipes. The sequence continues at coordinate 159,893 of BMAU01021105.1, forward strand.
TGTGATCAAAGATAGCTATTTGATGACGGAAAAACGCCAGATGGTAAACATAAATTATATCAGTGTTGTTGTGTATTTCTTTATTATGGAAGAAAGTATTTTGTCTTACTTCTCTTTCCAGTTATTTTTTCTAAATCTTGAAATTTTCAATATGCTCGCGCCCCCCTTGTAGGGTCATCGTGCCCCCCAGGGGGGCACGCCCCACACTTTGAGAAACACTGGTTTATCATGCTATTTGTCTATCATCAAAGGACAATAAAACTACAATAACCTGCAAAAATCATTCCTATAAGGTCAATGAAAAGTGTCTGTGATTTGTGTCCTTTGTTAAAGCCACCCACTTTTGAAACATTTTAGTATAGTTTGATTGGAATTTTTTCTCAAGTTGGAAGGTCCTTAACAGTAGTTACATATACTTTCTCTTAGTTCAATTATTCACTTAAATTACTATTTTTATTATGTATTATAAAAATCATTTATAAAAAAAGGATTGAGGTGACTCCGTCACCCCGCATGACCACTAATGTTGGTACCGAGTGCGCGATTTCTCGCTTGTTAACTGAACAAAATTATATAAACTAATTTCTAAAAGTTTGAAGTACTTCAATGAAGGAAAAAATGTACAATCATTCAAATTGCTATAATTAAAACACTGTTTAAAACTTTTATTAACACTATATGAGCAACGTTAAGCATACGATTACGTTTTTAGTTTTTATAGTCAGGTGATTTTAAAAAAATAACGTTTGTGTTGTGAACCTCCTCAAAGTTTACTAATTCTCAATTTTTTTATTTTAAATGCGTACTTTAATTATAACAGCTTTAATTTTCAGAATATCTATTATTTTCTTAATAGAAATATGTCCATAGTTCTTTTTCTGAAGTGCGAAATGTTTGAATACAGGTTTTGACATGGTGTCTATACTGGCCTCAAATATAGCGTAAGTTTCAAGTGATTTTTTAAAACTAACTTATTTTAAAAATTTTCAATAATTGAAATTTTAAGAGGTTTTATTGTTGATAAACAAAAAGTGTGTTTTCAAAATAAATAGCTTGGACTATGATGATCATTAAAGAATAATGAATACTTAAATAGCCATTCGATAGTCGTCCCCAAACCACAGATGCCTTTATTTTTCAAACCCTAAATTAGCAAGAAAACTATTTCATTATGGATTAATTTTAAGTCTTTAAAAATAATATAAATATTAAATAGTATTATAAAATAACTTGCAACTAAACCCCCATTGTTAATCTCTAATATTTTTTTAATATCCATAATAATGTTTCATTCGAACTTCTTGACAAAGCATACTATATATAACCATATCGGGATTAATACACTGCTGTTTGTAAAAAAAACCATGAAGAAATCATCAGAATTAAATAAACTTTGCAGCAAATATCAATTATAGGATGTTACGTGAAATAATAAAGTCTCAGAGCCACCGAGCATACGTGGCCTGCGCAGCGCTCTCTGAACTGATTCTGAAAGCGTATAAATAGATGCCTGTAACGGGACGTTGAAAATAATTAGTGATTATTTGTTAGTGGCGAACGTTTAGTGAGACCTAAGTATACCTCCACGGTGAAATAAGGAAAAATTCCAACAACTTATGGAGTTTAAAAGGGAAAGGAGTATCGGCCTTCGAGAAGGAGGATTTTCCTATCGCGCAATAGGAGCTCTTATGCAGCGGAACAGTTCCACATTGATGCGTGTTTGGAAGCAGTGGACCAACCAGAACCGGACAACTCGAAAAACTGGCAGTGGGCGACGGAATGTGACTTCAGCGTGCGACAATAGACACCTGCTCCGCATGGCCAGGAATGACCAGGGCAGTTGGCAGCACTTTGGTCTACTGCTACAGGTGTACTAATGTTGGCTTCGTCAATTCGTCGACGTCTACTGCACGGTAGATTGCGTGCAAGTGTTCCTTTATACAGGATCCCCCTTATGACAAACCATCGACTGCTGCGTCTGTCATGGGCTCAGGAGCACAGAGCCTGGCCAGATGATTGGTACCAAGTTCTCTTTTCAGATGAATCACGCTTCAATTTGTGGGACCCTGATGGCTGCATTCGTGTTAGTGAAATGCCGGTGAACTCTACCTTCCAGAGTGCGTAATTGAACGACATGGTGGCCTAACACCAAGAGTTATTTTTTGGGGTGCGATTTCGTATCATGGACGATCCAATTTGCTACGAATTGAGAATAATCTCATTAATAATAAGTACGTACGTAAAGTGCTACAGCCCGAAATCGTTCACTTCCTTCAAGGCATTTCTGGAGCTATCTTTCAGCAGGATAATGTACGGCCATATGTTGCTAAGACTGTTCGAAACTTCTTCTCAGCCAAACACACGCAATTTCTTCTTTGGCCTGCTTATTCACAGGATATATCATCTATTGAACACGAGTGGGATTTGGTAGGTCGGCGTCTCACTCGTGATCCACGTCCTGCAGCTTCAAAGGACGAACTTTTACTGCGCATACAAGCAATATGGAATTTTCTTCCACAAGTAGACATTCAAAATCTGTTTGACTCTACGCCACGTCGTATAGCAGCACTTATTGCAGCACGTGGTGGCTACACCAAATACTGATTTCGGACACTTAATATTGTCTTTTGCTTTAAAAATTTCGTCATTTATTTATACTAATTCAAGTCGTTTATGCATTAAATTTCATTTAATTTTGATGATTCCTTCATGATGTTGCATTTTTAGAAACAGCACTTTAGTTTAAATTTATAGAATTGGCTCATGTACACACACACACACACACACACAAAATTGTTTCAACTTCACAAACGTGTTCCTCGACCGTAAAAATTGCCACAAACAAATTTTTTAATAACTGAAGCAAATAAATAGCATTAATTACTAACATTTTTAACAATCTTGTAGTCTTTATACATCGTATATTTCTCTTCAAGTATTTACATGAAATCAGTATTGGACATAAGATAAATTTTTTTCGTAAATTTTGAAAACCAATTTATATATTTCAATATGTTAATGTGGATTAGAATTGAAACTTTTGTTAAGGAACAAAGTATATTATATTCTAAGTTGATTTCATGTATTTCTCCATTTTTCTCTAGGAATTTTGTATCAAGTTGAGCAATATATTGCTTCCTTTTCAAGGGAATGATATCAGGTGATTAATTAAAGCGAGACTTAACACATTTTGTAAAAAGAGGACACTTTTTGCTTCACATTTTATACTAATTAGTCTTTTATTGACGATGAAAAGAATGTGTTTCGCTCCCCAGTGGTCTGCATATGAAATGTATTGGAGGATAAGGGAATTACAAAACTTACCAGTTTTCTTTGGTATATATAAATCTTTCTTAAAGACTACAACTGTCAGTTTATTGCATTAGAAAATCTTCGGAATAGTTTAATTGATTTATATTTTTACCACAAAGAAAATTACGGTATTTCGGAAAGACGTATATATATGCCTCGGGCATCTTACACACCGGTAGAACAACATGTATATAAAGACCAGCGGCAGTTAAGAGGTTAGTTAATAATTAATTGTTAAATTATGTTATCAACACAATACTTTTTATTTAATGGATGAAAATTAAAAAACTCTACTGTTCAAATAATGAACGGATATCTTATAAGAAATGAGTTATGTTAATTGGAAATTTAAATGCAAAGATTGACTCAGTAATATGAATTGGAGAAAGAAGTTGGCCCAAAAGCTTTATGCATGAATGTCCCATATTTCTCAAGTGCCACTGAATGTTTTCAAATTTTGCCCACATTGAAAGCAGAAAGTGCTGTATGCATCAAAATACAGAAATGCTCTCAGAACATCTGGAATCCTTCCAAAGTCTTTCAATGCGATGATCTTTACCTATTTCCTTTATGCTTTCTTTTTCAGCTGAATGTTTACTTCTTTCCTCTTTTGAATTTTTTTAAAAAGAAAGAGTTTGAAGATTCTCTGAGATTCGCGTATGAGAAATACTTTTTCTATCTCGTCCTGTTTCATCCAGCTGAATCATCAAAGGGGCAATTTTCTTGTTATTTGTTTAATTCTATTATTAGGGAAAGAAAGGATAAATATACTTTTGCGGAAAGTTAAAATGTGTCTTTGTATGAAGAGTATTGATAAAAATATAACAATTTATTATAAACAATTCAATAAAATGCTGAATTTTATTTCATGAACGAAATTGCGACACTTATAACAGAACGTTATATAGCTTTTTTTATTCTAGATAAATATAATGTAATCGTAATTTTATGCTTGTATAAAATTTATATTCATGTTTTATGCTATTTACACTACGAAAATTTGTAAGTAAATAAGCGCATTGATCTCTCTCTCTCTCTCAGTGTGGGGTTTTATTTCATCAACCGCCAAACGCTGAAACTTGAAAGAGGTATCAAAAGATGGGACATATTTCAAGGTATCCATTTTGTTTAAACTGAAATTATAATTAGTTAAATAAATAAAAACCGTTAAGATGAATTAATGGACACCCTGAAGTACATTGGATCTTGAGAGGCTCATTTTTCAAGACTTTTTGCACTATTTGAGATTGTTTTAGAGATTTTGGATGCTAAAAAGATCCAATTTTAAAAGAAAATGTTTTCAAGTAGAAGTTAGATAGTGGCTATTTAATAGATTTGCGTTACTAAATTTAATGAGGTTAACGTGATTCAATACAAACCTTAACGTGATTGAAACGAAGTCCTTTTCCCAGTTTCCCTACTTGTAACAGACAAACTAAATAAAAGATGATATTTCAACCCAAGCTCAACATTTTAATTATCTTTGTTAATATTTTAAAACTAAGTTTGAGGATGTTTTGACTATGCTAATGCCACAGTGGATACAATCCATATGGTGACATTGAAAAATCGGATGTCATATGACCAGAGGAGCTGATAGGAGTAGGCGTTAACAAAGAGCATCAAGTACAGTTAAAAAATGGATATGAAAAATTATGTCTCCAGAAAGATACCGTATTATTTATTCTGTATTACAGAACATCACGAGAAAGTCTTTAATTGCTTTCCCTTCCTCATAACTAGTTGACTGCCTATCTCCTACTAAAAATAGATTGGACATTACGAACCGAAGATATTTAAATATTTTAAAGTAAGAGTAGAGTGTATTCCAGATGTAAAACTATTTGAAGTTGACGAATTTGAAAAACAATTCTACAATAAATAAGCAGGGGTCTGCCCCAAACCGAAAAGCATGGCATGTAGTTTAAGAGACAAAAACATTTGGGGACCTCGTGCTCTAAAAGATTATTTGCCGTTCATATTGATTTAAAAGTGAACTTTTTTGCATACGTTTTAAGTTACGAGGTTCATCCAAAATGCCTGTTTCTCATACAACTTAAAAATAAATAAAGCATAATTACTTTAAAAGAATTATTGCAATAATGTTTTGATAAAAATGTATTGAATGCAATCAAAATGTACTTTGACGAGAAATCTACAATATGACTTTAATTATAAACCATACCAAATATGAAGATAATTATTAAATTTTGTATATGAGAGAGAGAGAGAGAGACGAACCCATGGGAGGCACGAGTAATTAAGTAATTATTAAAATTGTTTTTAAATTAGTATTGATAAATTAATCATCAAAAACATTGTGCAGTACTGATACATTTGTAAGTACATTAGATAAGTAAAAACTTCGTATTTTATTAGATCAAAATGTATTTTGTTTTGCTACCTTTCAGCAAATTAATACCTATTTAGAATCTTTTATTTTCGACTTTTCATTATGTTCGTGCGCCTACGTAGGGATAGCATTACCCCTAAGGCCCTAAGGGGGCTCTCCTCACAGTTAAGATGTCCGACTACGTTCGGAACCGTGATTTTGCAAAAGCGTATAAATGGATAATATTTATGATATTTAGTGTCACTTAGATTAGAAAATATATATAAAACTGTTTTAAGAATAGTATTACAATAAAAAATTATTTAAGTACAATATTTCGGCTAAAAATGAACATAGAAAGACCCATTTTCAAAATATTCTCCTTTTGGGAAAAATGCTTCTATTATCCTAATATTTTGCCTGTATATAGCTCAGACCTCTGTACAGAACAACCAACTAGAATTTCTGAAATATATAACTTAGAAGTGGGTTTATCCATGTTTCACGACAACAGAGGGGAGAAATTTTAAGAAAAAAAGCCGATAATTATTTCAAATATTTGTAACTCTGAAAATAATGTGAATTTTTCAAAGATCATTGTTGAGCCTCTGTACAGAGGTCTGAGCTATATACAGGCAGAAATTTATTATAATGGAAGCTTTTTTCACGAAAGGAGAATATTTTGAAAAAAAGGTTATTCTAAGTTAATTTTTAGCCAAAATACTTTATTTAAATAACTTTTTTGTCAAAATGTTCTTAAAACGATTTTATACATGTATTCTAATGTAAGTGACACTAAATATCATGAAAATTATCTATTTATGCGCTTTTTTAAAATCACGGTTCCTTAATGTAAGAAATTGTGTAGTAACCAACTGCAGGTTTTTTAATTAATTCTTTTCTCTTTTTATTCTCCTGATGTGTGGTTAATATGACTAAACCCTAAGGCATCACCTACTTCATAACCGTTACCAAGCTCAATTTACAATACCCTTTTATCACCTTTTGCAGTGTGATCTTTTGACTAAGTGAGATGATTGCTTTCTTGATGAACATTAATAATATAATACTATTCCACAAACAAATTTCTCACATTAAAATATTTTTTTCTATGTATTTTTTTTTCAAAATTAAAAGATCAAATTATATCAAAGCTTATTTTTTTCAATAAAATTGTTTTATTTATTTATTTTTCTCAAAGAAAATTGAATTAAGGTATCCGACTACGTTCGGAACCGAGATTTTAGAAAAGCACATAAATGGATAATTTTCATAATATTTAGCGTCACTTAGATTAGAATACATGTATAAAATTGTTTTAAGGATATTCTGACAAAAAATTATTTAAATACATTATTATGGCAAAAAAAAATTGACTTAAAATAAATTTTTTTCAAAATGTTCTCCTTTTATAAAAATTGCTTCTAAAATAATAATATTTCGCTTATATAAAGTAAAGACTTCTCCAGAGAGTCTGAACTAGGAATTTTGAAAAATTCACATTTTTTTCAGAGTTACTACCAATTGAAATAATTATTGGGTTTTTTTCTTAAAATTGCACCCCTATGATGTCCTAAAATATGGATAAACCCACTTATAAGTTATATATTTCAAAAATTCTAGTGCAACTATTATAGAGAGGTCTGAGCTATATACAGGCAAATTATTATTATAATAGAAGGATTTTTCACAAAAGGAGAATATTTTGAAAATTGGTCATTCTGCATTTATTTTTTGTCAAAATAATGTACTTAAATAATTTTTTATTGTAATAATATCGATAAACCAATTTTATATACATTTTCTAATCTAAGTCACACTAAACATCATAAATATTATCCATTTATACGCTTTTGCCAAATCACGGTTCCGAACGTAGTCGGATACCTTAACAGCAAAGGACTCTAATTATTAAAATATTAAATACAACTTGGGTGCTCCTCTAAAATTCGTACAGATATGTAGAACTGTTTCTAATTAAATGAAAAAAATAATTACAATCTCATCTATAAAATGTTTTTGCAATTCTCAGAATGATTAAGTTATGAGATTTCTAAGATAAATGGCAATATTCAGATATATAAGCAATGTAACCCTAAACCATTTCCTAAGCTCTTTAAATGGAAGATGTAGAGTTAAGAAAAATTGATGATAGGAGAGGAAATAAAGCCTTTGATCTCTTTTAAGAGGGAAAACTGCCTCAAGCTAAATTAGGTGTAATTGATGGCGAATGTTATTACGAAAGTGAACAGAACCGTGATATTGAATTTCTCTAATGGGGAACGATATTATTTCTTTTAGAAACACTCGCTTTTAAAACTTTTAATTAAACATTGCAAATCATACTGCAGAAATGCAAGATTTTTGAGAGGGAGCCGCATAGTAATCAGAAGTTTTTAACATTTTTCACTTCGCTGCATAGGCTTGTAATTTACCTAATAAAAGTAATTTCTGCTAACTCTCCCACATTTTCTGGAAGAATTGCTAGGCTATATTTGTGTTTCTTAAAAAATATTTTTGAAAAACTCATATTCGACAATGTTTTAAACTTATGTCAGCGTAAGGAAATTTTTTTAGAGTGAGAAAAAAAAAACCTACGTTTGTACAGAAAAAAAAATTCTAAAAATTCAAAAGCTTTAAAAAATTTAAGCTCTGTGAAAATTACAAAGATTTAGGCTCCATTGATCTAAACAGTTGTATGTATTCACGGAATTAATCACTCAATTTGAAAATAAAAAAAATCAGAAATATTTGAATCAAATAAAATTTGAATCTTCTCCGGGATATGTTAGTGGGAATACTTAAGCTTTTTTTTCAGTGCAAGTTATCAAAATGCCTAATACCTTTAGATATGTATTTTAGATAATTAAAATTTTTTTAAAAAGAACTGAAGTAACTTTTTTAAAAAAATAACGTTTTTAATAGTAAGTGATGAATAGTAGAATAGTAAGTTTTGTGTAGTGTGTGTGTGTAGAGAGAGAGAGAGAGAGAGAGAGAGAGATCACTTTAAAATAAATGTGATCTTTTAAGTTAAGAATACGAAAACAGAAATGAGCTGCTATTAATATAGTTTAAACAATTCAGTTAATAGTACAGTTTTTTACGGAAGCCAGTATTTGAAATAATTTATGCTTATAAGTTGCAATTTGATAAATTTAATTTATAATTTTGTTTTCATAAAAATATTTGTAAGATATTTAATTTCTAGTGTAAATAAGAAAAATGAATTTATTTTCAATGCATTTTCATTAGTTCTTAATAATGTACAGTAATAAATATGTATTTTGGAAGCATACTACAAAGAATAAAGAGTAAGCTGTAATAAATGTACCAAAAAACGTCACATACAGAAGAAAGTACGCCCAGTACTTTTTAAATTTTTTACACAAATTCATGGATTTTCACAAATCTAATAAACAAACCAATTGTTTTTTGTAAATTAATTTTGATAAGAATGTATTTAATAAGTATTTTTTCCCATAGAATTCCCCATGGAATTTAATTTATAAGACCATCAGCACGACAACAAAATACTCTCAGCCGTACCATTAATCAAATTAAGAATCATGGTCGGAAAAAAGGAAGGTGATCCCTTTTAATCAGAAGATATTTACCAGGTGTCTTTTTCTGATTGTCCGGAAGATATAAAGAAACCAAAATGTCATTAATGAGTTTTCCCATGGTGGAAATCTTAATAGCTGTAAAAGGTCTCCCACACATTATCGTTATTTCTTTAAACATCGAGCATTCGATTTATTGAAAGAAACAAATCTTTTGAATTTAGCTTTTTGTAGCTTCGATCCATATGTTCAGATTGTCTCTTAGGAATTTAAAGATAAAATATTAACTATAAAGAAAATTAGAATTTTAGAATCTAAGTAATAAAATCTTGTAAATAATATTATAATGGTCTTAACTTAGTAAATGCAGTTAAACGTCATCAATAAAAAAAGAATCGGGGGAAAAGAAAATACTGTAAACTATAAACAAATACCCGATTTTAATAGTTTAATTATTAATATTTCTGTCAACTTTAATTTGGTACGTTTTTTAATTTATGTTATAAATTCTTAAGTAATAACATTCTAATACATTGAAAAGTCCATATCTAAGTATAGACAAATATTTGCAATCATATGTAACGATAAACCGATTAACCCAATTCTTTATCTGTGAATAAAATCTCGTTTACATTAAATTGGTGCATAATTACCAGGTGTTTTTTTGACTGGCTATATTTTGCAATACTTTTAAATTTATGAAGGAAAATATTCTTCTAATTTTAGGTTATAAAAGTGCGTGTCGATAACCAAACTCATATTATGTTGCACCCCTTTGGGAAAGGATGGAAAGCAGCAAAATCATTTTGCGATCTCAACGAATTTTTCGGTGAGGACAATAGTTGATACTGGAAATTGTTTGCACGTTCCAAATATGGCAAAACTAGCTTGGAAGATTAGCCAGGAAGAGGTTCGTCGAATTGGAACAACCAATCCCTTATGGCAGTGCTGGAAGGGAACGAAAGCTTAATAATTCGAATGCTGACAATCAACTTCAATGTGTTTATCTGTGAATTATATAGACCATTCAACCATCGTTCGTCGTCTCAAAAAGCTTGGAAAGTTGCAGAGATTCACTGGATATATCTTCCACAAACTCAGCAACAAAAATGAAGGCAGACGTGACCGAAATGTTACCTATTTGCTTCAACGAAACGAGCGGAGACCTAAAAAGTCTTGTCACTTGGGAAAAATCTTGGCTTCTATTCAAAAACCTCAAAAGAAAGAAGGTCTGCTCTTCCACTAGAACATTCACCAAAAGAAATATTGGAAGACATGCAGTGTATAAGGTAATGTGGTGTGTTTGGTGGGACAAAAACGGAATCTGCCTTTGGGAAATAATTTAACCGGGAATCCTTTGCCCGTGGGGAATCCACTATCTTTCAAGAAAATCGGAAGCAGTTATTGAAGTAGATGGTGATTGCGCTTCGGATTGAACATTTAAGATTGTTAATGTTGAATTTTTACGTTTCTTTTTTCATCTTAAGGAGTATTTAAGAACGCCTGATAACTATGCACCCATTCAATATCTTTATAGTACGGTTGCAACTTAAGTAAGATAATTTAGATTCCTATGTAGTTTTCTTCTTTTATACATAAGATATTTATTATTTTAAATTATTTATTCTTGGAAACTTATGACATTTTTAATTATGTATACATTCATTTCACGTTTAAATATTCATCAGTTTGATTACGATGACATAAATATCCCCACAAAAAATTAAATGACTCGTATAATATCTATTACTATTTAATTATTCATAAAAAAATCCATTAAGAACTCTGTATGCAAGGCATAAACATTTCAAAAATAGTGCTCATAAATAATTTTAAGTATTAATCACTGTTGTTTTGTGTTAAATTTCATTTATTTCATATTTTCGTTTTTACTCACTTGACATTATAATTAATTTTATTATTCATGAAACTGTACACTCATGTGAAAAAAGTTATTAGTACAAGATAAATTGAATACTTATTAAATTAAAAATGAGTAAATTATCATAAAAAACGTATTTTTAATATTATTCTACACTCGGTATACTTCTATTTTACGGGGGGGGGAACTTAATCCCCCTTCATCATTCTTACATTTATTTATTTTTTATGAGGTGTATGACATATATTAAGAAATAATGAATACAGTATTTATAGAATAAATAGAAAGACAGAATTTTATTCTTATTTTTGTTTTGCGTATTTTGCTGTGTTATAAAATATATATAGAGAGATTTCAGTTTCATAAACATTTTTCTACAATACTCGCATATATCTGAGCCTTACAAAAAAAAAAAACCAAACGTTTTAGCAATTTTTAGATTTCTTTTATATAAAATTACAGATTTATCAAGTGAGAAGCTTAGAGAAAAATTTGAAAAATAATTTTCATTGTCCCTACAATTCATTATACTGCTAGATAATTTATCGTTTTTGGTTTCACAAAAAGTAAATAATTAATGACATTTTTATAATTAAAAATAATTAATGCATTACTTAATTAATTGAATTGTGTACCTTCGTGGAAAGATAAATGTGAAAAATTATTAAAATATTCTTCAAAACAACTCACAATATATTTATTGAAGAAGCAAAATCAAATAAAACAAAACAAATGGACATCATAAAGCTCTTTTTTGGAACAGTAACATTTATATTTTTAAGTATAAGAATATTAGTCTTAATTATTTACAAGTTAACAATTTTTCAGTCTATAAAAAGTGACACAGTCCTCAAAGTAATAATTATATTACTTATTCTTTAGATCATGACTATCCTGTTAGTTTTCTTTATAAAGGCATTTGCAAAAAAAATCAATACTATCGGTTTGTTTCAAAGTTCTATTTATATTTTTGCTTCAATATTAAGTTTTTAATTAGTTTTCTTTTTTTATGTTCTTAATATGCGATTAATTTACTTCATCCAAATCCTGCCACAGATTGTTTTATATGGACATTTTCATTCTATTTTTTAACCTCATATGATATAATTTTACAGGTCTTGTCTTTCTACTAAATTAGGATGGAATTTTAATTCCGTTTTCATGTTTTCTTAATTGTATTTTAATAGTTTTTGAAGTATTTTTAACAATTGCTATACATACTTGGCTTTTTCTAATTATTATTTTTCTCTCTCTTATGATATACATATTATTGTTATTGGAATAGTACTCGGTTTAGTTATTTTTAACTTCTAAGTTAATTTTGGATATTCTTTTCTTTTTTTCATCCAGAAGTATATGCGAACATAGGGAAAGTTTGGTTATTTTTAAGACTATGTTTTGAACCCTATTGTCATAGTTTGCTATAATATTTTTGTGATGATTTAATTTTTATCTATGTTACCTTACTATATTTATATTTTAGCTTTAAATTAGAGTTTTGGTCATGCAGTATATGATTATTTATATATATATATATATAAATATATGAATTTATATGTATAATAAAATATGATTTCCTTCGCTAAAATTATCTACTGACATATTGACTTTTTTTTCAAGAATAATGTAATGATCTCATTCATTTAAATTGACCATCTAATTAACTTTTTTGATTTAAAAGGAAAAATGTTTTGAAAATTAAAATAAGTAGTACATCTTATCCCACACACACTTTCAGTAAAAGAAGTACTACAAATATCTGATTATATAAATGTAAAAATTACCTTTAATAAAAAAAAAAAAAAATTTGCTTTTAAATGAGACAGTATTTTTTCACTTGAGAGACTTATGAGAAATGAGACGTTCTTGACAGTATACCTCTTCTCATCTCGTTCTCAACCTTATTTTGTAAATAATTTACTTTTAAAAAACTATTCTATATAGTTTTCGATTTATTATTATAAAGAAATATTATCTTTGAGCATTTCATATAAATGCAAGGATTTACTTGAATGGTTTCATTTGTAGGAAAAACCAATGGAAAATTTATGAAAAATTTTGAAGTATATTTAGCATGTAAAGTTATTGAAAGAAATTAATGAATTTCCCTTGAAAAATGATAAATATGTAGGCAAAAGACCTACTTGTTTTGTAAATACTTTTATGAGTTTTTAATTTTAAAATTAAATTTAAAAACATGCATTATATGTCTTCTGAACCTTAAAAAAGTTTTAAATTTGGTAATGAGAGAAAAATATAACTTTGTAAAGGAATTTCTATGTAGACAAAACTTCCTAAAATAGAACCAAAATTCCTTCGAAAATAATCCTGCTTTAGGAACAGTAAAAGAAAAGAAGTTTCTTAAGCATTTGGGATATATTAAAAGATAATATTTAGTTGCGACTGTTTTTTTTAGTTGCTTTGGTAGAATTTTAAGATAAAAAATTCGAGAACATTCAATGAAATTAATTTAATAGATTCAGAAAGAAAAAAAAATATTTCCGTCTAATTTAATTATTAGATCAAAAATATTTCGACTCTATTATAAGACTGGAAGCCTTTTTCCAGGAACATCATACCATAATTTAATTTTTTTTATTTATTTTGCTGTTTTATACGTACATCATCAAGACTACTATTTGGACTTTTTTGAAAATTTTCCCATAATTTGATCAAGGAAAACACGTTGTTTTCCTTTTATCAAAAAAAAAAAGAATGCCATTGGATTTTTCCTTTTTCTCCTATGACGTATTTTGCATATATATGCTGAATTTCAAAAAATAGAACGGGAGAATATTGGGGTGTATTGTATCTGTCATTCAAGATATACTTTGTTTGTCAAATACTTGGATATGTTTTTTTTCATTCTTAGTGGAATGATATTTTCCTTCTGTATCCTTTGAGAAAGTCAAGCAAATATTCGACATATTTGAAAACATTGTGTGTCACATTTTTTATACTATTTTTAGACTTTATATGCATCAGATATCAATTGAAATAAGGGACATTCCAATTCCTTTTGGGTCATCACTTTGCGTAAATTGCTTATACACAAAGTATGAGAACACATTTTATTGCTTTAACAAGAAAATTCATAAAACAAAGAATAGTTATGAGAAAGATGAGCAAGGTTTAATTTTATTTTTTCTTCCATTTATACATACAAACAAAATCCAATAAACTTTCTTTTAAATTATAACACGTATCTATTTTAAAATAAATATTCTAGTATTTTCTTTTCCTTTATAGTCTTTTCATCTCTAGACGCATAGAATTTAAAAGCCCTCTTAAATGAGTAATTTTTTTAATTTAAAATATTAAGTTAAAATTTATTATGTTTTAAAGACTAGGTTACGGTATATAAAATGGATTTTAATATACATTAGGAAAAAAAGACAGCAAAATATAGTATTTCCTTAAAACAAATTATTCATTTATAAATAGTAAAAACAATGCAAAGAAAGTTGGGATCTTTATCTTATCTTAAAAAAAGGTTTTAGCTAGAATCTTAAAATTCAAACCAAAACTATACCTGAACTCGGAACTGACAGCATTTGCAATCAGGAAATATATTGGGAATGCATACGTTTCGAATTTTCAAAGAGAAGGACAAGTATATATTATGATATTAGAAGGTGGAACATATATGTATACATATATATCACAGAATGGTTCTAAATAAACATAAAAAGGAGCATAACCAAACAGTATAGGTTAGAAATAAATAGCCACACTAAAACAATCTTACTCTTTGCCTTTGAAAATAAATATTTATCTTCCTATCTCTCTCTCTCTCTTTCTCTCTCTCTCTCTATATATATATACACTGGTGTGCAAAAATTAAGGACGAGACGGTTTTTTCAATATAACTTTGTACAAAAGCTTTCCAAATCAATACATTTAATACCGTAAGATCCCCAATACGTAAGAACATGTGTAATGTAAGCAACACTTACTAAAAGAGAAATCAGAGGGATAAAAAGAAGCTTGATTGAAAAAGTAGCATGGAGCGCAATACGACTGAAGGCCGAAACATCCCTGTGATGGGTGTCCAGCAAGAAACATCCGGTCTTTAGTAGGGGATATGATCTCCCCTGGCTGCTAGGCAGGTTTCACAGAGACTGCCCATGCTGAGAATGAGGGTGTCAATGATTTGTTGAGGCATTGCTGCCCATTCGTCTTGCAGCGCCAATCGAAGCTCCTGAATCGTTACTGGTGGTAAGGTACGAGCTGCCAAGCGTCTGCCTAGAAAATCCCATACATGCTCGATGGAATTGAGATCCGGAGATCGTGCCGGCCAATCCATACGTTCAATATCCTCACTCTCTAAGAGCTGTTCGGCAGCTACTGTGCGATGATATGGTGCATTGTCGTCCATGAAAAGGAACTGCAGACCAATAGAGCCTCTAAAAAGACGCACATATGGAAGAAGAATCTCGTTACAATAACGGGTCCCGTTGACTGAACCTGCGTCGAAGATGTGAAGGTCTGTACGACTACCAAGCATGATGCCTCCCCAAACGAGAACACCGTGAACCTCCATACCTGTCCTTTCAATGATGTTCGAGGGATGATTGCGGCTTCCCCGCTCTCTCCAGATGAGTATGCGATGAGAATCGCTACTCAAACTGAATCTGCTCTCATCTGTAAAGAGTACTCGTCCCCTTTCCTTGTCTCTCCAATTCCGGTGTTCCCGGCACCACAGAGAATGCCTTCTCCGATGGGCAGGCGTTAAAGGTACACACCGTACAGGGCGTCGTGCAAACAGACCACCACCGTGCAGTCTTCTGGCCACGGTAAAACGCGATATCGGTCGTCCAGTCGCCTGTGTCGTGTGTCTAGCGATTTCTCCCACTGTCTGCCGCCTGTTTCTTTTGGCCTGTAAGACAATGTACCGGTCATCTGCGGGTGTGGTTTCTCGTGGACGACCACTACTGAACCCCCGGATAGCTGTTCCTGTAGTTTTGAAATTGTCTCCAAAGTCGTGAAACGATGCTGTGAGCAATTCGAACTCTGCAGCCACACTGCGGCCTTCCTCCAACTTCCCAATGATTCGACCTCGGGTAAAAGCATCTAGATGTCGTCTAACAGATTGATTATTCGCCATTTCTTGCTGAGGCAACAACTCGGTGTGATTTTAACTGCTATACGGCGTGCGCGTGCAATCTCTTTGCCAGAAATACTGATCTTACACCGACAACATGCTTTATACTACTCAGACACTCCCCCATTACGTCTACCTGCATATCTGCGCATGTGTTACCGTACATCACCTTACTTAATCTCCTGATTGGTCTTTCTGTCCACTCTGCCTCTTCGTTCAGCTGATATGCTAATTTTTCGACTTCGTCCTTAATTTTTGCACACCAGTGTATGTATGCACACGTCCAACAGCTTGGCGCCTACTTCTGGTTTTACCGTCACTTATATACTTTAGACAAATAATAAAATCTGCAGATCGAGAAAAGCCTCCTGATTGGGCTGTTTTTGAGAAACTTATTCCAAGCCTTTGGGACATTACAATGCCTTCCATCAATTTAGCAATCACTATCAAGTATTAAATCAGCAGCTTTTCTCATCAATCGAAAAGTAAGGGCAAGCATGACTCCCTACCTTCTCTTGCAGCCATTAAATACCATTTTATCTAAGTCTCTCCATGTGATCCTCCAGACGAATTCAGTGAAAAATATGGTGGTATTGATAATATGTTTTGCCATGATGATGCATGGTGCATATATATTGTTACTAAGTTTGTGTAAATAGTGTAAATAATTTGTATTTGAGTGTTTAATGCATTTATATTACTGTATGTTATATTTATTTCATGTTAAAATTGTACTATTCACAAGCAATGCCCCCTTACGTTATAATGGCGATTCAATGAGAACTTGGCGAAATCTTGGCGGTAGAGTCAAGTCGGCATCATTTTTGGCGTCATTGGCGGCCATTTTAGTGTCATTGGCGAACATGTTCGCGAGTTCGGAGCCCTCTGGAATCTTCTGGAAAGTAGTAGATCTCTCGAAATGTGACGAGCGATTATATTTCTGGAAATTTCTATCGCGCCTATAAAAAGATGCTCTCCGTACGGCGATCAGTCTGATTTTAAGCAGTGAGTAGTGAACATTGTTTTGACTAGCGATTAGCTCGGCTGTGCTTGTGAATAAGCTGTTACATATGTGTATTTTGAAACACTGGCAATTGTGTTTGCTTTTGAAGGTGTGAAGACCTTCGGAGATTTACTCTGAGAATATTGCTGCTGAATCCTGTATTTATAGGATTGGACTTTTGATAATAAATTCGCATTGCTCTTGAAGAACTGTTTATTTTCTTTGCGATTGTTTTTGCATAAAATCTTGTAACCCGGATCTACGTAACAATATATATGTGTGTATGTCATGAATCCACAGCACTTTATATGTCAGTTGGGGTAAACTTCATGTGCCCAGTACAACTCAACCCACCTCCAGCGTAACTACTTTGACTTCGATTTCGGCTGACTTATTCCAACCACGTGGACGAACGGCACATCTCCACGATCGACGCTTGAAAAGGGATACCGCTCTAGTCATGGCTTGGGGTACTGGTTTGTTGAATCCTTGGAATGAACTACCATATGATAAACCACTGCACGTTTTGTAATTCCTATCAATCAGAAACACATCAAATTAGAAGTACTGTAAGTCATGTTATAATATATATATATATATATATATATATATATATATATATATATATATATATATATGTATATATATATGTATATGTATATATATGTATATATATATGTATATGTATATATATGTATATATATGTCTGTATGTATATATATATGTATATGTGTATTTATAAGTATATAATTATATATTGAATTTTTTATATTGCATTATATATATATATATATATATATATATATATATATATATATATAAACACAGAGAATCAGAGATAAACAAGATGACTTGTCTTTCTCTTCCTTGCTTATTTTCCCGAATATTTAAGTAATGTACTGTAGATTTTAAGAAAAAAATGTTATTGTAACTCTGAATTTTAATCATAGATTTTAAAGTGGTATAAGAATTGTCTAAGTTTATAATTAAAACTATAAAAAATAGCTGTTGTTCAGTTTTTTTGAAGTAGGTATACAATTCCACTAAACATATTTTATGCTTCTTACACTTGGACAGTAAGACAAATATTCCACATAAATTTCGATACTTACGTTGTTATAATCTTGATTAATGCATGTTGTATATATTTATAACATGCATTAAATTATACTTATATGTCTTAATATTTTGGTACTAATAAAAGTTATTGCTATTGTTATAAATTTGATTCATATTGTTACGTAGATCCGAGGGTTCGAGGATTTTATGCAAAAACAATCACAAAGAAAAAATAATCAGTTCTTTAAGAGCAATGCAAATTTATTAGCGAAAATCCAATCCTTTAAATGCAGGATTCAGCAGTAATATTCACAGGGTAAAAATCCGAAGGTCTTCACACCTTCGACAGCAATCAAACACAAGAACAGTGTTTAAAAATACATGTACGTAAAGATTATTCACAAGCACAGCCGAGAGAACTAGTTAAAACAATCCTCACTACTCGTTGGCTTAATCAAGACTCCTCACCGTACCGGCGAGCATCCTCTTTTATATGCGCGACAGAAACTTCTAGAAATATAACCGCTCGTGTCATTGAATGTGACACTAGCGGAGAGATCTACTACTTTCTAGAAGATTCCAGAGGGTTCCGAACTCGCCAACAAGGTCGCCAATGACGTCAAAATGGTCGCCAAATTGACCGTCAACTTGGTCGTCAAAAATGATGCCAACTTGGCTCTACCGCCAATATTTCACCAAGTTCTCATTCAATCGCCATTATAACGTAAGGGGCGGCACTGCTTGTGAATAGTACAATTTTAACCTGAAATAAATATAACATAGAATAATATAAATGCATTAAACACTCAAGTACAAATTATTTACACTATTTACACAAAATTCGTTACACTATTTACACAAAATTCGTAACACTATTATTACAGTCATTGTTGTAAATATCAGAAGTTACAAATTTATAGGAAAAAACCAGGGATATAAATCTATATATGTTTTATTTATTTACCCCCATAAATTAACCCAGACTGTCGTGTATACTAATTTTATTGAGTATCAAACTTAACATTATTTATTTTTATTTGCTCCATCATTAGAACTGAATAATGTGAAATTATATACTTTCTACAATATCTGTTTTTGAAAAAGAACGCACTTTCTTCAGAAAAACTTTCTACTAATCTTATTATTTTCATTCTAATTATTTATTCAGTTGACTATCAAATTTAATTAAATTTTAATCGTGAATTATTATTATAATTAATAAAAACGGCCTTTATAATTACGTAATATTTTTCTATTCAAGATTTTGTTTCTCATTTCTAAAAATAAGATAATTAGATGAAAAAAGAAATAGTTTTTATTTCCTATTCAGTTATCCGAATATTGAGGCTAAGTGATCAACTATATGAATTTGATAATCTTAAATAATATACAAATGAAAACTACGAGAAAAACTCACATAGTTTACTCTTAATCTCTATTACCCTATATTTTGTTTTATGCTAATGTTATACAAGTTAGGGGGAGTTACTTCAACTAAATATAATAATTTACTTCCTCTCATCAAAAGTATTGAATTAAAGTTTAAATATAGTTATATATAAGAGAAAAGCTTTAAAATCTTATATTTATATAAATAATAACAAAATATAGAGTGGTACATATGTAATATTTAATACGAAAAAAATTATACACTCAAGAGCCAAAACATTATGACCACCTGTCAATATCGAGTTGATCCACCTTTGGCGCGCAACACAGCTTCAACCCGCCTTGGCATGGATGCCACAAGTCCTTGGTAGATGGCCGGAGACACATTGTACCAGATGTTTAAGCAACGGTCACGCAAATCCGAGATATTGTGAATTGGTGGTCTTTGAACTCTGAGCTGCTGTCCCATGACTTCCCAAATGTGTTCTATCTGATTGAGATCCAGTAAGTTAGGTGGCCAGGACATTAACTGGAATTCAGCATCATGTTTTTGGAACCACTCCTACACAATATTAGCCTTGTGACACGGGGCATTGTCCTGTTGGAACATTCCATTTCCTGCTGGAGAAACAGAGGTCATGTAAGGGTGCAACTGGTCCGCAATGATGTTCAGATACCTTGCAGCATTCATGGTCTGCTCTACCACAACCACGGGTCCCAGAAATGCCCAAGAGAACGTCCTCCAAAGCATAATACTACCACCACCGGCATTTTTATGACCTACTGTACATCGAGGGATCACCTGGAAGACAGCATATCCTGATATGACCAATCAGCGTAATGAATGACAAACTGTGATTCATCTGACCAGGCAAATCTCTCTCACTGATCCATGGACCAGTCGCGATGTTCCCGGACCCAATGCAGGCGCAGTTGGCGATGCCGGTTAGTCAGCAAACGCACACGAGTGGGATGTTTGTTGCGTAGCCCCATATTCAACAGTGTCCGCTGAACTGTGTGCTCCAATACTATTCCAATTGGTCTTGCATTGTATTGGGCTGTCAACTGAGCCACTGTCTGGCTCCAGTTTTGCTTCCCCATGCGAGACAGTCTCCATTGGATTTTTTCTTCGATAGCTTGTAGACGTCCAACACCATGTCGTCTACTGCTGGTTTCACCGTCATTCATCCACTTTGCATAAGTACTAACAACTGTAGATCGTGAACAACCCACGAGACTTGCAGTTTCAGAAATACTTCCTTCCGAGCCTTCGAGCCATTACAATCTGCCCTCTATCAAAGTCGCTTAGATCACACACAGAAATAAGTAAAAGAATGATTTTTCAGACTCTCCAGCAGCAGTTTAATACCACTTCTACCTTATCATGTGCCTTCCACATCATCCAGACGAGTTCATTGCAAAATGTAGGGGTGGTCATAATGTTTTGGCTCTTGAGTGTATAATACTTATAAAATGTTATCATTATATTTTGACACATTATTTTAGGTGCAATATTATATACGTTTACAAAAAATGTTCAAAAATGATAAAGAAAGCGTTAAGAATATGAAGCTAAGGTTTCTTGTTCTAGTGCATCTATGTAGAACGTCCTCTCTCTCTCTCTAATTTTATTTTTAAAATTTATTTTCTGCCAACTGAAGTTGTTCGTTGCAATCAGATCACCACATTTAGAGTTTGGCAGAATGACAAAAAACATTTATTGCTCATGCATTAAACTATTCTTTTATTCGTTCTAGTATCCTTAACATTAGTTACAAAGCAAGTTAATTACTGATATATATGTTTTAAATATATTTTATGAAAAAATCTAAAATCATGCATTTTAAAACGAAAATGTTGCAGATTTAGTTTATATCTATATTAGTCCCATAAGTATGTAATACAATTAATAATTCTATCTGTACAAATCAAAACACAGCTTGTAATTTATAAATATGCATCTAAATTAGTGTTTCTCAAACTTTCAATATTCGATAATAATTTTTATTGCGCCCCCCCCCTCCATACAATAACAATGTATTGAATTCAATAATACTACAATTTGACACTAAAACTACAAAACGACTTTAACCTCTTAAGTGTCACCGATAAATATAAACACCTCGCTCAATAAAGCATTATTTTTCTGGACGTATATATACGTCTTTCCGAAGAACGATCTTTTCTGTGCACTACTCTTCATAAAATTATTCCGAAAGCTTTGGAATGCAATAAAAGGACTTCGGAAGTGCTTGCGAAGCATTTACTTATTTCAGAAGATTTGCTTATTTATTCCTTTTCTCCCCCCTTTCTAAAAAACATGACATATGATCATTTACGTGGAAAACGGTGGCATTGGAGAGTGAATCATGCAACTTTTATTTGGTAATTAAGGGATTAATTATAAACCGTACAAATTATCAAGATAAGTTTTAATACAAACCGATACATTTATAAGTGTATTGTATCAGTGTAAATGTGTATTTTATTTTTTATTATGTCATAATGCATTTTCTTCGTTACTTACAGTAAATTAACAATTTTTTTTAAAAACAATCTTTAGTTTTTGACTTTTTACTATGCTCACGCCCCCTCGTAGAGTTATCACGTCCCTCTAGGGGGACGTACCCCACAGTTTAAAAATCGTTGATCTAAGTGATTTAATTCTTTTTTAATTATGAAATGAATGCGTTAAATGCTCAGTACCCCACAACCAATAACGGAGCAAAAACATTCGCGAGTGATCCCGGATTAATAGAAAAAGATATATTAGAGAAATACAGTAGTAAATTATTGAAATATATAGAAAAAAATGTATTACCTTGTATAATTGTAATATTTTAATTAATCTCTTTAAAAGTTATTATCTATTCCGTCACTTAGGATTTCAGAGCAAGAAAAATAAAATAAGAAATAATAAAATTATTTTTTCAATAAAATAAAATAAGAAATAATAAAATTATTTTTTTAATAAAATAAAATAGGAAATAATAAATTGTAGCTATAACTTTACATATTCCCACAAATTCCAGGAAATTAATTGATGTTACTGGAAATAATAAAATTGATAGAACGTAATTAACCCTTTATCTACCGACGGTACTTATAAGTACCACTCATTTTAATATTACACAGAATAACCATGCTTACGAATACTCTGACAATACTTAGCTGGGATATTCTTTGAATCCACTCTTCCAAAATATATGGCCGCATGGGTTCTATGATGAGTATTTTAGCGTCAAAGGCGAATAGTTTTATAGAAGAAATTGCGTTTTCTGCTGACGGCGTTTTCAGCAGATTGCGAAGATTATCATTTTCTTCCCGAAAAAATAAATGCCAAAAAGGTAAGTGTCTTATTTTTTTGTATATTAATGAAGACCTTAGAAAAATATTTGACTATTTATTTTATGTGAACAGTGTGTATATAATTAATCTAACCGTCGACTATCTTTAATTAATTAATGAGCTCTAATGAATTAAATTTCCCAAATTTGAGGATTCTGTTTATGTATATCCTTTAATTTTCAATGTAGTGATTAAAGAAAAAGTATTGCATGAAAAAACTGCAGTAAATCATAATAAGGCAGATAAAGAGTTAAATCATACAAAAGGACTTAATGAAAAATAATAAGAGTAAAAAATTCTTCTGATTTCTTGGAAGTTAATCAAATATGAGATAATAATAAAATATATTTGCCATATTAATCTTTTACGGAGTGATTGCGGAAAAAAATTTAGCTTTGTTACGTTCGTATAAGTTTAATAATGTGTCGAAAATAGTAAACAAATGCTTTATGTTATTAAACTGAAATTTTACAATAAACAATTTTTTATGTTTAAAGACACTTTTTCTTGTACCACACATTACAATTCCGCACATTTTACTACTCAGTATTAAAATAAATCCTTATAAGGAAATTCCACTTAAAACGAATTATACTCCCAGCTCAAAGTAAAGTACTCTCGGATTTCAAGAAAGCGAAAGGATTTAGAATATAAATAGCAATCAAAACAAAGCAAAACTTGAAAGGAAACCTGTCAGAATTGTGTCTACATTAAGTCCCTTATTTTCCAAATGGCATTGGATATCGCCAGCATTTTCGCAAAGGACCATTCACTTTCGACGCTGTGAGATATCATGGACATCAACAAAACAAAGATGCTTCCTTATTTTTTGGAATCTTTCCAAAGTTCTCGAATGCGATGGTCCAGTCCTATTTCCTTTCTTTCTCCTTTTTCTGCACACTGAAGTTCTATTTCCTGTTACTGAAACTCAAAAAAAGAAACATTACAAAGATAAGAGATCAGATGAGAAATGTGTTTTTATTCGGTCTCAGTTTTTTTTTCCAATTGAATCAACAAAAATGATAAAGTCCTCTTTTCTGCAAATATTTTTCTTATCCGTTTAGTTTTACAAAAATGTCCTGCGGTAAAGTTTTTATTATAGTTTGTCTTCACTTTCCCTTATATCTGTAATTAAAAATATCACTTTATTTTTCTGTACTGAAGGAAATCAAAAGGAATACTAAAATCCTCTCAAAATATTAGTTATAGCAGTATTTTTTTTATTCAGGCAGAAGAATAAATCTAATCCTAACTGCAAAACCACTCGTTTTCTATGAAATAACAAACACAAAGTATCAGTTCTGGAACTTAAACATATTATTCTGAATTTCTATCAGGTCATGAGTTTCTACCTGATGGATACAGTTTTTAAGTGTGTTATTTTATGTTACTTTGCTTATTATCCCTTTTAATCAAATGTTTAACATTCAAAAAATTTGGGGGGGGGATAACTAAATGTGACAAAATACAATTGGAATTTAGAAATGTGTTACAATTCCCCGATAGGTTTTTTTTAAATTTCCATTGCCTTTTAGTTTCTGCTACTTATAACAGAGAGAATCTATGAATTTGCTCTCAAAAAAATTATTTATATACAGTAGCCTAGTGATCATGGTTACTAGCTCTTGGAGTGGGACATTATAGAGTCGTGAATTCAATAGCTAATACTGCTGAAGGCTCACTGTGTAGATTCACCGTGATGTACATTAATTTCGTCGAGGGTCTATGTTCCCTTTGTTGGCATGGCGTGGAAGCAAGGAGAGGATGGTGCCACCTGAAGTGTCGTCTCCATTACTTGACCTTGGTTGAAAATTACGAGGCCTGAGACCAATAACCCTCGTTTTGCTCCACTGTGAACCATTTTAATTAAATTCAAATAAAATATCTCAACAAAAGTAATACTATATTAGTGTTTATTTTCCCATTTACTGTGAATAAACATTTTATATTTATTTAACTCCTTCCCAGCCTTTCCCGAGCTGAGCTCAGGCAGGTGAATAGTACCATCCTGGTTCATTCCGAGTGTAGCTCGGTGAAAATTTACTCTGTACAATCGGTCTTTCCGTAATTATTTCACATGTGCCTTTTTTATGGTTTAAAATAATTAAAAAAAGTACTACATGGTGGAATTTTCTGCAAAAAGGGGACGTTTTTCAATTGAAAAGCCCCCTTCATGCTTGCCTGAAAGACACTTTGTTGACTACATTCCAGAAAAAGAGAAGAAATCTAATCCAACACGACTGCGTATTATTTGCTGTTCAAAGAGAGAACGTAAAGGAAAACGGTAAGAATATTATCCTGTCCAGATTGCGTTGTTCGGTTATGTGCTATACCGTGTTTTAGAATTTATCATACACGATCAAATTTTGTGTGATTAATAATTTAATAATTATTCATGTAAAGGCAAAATTACAAATAAAATTTGTAATTCAAGATAAAAGCTAAGTATTATAAGCTTTATATTTATAGTTAGTGGTAAAGTCTAAAGATTTCTGCCATACAGAAAGTCAATGTTACAGGTAAATTACTCATTTATTTAAAAAGATTTTCTTAAATTAACTTTTCGGAAATTTTGTATGAGAATGGTTCTATTTTGTTAAAAATATATCTATATGCTTGAGAATAACATTGAAATAAAATGAGTTTGGAAGGAGTTAATTAATGTTTTGTTGAAAATGTTAGAAACTGTATTTTCATCTAATTTCATAGTTAGTAATGATATTAATTTTTTTAAATGTCCCTGTTACTCAATTACCACGTGTAATGCCATCAATAAATTGCAACAGAAACTTTTACTGAATTGAGGTGCTTACAAGGCTTATTAAAATTTCATTTTCAAAATGAATGATAACTGCAATGAGTGCCCTAAAACACGATATCAGCTTATTTGTAGAGTACAAAACTTTTGGAGTTACTTTGAGATTAACATTTCGAAAAGTAGTCATTCTATCTAATATTTACAATTATATTATTTACCATTAATTCATGAAATTAGTATAATACTCGACTAATTTACTTAATATAACGCTCTCAAATAGAAATAAAAAATAATTATGAACAATTTTCCGTGAAATAAAATGCTTATTGGTCATCCAATATGTAATATTAATAAGACTAACAAACCTTTAAATTAAATTTATTAGACAAAATAATGTGAAAGAAATGACAAAATAATTAAAATAACAGACCCTCTTGTTATCCAAACCATTAAAAAAATTAGTGGTTTATATTGCCACTATGAATGACCATAACAATTGCGGTACGCTACGGCACAGAAATAAAAACACTTTCGATGTATAATACATGTAATAAATATGTATAATACCTTTACGTTTTTGTTCTTAGAAACTCATCGGTAAACAAACTTTTAATAATAACATGTAAAAATGTTTACGTATTACGATAATTAGGCAAATTGCCGTGTCTTGTGAAAAACAAGAATAAAAAACAAACCCGCTTAATTTTAATATTTTACTGATCTCATAGTTGTTGATTAAGAATATGTATAATGTAAAAATAAAACATTTTTTCTTATAGTATCATTAATCTTCATTACAATCATATTTGGTAAAAAAAAGTATTCATTTTAGTGTTCACTGTCCTTTATTAGTAAAAAATAATTACGCTTTTATAGCTTTTGACTTATACGAGTATAAAAAAAAAGCAAGGGTATCCTTGATGACATAACAAAAAGAAAGAAAAATACGTATTAGAATTGAAAAACATGAGAAATGCATTTATAACATTATTCATTTCCAGCGAAATTTTTGTTTGAGAATTGTAAAAATTGTTAGTTTTCATTTTTAGATTTATTTCAGTTGAGTGAAAGAATATTTGTGTAGAAAAAATTAGAATAATGGAGTTTGTAAAATTAATCACAGAGAATTTATAATGAATAAGTACTTTTTTTTAATTTTTTGGCAAAGTTAAGCTCTTAAATTTTATTCATACATTTTTTTTTGTTTCATTAGTTATTATTTTCCTTAATGTCCATTTGATTATTGTTTTTTGAGGTATGCAATTAGATTTTTTAAAAAAATAAAACGCTTTTTTTAAACTAATGTCCTTTGTTGATTGTCGTAAATTAGTTTTTTAAAAAAATGTGTATCTGTTGACGCAAAAACTTAATAAATGTAACAAAATTTTTTTGCAATTATATTAAAATTGAGATTTTAAAAACATTAAATGGAAACAACGTGCCAACTAAGGATTAAATTAAACGAAACTATATTTTTAAAATTATTAAAAACATTTTTTAATTCGAAGAGAATGCTAATTCTTTCCAAAATTTGAAATAAATAGATTTCAATTAATTTTCATGATACAAATTAATAAAATTCGATAAAATTTGAAGAAACTGTACTAATGTGGGCTTGGAAGGGAAAATATATACATAAATTAAAATGCTAATAATTAATAATTTTAAATGGATTGGTTAGATTCATAATTGCTGTAATGAGCCTTATAAATTTATTTGAGTAAAATACTTAATTTATAGTTTCTTAGAAAGTTAGGCAAATCTTCCAGTTTCCTTCAAAATTAAGTGCATATATAATGGTTCTCTTACATCATTACTGGGTAAACCAAAATAATTGACCGAATCTCGGGGTAATTAAAATATCTTAATGACATAAAATAACACAGTTACAATGGACAGACATTTAGACACATTACAGGGTAAACATTTAGAGGAAATAAGTGAAAATTAAGTACATTACATAATCCAGGATTGGACAGCGAGACGAGTAACGTTTAGTCATTCAGTTCCCAACTCTATCTGACGGTAATACAGTGCTTTGTTCGGTAACACTTCCGTTACAAGTACCGCCATCTATATTTCGATCTTAGAATTAAACCGTTTGTTACACATATTGATTTTCAAATATTTATTTATTATCAAATAATATTAATTATAAAATATTTGCACTAAAAATAATGATATAAGTTAATAATATTTAATTAAAAGTCTATAAAATTGAACAATTATTTAAATTTAGAAAGGAATTAAATAAAATAAAATAATTGTCGGAAAATTGTTCTAAAAACTGAAGTAGTAAAATTCTTCCAAAATCTTCTCCTAGTTTCAAAAGTAATGGCACAACATAATTATACATTTATTTCTTTTATCTTGATTTATACTTGTATTATATGAACAAAATAATATATATATATATATATATATATATATAATATAACTTAACTTGCTATCTACTCGTAATTCGAATATCCTTTACTTATAGCATCTAATTCATAAATCCTAATATCGAATTTCGAAACAAGTCTCAATTGATCTTTTTCTAAGGCATTAAAAACATGTTCTTTTTTTTTACTGATTGTATAAAATTTGAATTTTCATAGATTTATTGGTGATTCCAAGACATACAATATCATTAATTATTTTTATAAGCCTTACTAAAACGGGTTTCATATCCCCTTAACAATGATGACATTTTTATAAATAACTAGTTATTCCCTTCACCTAGACACGTGACTATATTTTTTGTAACGTGCGTTTTTTCCTGTTCTTCCTTGTGTATATAAAATTTGTATAATTCCCTCTCTTGTATTTTGACACTGTACGAGAAGCATACTGGAATAAATGATGTGATTACGAATCACGAACAAGCCTTTTTAACCGTGTTCGGCCACGGCCACTTAATATATATATATATATATATATATATATTTACATGCAGGTGGGCAAAAGTTCTAAAAAACACATTTTTTTTGTTCAATTTTTGAGTTTGACGGAATTTCTCTTTATGAAGTGATGCTTTGTTGAAAAAATGTTGTTATCAATTCTAATGTATTATCAATACTGTGTGATTTCAAATTTTTCTCCAGTTTTTTCTTCTTTTTTTACCCCGCAAGTCCCACGGCTTCAAAATACGAGGTACCTTACCAAAAAAAACTGTATTACCCTCTCATCATAATTAATAAGAAAAAATAGAATTAATTGAAAGTTCCATAAAATTTAAAAGTTACTATCAAAATTATTAACAACATCTCTCTCTCTCTCTCTCTCAGTACCGTTCCAAAAGAAAGCTTCTCACCAGTAGCTGAAGACATATTACCAGTGAGAGAGTGAGAAATAATTCAATCGGCAAGTATGGAACATATTTAATGAGGCACCTTCGCGGAGGGAGGT
Organism: Trichonephila clavipes; assembly: GCA_019973935.1. Taxonomy (NCBI): domain Eukaryota; kingdom Metazoa; phylum Arthropoda; class Arachnida; order Araneae; family Nephilidae; genus Trichonephila; species Trichonephila clavipes. The sequence goes on from BMAU01021105.1 coordinate 189,030, forward strand.
GGTAGAAATCTGTGCTCATCTCTAATTCGTCCTTAACGGAACGAAATCAGAAAGTAGACACGGAATTTGGAAGATAAAAGAGATGAAATGGAAAATAAAAGCAATTAATGTCGTGGTGCTCGTGGTACAAGATGTTTAAATAAAGGGAAAGGACAAACACTGCTGAATCGTATAGTGATGACGGGAGTGTCGCTGAACAACGAACGAAAAGAGAAGGCGTTGACACAGAAAGTGTCCATAATGTGATGTAATCTGCTGGAAAATGAGTAAAATAAAAGATGATCCACAAAAGATGTGGAAAAGGAGAATAATTGACATGGAATTAAACTACCACTCAAGACCGATTCAGAAGAATGTGGGTTTAAGTCGAAATAATTTAATGGAGATGAAATCTTGCATATATATATATATATATATATATATATATATATATATATATATATATATATATATATATTATATATATATATAATACAAAATGACAAAAGTTAAAATTAGAGATTTTTTTTTAGGGAAAAAAAATTGAAAAGAGTTACCAAAAATTATATTTAGGATATCTCTGAAGTCTTTTAAGGACAAGAAAATTCTGATATATGTGGTGAAGAGCAGCTCTAGGTCTTTTTGCAGAGCTTGGGACCGAGTTATCATAGGCAGGGATGACTCGGATAGATTGGTTAGGAATTTGAGGTAATCTGTCAAAAAACTTTTTTTGGTCTGATTTTTAATGAAATCAAGAATTGGATCAGTTTTGAGATCTTAGTGCAAGATTTCGTTTCTGACAAACCAGGGAGCATTAGTAATTTTTCGAAGGTGTTTATTTTAAAAAACAAGCAATTTTTTTAAGTAAGTTACTGCAGCAGAAGCCCAGATGGGAGATACATATAATAAAATTGGTCGGAGAAATAATTTATAGAGCAAAACCTTGTGTCTGATTGGGAGCTTACACTTTCGAGAAATTAAGCAATTGAGCGTTTGGCTCATTCCTGCCCCTTTTTGAAGTGCAGCACAGATGTGAGGGGAGAAGTTCAATTTTGCGTCGAGAATGAACCCTAGGTACTTAAATTCAGTAACCCAGGGGGAGGGTTGGTCAAAAATGTAGATATTGGGCAAGTTTTCTATACACCTTTGTTTCGTAAAGAGGAGGCTTGCGCTTTTTGATGCATTAACTTTGATTTTCCAAGCAACGAGCCAGAGCTGAAGCCTTGTGATGTAATTTTGTAATATTTCAATAATTTTGAAATTATAAGTGTGTTGACTAAGGATAGCAGTGTCATCCGAACACATAACTAAATGGATATTGTCAGCCTTCGGAATGTCGTTAATATATAGGTTAAAAAGTCTTAGTCCAAGCAAACTTCCTTGAGGAATTCTACTTTTTACTGGACGAGGGCTGGAGAGCCTGTTTTCGACTCTAACTCTATATAAACTCTCTCGCGTTTAGGTATGAAGGAATAATTTTTAGGATTTGGTCCGAAAATCCAAGTCTCATCATCTTGGATATTAAGCCATCATGCCAAATTTTGTCAAAGGCTTTGGCTATGTCCACAAATAGCATACCCATGGCATGATGGTTTTGGAAGCCTGTGTGAACCAATTCAGTGACTCTGAGTAACTGGGTTACTGTAGAGCCCTTAGTTACAAAGCCATGCTGTTCTGGAATAATAATACTGAACCAACACTGCTTGCAGTGTTAAGCAGTGTTGCTAAGCAGTGTTGGTTCAGGTGGTTCAAAATCACGAATTCGTATGCTTTACTCGCGCTACTAAGTAGTGAGATTGGACGATAATTTTGAGGATTAGAGTCATCAGAATTGGGTTTAAGAATGGGGATCACCACGGCCATTTTCCAACTTTTAGTGAAGTAGCAATTTTCCAAAAGCATGTTGAACAGCAAAGCAATGAAAATGATAAATTTAGTGGGAAGATATTTAAGGATACGATTTGTGATGAGATCAATACCAGGAGATTTGTTTCATTTGAGATTTTTAAGGAATCCCTGTATTCCAGAGGAACATGTTTTTTTTCAGATCCATGCAGATAGGGGAATCAAGGAATCTTTGGACCTTCCTTTGTATATGTGCAGAGAATCTATGATTCTCCACATCAGTATTTGGTTCAAATTGTTTTTGAAGGCTGTCAGCAATTACCTCGGCCTTTTCAATCGGGGTAACTGCGATACTGCCAAGAGCGCCCTTTAGGGGGGGGGAATGTGATGAAAAGGCTTTTTGAGAAAGGCGGAATGCTTCCAAAAAGTGTCTGTTTCGGGAGATAACTCCTCAATTGTTTTCTCCCATCTTGCACGGGAGAGGTATCTGATATAACTAGAGATCTCGTTGCTGATAGTACGGAGTTCATTTTTAAGAGCAGGCTCTCTAAATCTTTGCCAAAATTTCCGTACCCAATTTCTGTGGCGAATTTTGGAGCGAATATCTGGAGGTAATTTAATAGGTGCGGTTTTAAATTTGGGTTTTGAAGCAGCCACAAGTGCTTGGGAGATATTTTCTCCAAGTCGACCTATCGCAACGTCGAGAGGCTCATTGCTGGGAGACGAAAGAATTGGAAGTGACTTATTTTTAAGAAGGAATCGGAAGTTCTCCCGATTGGTGGAGAGTTGCGCTGGAATTTTCATGGCATCAGAGTTAGTGTATAGAGTTAAAATGACCGGTAGATGATCCGAACAAAAAGGTGCAACAATCCTTGCATTGGGATAATTTTGAATAATTATTTTAAGAAAAAAGCCAAAATTGTCCGACCTGGTGTTATTCCACGTTTTGTGAGCAGCATTAAGGTCTCCAGCAATGATTAAGTTATTACCCGAATTTAGAATTTTAAGAAAATCCTTTTTGGGGAATTTTCTGTTGATTTCCGCACAAAAACGAGCATAAGCAGAAACTACTCGGAGGGGAGTAAAATTATTAATTTTAATTTCAATAGCAGTAGCATCCATATATTGTATCCCCCGTAAAGGGGCTCTGCTTTGAACGAAATTACTTTTACAGTATATAGCGGTACCTCCTGCTGTACGAGTTATAGGAAAAATTACACGATCATCTTTATAAAGATGATAATTTGCAATCAGGGGGTCCTGACCAAGTTCTAGTTTGGTTTCTTGGACCAAAAACAAATCAAGATTTTGCTCCAAAACGAAATCTCTGACTTCATGAATTTTAAAGTGCAGACCGTTTGCGTTCCAAAAACCAATTGAGATTGATTGCACGTTTGCACGATTGAAAGTTAGGCTGAATTGTGGGCAACATAATTACTCCCATTTTTTAACGCGACATAGGCCTGAAAAATTCACAGGCCTTATCGTCAGGAGGAGAAAGTTTTCGGAGTGGTGGGAGTGCTGCTCGGGAAGCCCGGGCCAACAGCTCCTCATCGACTCCTTCATCATTAGCTATCTGAATTACATTTGTGAAAATGGTTGAAAAATTGGAATTTGGAGTGTTAACATGACTAATCTCCCTGATCTGTCCAGAAACAACTTTAGAATACGAGACGGAGGGAATGACTGCGCGGTAGTTTGATTGAAGCTGTTGGATCATGGATTGAGCATGCATGCTACTTTTTAAGTTTAGATCATTATGAGAGCCTAAATTTCTCTCTTGAATTTTATTTTCTGGTAAGTTATTAGGATTATTTCCCTTAGGATGTTGATTTTTATTTTGATTGCCCTTTTGGGGCGCTTTTTTATTATTTTTAGTCTTCGGAAAACGGGGGCATTGGCGCCAATTCGCCGCATGTTCCCCACCACAGTTGGCGCAAATTAGTGGGTCTTCAAATGTACGATTACAGTTTTTAACCTCGTGAGGCCCTGCGCATTTAAGGCATTTAATTGGGGGATGGCAGACTTCCGAAGAATGGAAAAAACCCTGGCATCTCCAGCATTGATTGGGTCTTTTGTTGCAACTATTGTCATAGTGCTCAAAGGAAATTTGTGTGCCAAACATTTCAGTAAACTGAAAGATAGTGTCAGCTTTGGCATCATTTACAAGTTGTAGGTAAATTAGCGGCATGAGAGCTTTGGTTTTAAATTTTTGTAATCGGGGGATTTAATGGATCTGAAATTCTTCTCTCTCGATTTCAACACGTATTTTTTCAACTTTAGTGGAAGTAGGAAGACCACGGATTAATAATTTAAGGGGCCGATCAGATTTAAGCATGAATGATTTATACTCAACTCCTTCATGTCGAAGGAATTGAGCGAGTTTATGATATTCGTCATCACTTTGGACAGTAATGCGAAGTAATTTACCTGTTAGTTTACTTATTAGAGTTGGGGCTAAATACCTAGCTATGGAAATTAAAGTGCACCAATTGTCAGGAGGGTTGGCAAAAATTGGTGGAATTCGATTTGGGGGGTGCCAACAGCCGTAGGATTGCTTTTACTAGTATCCTCGTCCTCAATCTCAGAATCACTCGATTCAGCAGGTGGGGGCGGGGCTTGAGCGGGGTTAGAAGTCTGGGGGGTGGTAGGATGCAAGGAAGGGTTTTTCTTACCGATTTTCTTTGCGGTATGTCTTTTGTCTGGGGTTTGAAACCCATCATCGTCAATCAGTCTTTTTTTGTCGGTTTTCAGTCTTAAATTTTTTAAAGTTCTCTTGCTGGGAGAGTTCAGTGTGGTGTCAGATGGAACAGTCTCTTTTGGAGTAGAGTCCACAGGAGTTAGATGGGCACGTTGTTCTTCCACTTTCTTGAAGAGGGCGTCCAGGGCCTCGATAGATATGGGGAGCCAGAACAGCGGTAAATTTATCCTTTCCTTGGCGACTAGAAGGGCGGTGTGGATGTTTCCAATTCTGCACTAGTGGTGGTATACTCGTCGCTATAGTTGCTGGTACAATGGAAAGTTTCCTTGCCCAGATGGCGTAAGAGTCTCTGAGATTTATCAGTTCTTTTACTGATTGTTGATTATCGTAGATGAATTCGTCATTAATCACGAATCTGGAAAGTGAGGATGGTATGTGAACATTATTGATGATTCCATTTTGAGTCAAATCCATGTCATTAGCGGTAGCAATAATTCGGTCCAGGTCAAAAGGATTGGAAGCAGAGCCAAAAATAACAAGTTGCACAAGTTGTGCAGTCGCAGGCAAGCAAAAGAAATGAGCTCAGAAACTAACTCTGTTCTCGATGGTGTCTGGAGCTAGAATCTTGGCAAAGAGGTAAGCGAAAGCTGCGGCAAGAAGAAAAGCAGAATTTCCGATACCGGAAAGCTTGAGAAAAACGACCTCACTTCGTGAAGGCATAAACTCAAATTTACCCCGCAAGTATTTTTGCAGTATAGTTATATAAACGTGAAATTTTACAGTATGTTCAAAATCATATAATATAGAAAAACATAATATACATGGTAGATTAATGGAAAACTTTACAAGCACGGTACTTTTAATATGACCTTTTAAAATGGCATGAATGCTATTTGTCTTAACATCAGTGTTTAATGGACAGTGGTTATTTACACATTTGTTTGAATAATTTTTCTTTCAAATATGATGGTTCTCTAACCATGTTCGAATAATTTCTGGACTACATTTGCACGGTGATAGGTAGTATTTTAAGGGGGCCTCCGTGACTCATCTAGGAAAAAGATATCCCTCCGTTTTTAGCAATTTATTTGCATGATTTCGTATTATTTTGCAGATTTCATTAGTTCTCTTTGTTTTTCTCACGGTGGGAAGTCTTCTAATAACACGAGAAGACATGCAATCTCATATCATCACTTCCGTCGAAGGCTTTATTGTGGGCTTCCGATTCAGATACCGAGGGCTGAATTCTTAATGAGTGTGTCGTCTTACATAGGTATTCTGTTTATTACCTGAAATGTAAAACTGACTTTCTTTACCAAACATTACCTTTTCTATGTATTTAACAGTCCATAACGAATGATCCTTTAGTCACCTCAATCGGTGAGTAATGGGTTAGGGCGAGCTTTGAGGTCTTGTAATTTATATTCCAGCAGTCTTGATCTGACAATTCAAGAGCAAGCCTTCATATTTGATGTCAAACTCCATTATTTCAGAATTTATGGTGAATTATGCCCCTTATTTAAAGTGAAATCATGTGAAATATAACCTGTATTCACATAAAGTTTTTTTACTCTTTTCGACCAAATCGCTTCCTATTCGTAATAGAATTTGTTTCGGATTATTTTTGTAACATTATCATGATAGTAGAAAGACTGCATGGTACTTTAAAAGTAATTTGGGGCATCGAATAAAATTCTTCCTTCAAAATTTTTGTTTTGTATGTTTCCTTATGAGCCAGAGAGGAAAGTTACATGTAACTCCGATATTATCCACCTGGACATTACAAAATGCTCCACAAAATTACTTTAAATTATCTACATTATGCTGCAAGTTTTGCTCTTTCAATCCTTTATCATTAGAACTATTTTATTTGCTGGAGTGAGTGACATTGCATGGAGTGAGTTAATATTACATGGTATGTAAATATTAATTATTCGAGAGCGCAACGGACATCATAATTTTGAACCATGGTCAAGTGTCGAGAACGAAAAATGAGCTGGCACCCCATGTCCAAACTTCAACACCACACCAACGGGAAGACATATGGGCTTCGACAGATTTAAAGTACGTCACCCCCTATTCGCGGGGCCTTTGTTAAACTCAGCTCTGTATTCTCTTTCAGCTTTGTACAGCCAAATATTCCATGAAATATTTGGCTGTACAAAGCTAAAAGAGGCATTGCACTCTTCATTGGCACTAGGCTCCAATTCATGACACGCCGGCTAAGAGTTCCTTACTTTGACCTCTAGGCTACCGTGGCCATCTAAATTGCTGGAAAAATGGAGTATTTAATTGATTGGAAGAAAAATCACTAATGACAATGCAATAACCTTGTTCCGTTCCTATCACTGTTTCTCGAAAATATCGATAAAACTATTCAATTTAATTATATAAAATCTAAAAACAGATTTGAAATGAGCATGAAAAATTGCAATTAGCAAAAACGAGTGTGTTCAGGACTTTTTACCACTACTGTATGTAAGCGACTTCGTTATATAGAGATTGTTTTTCGTGATCCTAGCTGCATTCCCATTAGTCGGTTTCGCCCCACCCACCCAAGATCGAAATTCTAATTTCATTTTCGGTGCCTTGTGCAAACTTTGAAGTTTCCTTTCTCAATTTTAATGCATTTTAATATTTTAAATTTTTATTTTCCCAAAATGTCCAGTATTTTTATTATACATTTAAAGCATTTAGTAGTTTGTCTATACTTCGTGCCAAGGAGAAAGGAAAGAGTAATATTAGGAGAAATTTGAATATTACAAATAAAATATCACTATACTAATAAAATATAACGAGAGAGAGATAAAATTATAGCCTACTAGTATTCACAGTATAGATTTAAAGTCGATGCAAAAGGTAAATAGTAAGACTTACTTCATGAGTGTATCAACCGCATAAAGTTAAAAATTATGATAGAATAAAATAAAAAGTCTCTCTCTCTCTCTCTCTCTCTCTCTCTATGTACGTTTAAAAAACCATAAATATATATTGATATAAATATTTGTGGAAAATAAATGAATACAAGAAATATATATATATTATATATATATATATATATATATATATATATATATATATATATATATATATATATTTAAATAATAATATTATTAATTTATTAAACATGTGGCGCCATCTATTGAATACTTATATAATTAGTCAAAAAAACTAGTATTAAAACATAATGTCAATAATAGTTATTAATACATATTGTATATTACTGAGAACTATTAGAAATATAATTGTAAAGAAAGTTAGCAGGATATCCATGTTCAATACATTTTTTAATAAAGTTATTAAGATTTAAATAAATATTAGCTTTATCGCTAACTAATACATTATTACGATAAATATAGTTAAAAATAATATTTCTATATATATATATATATATATATATATATATATATATATATATATATATACATAGTTATATATAAATTTGAATTCCAGTAAGGCACTTTAAGAATGTTAAAATTAAAGGCATTTCTTTTATCATAAACATTGCTATGTAATTTCAAATTTTTAATATAAAATGTTGTATCTAAGTAATTGGGTTTAATTGGATTATTATTAATTTAAACTAAGTTTAAGTAATCCGGATAAAATTAATATTGGGATTGAAATGATCATTTTACCAAAAATAATTAAATCATCAATATATCTAAAATATAATAGTCATTATTAATAACATAATTATATTCATAAAAGTGTAAAAATAAATTAGCCAAACTATTGCTTGCTTTGGCCTCCTTATGTCAAGCATTTATTATGTTTACATGATGAACCATTACAATTAATGTAATTTTCTTTTAAGACTAAATCTATGAGAGCTTTAAATTTGTTAAAAATAGTATTAAGATTATAAATACTGTGGTTTTCTAAAATTACTTTAATAATATCATTGATACCAATGGAATTGAAAAGTTCTTCAAAGTCATAACTATGAACTGAATAAATATTTTTATTTTTTAAAAAAAATCTATATATCTTTACTATTTTTAATTACAGCTTTATTAGATTGCTGATTAATAAGGATTTGTATAATATTATGAAGTAATTTGCCTGCAGTAGTAATATATGTTTTAAAACCATTTGTCACTGTTCTAACTTTAACAGGACTTTTATGGAATTTTGATGTTAAAAATATATATGGAAACTTAATATTAAGAACGCAAAAACCTAAGTTTTAATAAATAGCAATAATACGATTACTAGTTTCATTATGAGACAAATCTAATTACAAATATACAGTCGAATCTCTATATAACGAAGTCGCTAAATCTCGAAAAAAAAAGTTCTCTGTATGAAAAATTCGTTATATAGAGTTTCATCATTCAACTTTCTTCATAAATCACATAAAACAAATATTTTAATCTAATAAACACTATATATTTTTGGAAAAAATTATTAGTTTTGTAAATTACTTTATATATATTTATTTTATATATCTTACCCATCAAAAGGATAAGAAAAGAAAGAAAGAAAGAAAACTGCAAGAAAAGTTTCTTGACGCATTTATCCACTTCCTGAAGAATTAATTTTTTTTATGCTTAAGCACGTATATTTTGATATTGTCGAGCCACAAGAAACGCAGTTATCGGTTCGACTGATCAACACTGCAAATGAACACTATTCAAGGACACATGGACAGGAGACAATTTCACTGAGGGTGAAAGGGGATATCGAAGATGTTTCTATTGAGCTGATCAATGGGGGTTAATGATTGCACATCTTGGACAAAACGCCCAGAATTCTATTACTCTTGGCGAGTTAGGTACCTAATAAAACCAGTTCAAAACTTATGGCCACCATAAAATGAGTTAAAAGAGAATAACTTGAAATGTCCAGAAATACTTTAGAAATAGGGAGAGAAAAAGTTGAATTACAGTAGAAAAATTTCGTTTTATAGAAAATGGTATTCGCCATAAGAGAGTTTTTTTACGAAGGAAATAGCGAAATGTTCTTGGTTCCAGGAAAAAGTTCGCAATATAGAGATTCGTAATATGGTGGTCTGACTGTATAAATACACTCTGTCGCAAAAAAATATATGCACCCAGAAGAAATTGAGCTACATTCACAAAATTTGGTATGCATGTAGTGTATATGAAAATAAACAAATGATTAAAAATTCAGAACAAAATATCATTTTACTAAGCGGTTACAGCTTGCAAAAGGTTAAAAATCAGTAAGTAGTAAAGCCACCTCTGGCAGCTATACAAGCCGAAATTCGGCGTGGCATCGATTCAATTAGATCACTTATGACCCCCTGTGGAAGATCCTGCCATAGTCTTTGCATCTGCGCAGTTAATTCTCCTGTATCTCGGGACGGCTGCAGTTGACTTCCCAGCGCGTCCAGACAAGCTCTATTGGCGAAAGATCTGGTGTCCTGGCAGGCCATGGTAGGACGTCATATCCTTGAAGACATTGTTGGGAGAGTCGCGCAGTATGTGGACGAGCATTATCCTGTTGATAAATGGCACCTGGGCGACTTGATAGCATGGGTAGCACAATGGGCGTTAAAATATCGTCCACGTATCTGCGAGCTGTCAAAGTGCCTTGAAGGACCACTAAAGATGATCGTGTGTCCCAAGAAATTGCTCCCCACACTGTCACACCTTGTGAAATTGCTGTATGCCGCTCGACAATAAATGCCGGATCGGACCGCTGGCCGGTGCGCCTCCAGACACGTGTGCGGTGGTCATCAGCACTGAGACTGAATCGGGATTCATCACTGAAGATGACACGTCTCCAGTCTGTCACACTCCAAGTTGCCCGAGGTCGGCAAAAATCCAGTCGACACTGCCTATGATGTGGGGTCAGTGGTAAGCGTCTTAGCGGACGTCGGCTCCTCAAGCCAACTTCGGTCACTCGTCTCCTTATGGTTTCTCTTGATGGCACTGGATGTCTGGAAGGAGGTAAGTGGCGTTGAATCGATGCTAGCGACGTTGTTGGTGCCGAAGTGGCCACTCTTCTGATTGCACGATCCTCGCGATCATTTGTGTTCCTGGGACGTCCTGACCCTCCGCGACGGTACACTCTACCTTCTGTGATCCACTGTTGCCACCACCGAGCAACTACCATATCGCTCCGACCGAGGTGGCGGCCGATACGTCTATTCGACCAACCTGCTTCTCTGAGGCCTATTATACGGCCCCTATCAAAGTCCGTCAGCTGCTCGTACTGCCGCCGGTTACGTCTTAGAGGCATCCTAAGTCTCAATATCGTCTATCAAAGTCATCAGATTCGTTTGGATAGCCGTACGGCGCTCGTACTCATGCTTTTAAACTCTCCCAGTTGCGCAACTAATATGCGCGTAGCACACTTAGCCTTGTCTCATTGGCTTCGAAATTTTAATCCTTTGCATATCTCTTACCAGACTACATTCTTGCCGAGTTTCGTGATTGTAGCTTGATTTCTTCTGGGTGCATATATTTTTTTGCGACAGAGTGTATATATACTTCATGTTGTCAGAAGTTAAACAAAATGTGAGGACAGAACAGTTCGATGTAAACAGCAAGTTCGACATGTCTGGTGTAAATAATTACATTGCAGTCCCCCTCGCTGTGGATTTAAACAATAAATCTCTCTTTAAAATTCAACTCTATCCATTGCTTCAACTCAGTTGAGTTCTTAATTACTCAGACTCCAAACAAACACACATCAAATAAATAACTTATGGAACCCGCTTATGCAAAGAAATTAAAAAATTCGTATTCTCCTCAATAGAATTCATTTCCTGAAATATTTAAATTGAAATGAAAATTTCTACGGAAATATCATACAGCAAATGTACCCAAAATAGTTCATTTTACCGTTTTCTTTTGCTCTATTGATCATGAAATGATTCTTTTAGCTTCTAAGCTAAATTAAGGAAAATAGCTTTATAAAACGGGAATTATTCTTCAAGTAATTAAAAACAGGTGCTCTTGGATAAATTAAAATGCATTAAGATTCTTTTTTACCCCGTCAGAATATCTGAAAACTCTTCTGCTAGTGTCATATTTAAAAAGGAAATGATTGATCACTCTTTCATTACATTCTTCCTTTTGAAATAATTCTAAAAGAAAAGAAGGGAGTTTTATTCTCTGAAGATATTTTTATTGATTAAAAAGGAAATATATGTGTGCCGTACTAATTTAATAATTTGATGAAAAGTCTTCTGACTCTTCAATTTTAGCTAAGTCACATATTGTCAAAGAATAAGTTATCTTTATTTTTATTTTCAATTTACTTTCTTCCTTGTGAAACCTTCTTGCTTTTTCTGGCATAGATCTATGCAATGTTTCGCATACCATACCAATATTCCTATCCCTTTCCAATGCTGTAAAAAGTAAGCAAATGCTATTTTACATATATAGCCACGTCACACACATATATCCTGCATATGTTATCGATTTTCTCGAAACAAAAGGAAAATATATGGATGTTGTACCTTCTATTTGAAGTAAGTTTATTGTTTAGATGATACGTATATTTTGAATTTTTTTTTATTCCTTTCTCTTGGTATCATTCGAAAAATGTTTTAAGTAAGTTGCAGCGAGATTTGTCATATATTTAGACTTATTCTAACTTTGGTTAGTACAGATTCCTCTATAAATTATAAAATAACCGCAATTTACTTTTTAAACACGTTGGTGGTATTTTATTTTTGTTAGATACTATTGTGTTAGAAATATTCGTAGCAATATAAAAATTTAGCAAAAAAAAGTCTGAATGTTTTCTACAATAGTGATTTATATTTTTCATATCTAAATCTGTAAATGATTTATAAGTAAAAAAGTTTTGATTGATTAAGAGACAATTTGGATAGAGTTATTAAAGTATAACTTAATGTCATTATTTTTTGTTGTTCTTAGATTTATAATTTAACTATTTCTCTTTTTTTTGGTCGAAAGATACATTTTTAGTCCAACTCGCGTTTCCTTATAAATTGAATAAATCAATTTATAAACTGAACGGAGTTGATTAAAGATTTTTCACTTTTTGTAATTAGATTCCTTTATTTCTTTTTGTATAAAATTATTTTACGCGCAACCTCTTAAATCTTGAGGATCTGAAACATATACATATTGTAACGCAGCCTTTATTTATGTGTCGTATAATGCTAATAATTTTGAAGCATTTAATTTAAGAGTCTGGAGGGTTTAATTTGTTGAGATGAATAGGCTAGTAAATATTTAAAGGAAATGACTTAGGACGTCACGAGATGAATTAAATATTACAATGGTGGCTCTCTGAGCAGAAAAATCTGAGCAAATTTCTTGTAAAATGTGCTTAATTTTGAAGGCATGATAAAATATATTTCTATTAACAATCTCCCACTTGATATATACTAATTTGTAAAAATTAGGAGTGAATTGGTTTTTCTATTGCAACGTCGTGGAAAAGTTTTCAAAAGTGACACAAATAATATAAAATTTCTAAGAAAAAAGGAAAAATATAAAAAACAAATTCTATTTTCCCAAAGAAAAAAGAAATTCTGAGTATCATTTTAAACTTCTATACCTCTAAAAAAACACCCTTTATATGCACAGAATTGTTTGACATATCAGATCTGTCTCACTTTTGTGTCCATAGCGCTCCTAAAAACGTTTCCAACTAGGCATTTTTGATATACACCTGCTGACAGCGGCGAAACGGAGAATATTAGGCCTACCCGCAAACTCAAGTTCTTGCCCCCAAAGTGGATCTTACAAAGGGTACCTAATTATCGTCAGTCACGCTTTGAGTCCCCTAGAAACCTGCCCCCTCCGCAATGTGAGGTTGCAGGAGTGTGCTCTATACCACTGCCTGATGATATAGCTGATATGTCTGTTGATTAGAGTGAAAACAGACCACATCATTATGCAGGTTTCTGACAAAGGTAAAATGCGATTATGGTTTTCTAAAATTACGCTTTATATATATCTTGGTTTTTCACCCGTTGTATGCAGTTTGTTGGCTCTCAGCTTTAGGACAGCGCACCTATTAATCGTCGCCGTAACTGTCCATGAATAACTACTCCTAAGTCCTCAGGAAACTGTTCGTGCGATTTGAAATGCTCCCTAAATTCGTGAAACGATTCTGTGAGCAAATCCGAACCCCTCACATACTTTTGACAACTATTTTCATTAGCTTATTATTTATTATTTGCCTAGTGATACTCTCTGTCTCTCTCTCTCTCTCTTTGACTATCCATCTTCCAAATGATTCGATTTCGATTCAAGGAGTCCAAATATCGTCTGCAGGTTTGCCTTCTGGACATATCTGCTTCGTTAGTACTGGTCATGCTGCAAGCGCTGCTATAATATCCTATACATCTGATCCTAGTCAATCTCCTGTTTTTTTTTATACGTCATGCTTGCTTTTTCTCTTACTATGCTTATTTTTCAATGCCATCCTTATTTTTTTCTTCTTTGTGAACTTTGAATTAATTCAATAAATACATGATATGCCGAATATTATTTTAAAAGCCAGAAAGTGTGTTTTTAAAAAGAAATCACTTAAGCAAGATTTTTCCTTTTGAAGTAAAATACAAACACCATTTTTCTAAAAGTTATTCATTTCTACGCATACAACAAAAAAAATTACTTTAAATTAAAAGCCATTTGAGAAAGTTATAATCAATTAACAATTTACAACAATTTGGCAAATGATTAGATAAATAATCATTCAATGACTCATAGATACATAGAATTTTTATTCTTTAATTTTTCTGTGGAAACTATTTGTGGCTTTTAAAGTTACAATACGAAACTAATTATGAAAGTTAGAAAACTAACTTTAATATCTGGGAAAATTACTCAACCAAAAACATGCAACAAAGGAAAACAGAAATACCTACATCGAAATTTAATTATCATCAAACTATTGCTAGGGAAAATATCTTACATCGTTCTGACGACGCACATTAGGAATGCAGAATTGGAACTTAAACAATTAAAATGCTTATAAATGTGTTCCAGTAGTATTGAGATATCAATTATGTTTACTGAATACATTTAATCTAAACGTTTGCACTATAGCTGATGAATCATGGATACTAGCACAAAATAATAAATACGAGCTAATGATCATGAAAGAATAGGTGTTATCTATCATTTGTCCAATATATTTTACAATAGACTTTACAGCGATCAGAACAATAATGATACGTATTTATGAACTAATTGAATTTTCCATTTACTGAACAATTCCATTTATTTCGTATTCAAGTAAAGGGTGTTTTTTTAGAGGTATAGAAATTTAAATTGCAATAAAACAACGATGAATTATTCGATTGACATGAATTTTTTTTATTCGAAAGATAATCTTGTGGCATTACATTTTAAATATGATTTCTGGCATAGGACTGCCACGGCTGGCTCGGACGTAGTCCAATCTGGACGTCCCATTTTCGATGACTTTTTACAACATTTGTGGCCGTATATCGGCAATAACACGGCGAATGTTGTCTTCCAAATGGTCAAGCGTTTGTGGCTTATCCGCATAGACAAATGACTTTACATAGCTCCACAGAAAATAGTCTAGCGGTGTTAAATCACAAGATCTTGGAGGCCAATTCACAGGTCCAAAACGTGAAATTAGGCGGTCATCCAACGTGCCTTTCAATAAATCGATTGTGGCACGAGCTGTGTGACATGTTGCGCCGTCTTGTTGGAACCACAGCTCCTGGACATCATGATTGTTCAATTCAGGAATGAAAAAGTTAGTAATCATGGTTCTATACCGATCACCATTGACTGTTATGTTGTGGCCTTCATCGTTTTTGAAGAAGTACGGACCAATGATTCCACCAGCCCATAAAGCGCACCAAACAGTCAGTTTTTCTGGATATAACAGTGTTTCGACATACACTTGTAGATTAGCTTCACTCCAAATGCGGCAGTTTTGTTTGTTGACGTATCCATTCAACCAGAAGAAAAAAAAATAAATCGCTAAACAAAATTCGCTTATGAAAATCGGGAACAACGGCAATCTCGTTTTGGGCCCATTCGTCGAATCTTGTTCAGGCGTGAATCTATTCATGATGAATTGGCAAACCAAACAGAGAATAAATCACCTGACAGCTGTTAAATCGGTCGCCATCTTGGAAAGTAATGCCAACTTCAACTTCTATACCTGGAAAAAAAACACTCTTTACTTTGTTTTAATTTCAGTTATTTAATCATTTGCATTTTGTTATACTGTGTATAAAAAAATCTTTCCTAGTCATACAGAGCTTAAACTACATGTCTTAAGAAAACGAATAAATTTAGATATATAAATGAAAATCAATTTTTATAAACGGAATATATTTTTTTAAAAAAACGAAGAATAAGTGATAAAGTTTAAAAAAATGCGAGTACAAATACTTTTCAAAAACCGTTTAAACACATATGAATAACCAATGTTAAAGTTAAAGCGATCTTGAAAGAATCAATAAATAAATGCAAAAGACTTTTTAAAAATTTGGCTTACAATTTATGCTTTTTAAAGCTCTATTTCTAACAAAGTATATACATTAAACCAGGCACTAGTGTTCAGTGCTCATTATATTGAGAAAGTTAACTCTAAATTCATCATTTATTTGATTGTATTATGCTGAAAGAAATTCATCTCATTAAAAATTAATTAGCAAAAATTTTATAACATTTAACTTTAATACTAATAATTGTATTCTTATCTTTCCTCAGGGAAAAATTGTATTTACGAAGTGAAAGGTATGTAAAATAGAATGTATTTGTTTCTAATATAGCAATGAATAAAATTACTTATTTGTCTGATGTATCAAAATTTTAAATTTATGAATAAAATAATAAAAGTATTCTTGTTGCTGAATTCTCAAAATCGTTTATACTGCAGATATAGTCGAACATTATTCATTCTTAACTAACATGCCTTCCCTCCCTTAAGGTATCCGTCTACGTTCGGAACCGTGATTTTAAAAAAGCGCATAAATCGATAATTTACATGATATTTAATGTCACTCAGATTAGAATATATGCAAACATTTATTTAAATATAATATTTTGGCAAAAAATTAACTTAGAATAATCTTTTTTCCAAAATATTATATTTAAATAAATTTTTTTGTCAAAATGTCCTTAAAACAATTTTATGCATATATTCTAATCTGAGTGACACTAAATATCATGAAAATTATCCATTTATGCGCTTTGCAAAATCACGGTTCTGAACGTAGTCGGATACCTTAAACATCTTTAATTTTGCAGATTGGCTTCTGATTGCGTATTTTTATGTAATTCAGTAACTTATCGTGTTGAAAAAGCTATAACTCGCCATTAATTTTTGGCACACTGCTCGTTTTATGGATCACTACGTATTTTTATATGAAGTAACATAATTTATTTATTTTAAGCAATTAAATATTTTGAATATCCATCTAGATCACGACTATGAAGCATAAAAAATAAGCGTTATACCTAACAGTAAGAGTTGTCAAATAAACAATAAAAAATATTCTTTACGACTTTTCTATTTTTCTATGTTTTAACAAATACTTTTCACTAAAAAAGTTTAAGGAAAGTTTTAGCATATAATGCTTTGTAAGATATAAAAACCAGTAAAAAAATTGGGACAGTAAATTTTTAATCGATTTTAATGTGTACGAGTACTTTTAATATACAGAATTAAGTTCAGCTTTATACAAGAATGGTATGTCAGTGAAGAAAATATATGAAGGGTGAATAAAATTGTAATTAAATGTACATGACAATACATTTTTCACCAAAACTGACAGCTTTATTACCCCACACTCTTATTTTAAATTTTTTAAAAAACTCAATATACCATCATAAAACATAAAAAAATATGTCATAAAGCCGACAATCTACATACATAATTCTAAATATTGTATAAGCATGATAAATAAAATACTTAAAAAATAAAAAGAATTTAGTGATAAAATCAATAATATAGTAAAAAAAGTAACTTATTACACTTTATATGTTATAATCAGAATTTCTGAAGTATAAAGTTAAATAATAGTCATTATAAAGAAGAGATCAATAGTTCATTCTTTTTTTAAAAAACATTTAGAAAAAGAAACAGTATTCCGATTCCGATCAAATATTCCAATTAAGTGAAAAATAGAAAATTTAAAAATTGTTTTAAAATAAGCGCATATATTCATATGATGTAAAAAAGAAATTAAAACCATAAAATAAGCTCTTAAACAAAAAATGTTCTGCAGAAACTGATTGTGAGTGCTAAATCTTAATTGATTTATAGCAATCCTTTTCTAAAAAATTAAGTTTGTTCATGGCCATAAAGTAAAGCATCAGAGCTCCATTTTCACATTCCAAACTCAATAAGAAATCGTTAATTCTTAAAGAGAGTGAAAATTGAAAGAACAAGTACACTAGAGTGAATTATTGACATAGCTAATGCCCAGGACATGGCTTCTTAATGGTGATGAAGACATATAAATGGGGACAACTAATAAAATATTTCATATAGTTTTTCATAAAATATTACCGAACTTTAACTTAAGTTATAAGATTATTTCCTCATCACATTACTTGCATCGTGGTTTTTTTAAGTATATATAGCCTTCTTATTTTTATACCATACATAATGCATCCTTCTCAAAGCTCACGGGAAAGTACATTCCATTTTTAGGAGAACAACACTAAAATCTTACAGAAGTTTCAGTGCAGAAAAAATAACGATTTATTAAAAAAAATCCTATCTAATTATCCGTATTTATTAAATATTTTATTGTGAAACAGTAGATTTTTTAGGCAATGTTTAAGCAACGAAATATAAGTATTTGTCACCTTTCACACAAAAAAAAAACACTACATAATCGTGTTTTTTACTTAACGCTACTTAAATACTTTCTGTCTTTGAGACATCTTAGTTTCACATTTTCCCCCATTAAAATTATAGTTTTTATTTCCTACTAAAGTTGTCAATTTTTCAACCTTATTAACACATTTTTAAGCATTTTTTCCAAACATTTTTTGCTCCTCTTCAAGTAAACAACAATTAAGGATACTTATACTTTTTAATACCTATTCAATTTATTCAGAAAAAATAAAATTCAAAACTAAAATAAATTAGTAGAGTTTAGAAAAAAAAGAGATTTTCTTTCAGAGAACTTTGTAAAAAATGTTTACAACGTTTAAGATAATTAAGTAAGAAATTATAAGTACTAAACAGGTGCGATGAGGGTGCTTTGTCTGAAAACTGGGCTGAACCCTAATTAACGTTGTTAACTTAACTGATGCTAAGTTACTCTCCATGTCAACTTCATCTGACGCTTTTCGTTCAAAGGAAGTCATTAAAATATCTCATTAACTTCCCTTGAATATATTCTTTAAATGATAGGACGTTATTAATTTTTGTTCTTTCTCTTCCATCAGCAAAGAAAATTTTAATGCTTTTCAG
The DNA here is from genome assembly GCA_019973935.1 of Trichonephila clavipes. Taxonomy (NCBI): domain Eukaryota; kingdom Metazoa; phylum Arthropoda; class Arachnida; order Araneae; family Nephilidae; genus Trichonephila; species Trichonephila clavipes. Next base: position 207,931 of record BMAU01021105.1, read on the forward strand.
ATACAAACTTAAATCGGAAAGTTGCTAATGAATTATACAAATTGTCTTAAATAGGTTAGTTTTTAAAAATTAAGAATAAACCATGAAAAAATGATCTTTTGTTAATAAAATTCTAAGAAAAAAGATATTTTGATTTAATTTGTAGGACTATTCTAAAAAATGCTTAATTTTTAACTGCTTTACCTTGAACCACTTTAACAAATTTTAAAATGAATGTATGTTCTTTAGATAGCATGTGGCTGTTTCTTAAAAATAAAATAAGTCATTATTATTAAGAGCTTTAGTTTGATTAATAATTTTTATAATCAAACCGCAATGGAACTGACTCAATAAATTGGCGATATCTGTGGAATAAAACTTTCTACCATAACATAAGCCATGAAGTATATTTTCATAAAATGCTTTCCATTTAAATGTATTTGTAATCCTTGTGCCGTATGGTAATAGCCTTCATGTATCTTCAATACGATAATAAAAGGAGCATTGTGTTGGTAAAAAGAAAATTAAGTCTACAACTTTCGATATATATATATATGTTTAAATTTTCAATCGCGTTAATAAAACGCTTTCTATTCATCCATTCAAGATCAAATACATTTTTTAAAACTTGTAATTTTCTTGACATTTTGTATACTTGTAAGCTTTTAAAATTCATATTATTACAGCTTTTTTCAAATATTAGTTCATTAATTAAATTTAATTAATGAATTAATAGTAGCAAAAATAAAAGTCCAACACCATATATGAAAAGGAAACTCGCTCGTCATTCCCTGTAGCACAATTGAAAGCGTATTGAACTTCTAATCCGAAGATCGTGGATTCGAATCCTACCTGGAATGGCATAATTTCTGAGATTGTGATTTATGAATGAATAAATGGTAACAAAAACAGAAATAATAGTCCATCAACATGCACAGAAAGGAAAATATTTTTCTATTTTGTTATTTAATATTGTGATTCTGTTATATATATATATAAACATGAAATTGTATTGTTAAATGAAACCTTACATAATGATACCTTAAAGGTTTTTCATGCAGTACACATTATTAAAGACATTCTTAACTATCTAGTTAATAAATTCAATATTAATGTTGAGAAAATTAATGAACCTATTACAGAGTACTGCACTTCATTATTCATGAATAAAACTTTTGACAAAATTAACTTTTCTAATGTATTTAATAGACATTTGTCACTTTTTCCGGTTAGAAAGGGGGTTGTAAAGAAAGCATTTAAATATAACAAATCGATGGGCAGATTTATTATTAATTACAACAATAGTTCTCCCTCTATTAATATAGAAGATTGTATATGTAAAAACTATAATGATTTTATTCATGGTCATCATAAACATGTAGCTACTGGCAATTTAGACATAATCAATGACAATATTTTAAAAGATATAATGAGTAAAGGCACTAGTTTTAGATTAAATGTTTCTAATAACAACAATACTGTTAAAAAACAAATTATTAAAGGTATAGATAATTTTATTACTAAATCTTCAATTAAACTTGGACTACCTATTGAGGCATTTGATGAGTATAAGTACAATATTTTAAAAGACGTCATTAAATTTAGCTACCATTCTCAATATGAAACTAACTACTTTTAAAGATATAAAACAGAAAAATTATGAATTACAAAAGAATTTTATCATAGTTTACAATGATAAAGTACCTGGTAACTATGCTGTGATTTGTAAGTATTTATATTATAATATTCTTAATGATCAATTTCTAAATAATGGATCTTTTAAAAAATTAGTTTTGTCACATAATGAAATTAGTAATCGTATTACTGGTATTTATAAAAAATTAGGTTTTTGTATTCCTAAAATTAAGTACCCATATATATTTTTAACTCCAAAATTCCATAAAAGTCCGGTTAAATTCAGAACTGTAACAAATGGTTTAAAAAATATATTACTACTGCAGGCAAATTACTTCATAATATTATACAAAACTTTATTTATCAGCAATGTAATAAATCTATTATTAAAAATAAAAAAGAGTTTATAGATTTTTTTCATAATTAAAATATTTATTCAGTTCATAGTTATGACTTTGAAGATCTTTTCAAATCCATTGATATATATGATATTATTAAAGTAATTTTGGAAAACCACAGTATGTTTAATCTTAATATTGATATTAACAAATTTAAAGCTCTCATAGATTTAGTCTTAAAAGAAAAATTACATTAATTTTAATGGTTCTTTATATAAACAAGAGAAAGGACATCCACAAGGGGGCCCAGATAGTAATAGTTTGGCTAATCTATATTTACATTTTTATGAATATAATTATATTATTAATAATGACTACTATATTTTTAGATATATTGATGATTTAATTATTTTTGGTAAAAATGATAGTTTAAATCCCATTATTAATTTTTATCCGGCTTACTTAAACTTAGTTAAAATTAGTAATAACCAAATCAAAACTAATTAGTACCTAGATGTAACACTGTATATTAAGGATTTGAAATTACATAGTAATATTTATGATAAAAGATATGCCTTTAATTTTAATATCATCAAAGTGCCTTACTGGAATTCAAATTTATCAATATCTATACATAGAAATATTATTTTTAACTATATTTATCGCAATAATGTATTAGTTAGCGATAAAGCTAATATTTTTTAAATCTTAATAAATTTTTTAATAACTGTATTGAACATGGATATCCTGCTAACTTTCTTTGTAATTATATTTATAATGGTTTTTAATGACACAATTTGTATTACTGTAATTATTTACTGTCATTATGTTTTTGTAAGGTTTTTTTTAAAATAATTCTACAATTTCTAATTAATTCTACAATTATTAAATAGATGGCGCCACATGCTTATTAAGTTTTAATAATATTTATATATATTTGCGTTTCATTTCTATTTTACACTAATATTTATATGAATATATTTATGATTTTTTAAAAGTATATATATATATAATTTTTTTAATATCATATCGTAATTAATTTTATGCGGATCTGTTTTTACTCCCTTGTATTTGGTGGGAAACGCATTACTAGTTGATGCACTCCCGACCTACGTCTACACTGCGAATAATAGTAGGTTATATATTTTTGTTTAATGGCTTTTTAATATTTAAATTTCTCATGTAATTTTTTCTTTCCCCTTGGTACATAGTATGACAAACTACACGTGAAGGTTGGCTGGCCCCAAAACATGTTTAAACCTGCAATCCTGGTTCCTAAGGCCAGTAGTTTGTCATTATACTACTGTGCCTTCTTCTTCCTATTTATATTTATCTTAGGTTTATAACTATCTGTTTATTTTTATATTTTCGTTTATATATTTGTATATATATATATATATATATATATATATATATATATATTTATATATTTATATATTGATTTTATATTTTGGATTATATATATTTATATTATATATATATATATATATATATATATATACTTATATTAATTGTAATTATTTAATAAAAAATATCTAAAAAATATTTCTTTGCATATTGAACTTATTTAACAACAATGCATTAAAAACTTGGTGAGGAATTTTTTGTTAAGAAATCAAATATATCTGTTTTGCCTTTTGTTGTCGATGTCATATGGGTACGAATTGATACTCTTTTTTTCTTTGTAATGGTTACGGTTAGTGATAATTGACAACAGTGTGGCGTAGCGACAATTTTATGCATATAACTAATTTTTAACTATCTTTTATAACTTGCAAGCGAAAAATATCAAAACAAAATATATCGTTTCAAGACGATTGACTATTTTGTACAGAAAAAAACAAACATAACTTAATAATTATTGATTTGCCATGAAATTGCTGCATTTAAAAAATATGAATAAACAGGAATCATTCAATGAGACTTTTCCTCGAAGATCTCTTTCAAGAGGTTATAAATAGGCTTTATTGAATTAATCTTAGCAACAACAATATGTTTTGTCAGTAGTAATATCGCAGTGGTAAGAAAGACATCCTATGAAGTTTGCTACATTATTGGTAATAATATGAAACCATTTATACTCATGCAGAAATTGTGAAGAAGTGTTTCTTAAATGCTTTTAATATTTAGTGTCAGTAACAAAATCAATAATAAAAAAAGATGAAAAGTAATAATTAAAAAAACAAAAAAAAGGAGTTACAGTATTTTGATCACTTTTCCGCATTTTAAATTTCCAAAGTTATCTTGATCTTAAAGCATTTCTCCTTTCCTCCTTCCCCATTCATCCTTACGTTGCGGCCTGCGTAAAATAGCTGACATATGTATGCAGCCCGCGTGAAACAGTTGTCATATGTATGCGGCCCAGTAGAAAAAAAGTTTGAATACCTCTGGAGTAGATCGAAGTGAATATTAATAAGTCTAGCGATGCTATTTGTGAGCATCAGGGAGTCGATATGAAACCCAACTCAACGAACCTTTCCTCATGCTTCACAATGTGTATCACATCGTTTAATCACGGAGATCTACATTTACGAATCATTCCTGGGAAGTCCATGGGAAGAAGATCGTTCATGGTGTTAATTTAATGTTGATGAATGTAAAACAGACTTGTGTGAAACAGATCCGAAATCTCATTCTGACACCCCTTGAACCAGTGCTTATCAAACCTTCACTGTTTGCTACTCAATATTGAAGCATAATTTTCATTGCGCTCTCCTCTCTCCATACAATAACAATGTGCTGAATTAAATAATAATACTATTTGATGCTAAATCTGCAAAATACGACTTCAACCTCTTAAAGTGCCCCCAACACGTATAAACGCCTTGTTCAGCTAAAACGTTAATTGTCCCGAATGTATATATACGTCTTTCCGACTGTCTGTGACTGCTACGCATAAATATATTTCGAAGAATAGTGGAATACAATAAAAGGAACTTGGTAGTGTTTGCGAAGGATTCACTTATTGCAGAGGATTTGCTTATTTCTCCTTTCTTTCACCTAATACATCACTTACGTGCGCCTTTGTGGAAAACAGTAGCATTAGGGAACGAATCGCGTAATTTTTAATAGGCATTTACGGAATTAGTTATAAACCGTATAAATTATCAAGATAAGTGTTAATTCATGTATGTAATTTTAACTATTCAAGCCCATGGGGTCACTGATAATTATGAAACTTGTTCTTAACTTAGTATGGTTAAATTAATTATAAAATACATTCTGTAGTACTGATACATTTAAGGGTGTATTGTATTATAGTAAATTAGTATTTTGTTTTTTTCTTATGTCAAAATATATTTTAATTGTTAGCTTTCGAAAAATTAATAATTTTTTTAAATAAAATCTTTTGCTTTCGACTGTTTAATATGCTTAAGCACCACTCATAGAGTTATCACGACCATTAGGGGATCTTGCCCCCAGTATGGGAAACGCTGCCTTGAACGCATTGGATCATCGCCCAACTATTCTCTTTGGTAAAGCCTTTTCACTGCAAGCTTCAAGAAATCTTTGATAACCTTCAGATTCAGCTTTTCCAGTACCTCGATTTTGTACACGATTGCTGATATATATATATATATATATATATATATGCGCGTGTGTGTGTGTATCTGTATATATATATATATATATATATGTATACATATATGTGTATTTAAATATGATTTAGAGTGATAGAAACGTACAGAAAGCAATCTTTCTAAATGGATCAATTTTACTTAGAGCACTTCGCACACCGGCAACAGTCCATACCCTTCCTTTCTTTCAAGACATACAGAAATTTCTAATTTCGTATATTTGTGAAAATCAGTTTAATTTATTTTAAGAAACGAAATAATGCGATGGATTTTCCCCAAAGGGACATAAGATTTCTGACGTCAGTGTATATATATTTTTTTTTTGATTATTCAAGTTCACTCTGAATAAATTTATGTAGTTTAATGCGTACAAAAATATGTTTAAAATGCTTAAAATACTTAGAGCTATTTAAAATTTCTCTGTTTATTTTATTTAATAACTTTTGTATAATTATATTTCATAACATTACTAACTTTTCAATTGCAATTTTTAAACACCGTAATACAATTTACAAAAAATGGCTTATGATTTTCGTATTTTGAAAGCAATTAAACGTGTGTTAAGTTAAGATTAATTGTAAATTAAATTTAAAATTAAAATTTGTACGCTTTCAAACAATTTTAAAGCAAATTTTTAAATTGAAATTAATTTAATGCTCTAAATTTATTAACTAAAATTGACACTAGATTAATGATAAAGCTGTCTGCTAAGAATAACCAATACGAGAATTCTTAGTAAATTATCTTCTTTTTGAAAGTATTTTTATTAATTATAAGTCATTAAAAGAATCAAGTATTTATAATCTAAACAAAGAAGTAGTCTGGGAGAAACTGGTTAGAAGTTTTTCATCTGTATTCAAATTTCTATTTAAGCATTTAAATAAAAACAATCAGAGAAAGAATAATTATGATGAATTGAACATCCAAAGCAAAAAACTGAACTTAATCGTCTACAGATATATTCAACCGACTTTATGAAGGTACGTAAGCTTAAAAGAGAAAAAAGATCTAGGACATAGGAACGTAGAATGCGGAGGAAAAACAGACAAATCTGTTTTGAATCAGTAATAGTACTGGAATTTTCTGTTTCGAGACAAAGAATTGTACAGCAAAAATCGTTCAACTAGAAACAGAGGGGAATCAAATATTTTTTCGTGTTAGAGGATATAGCAAAAACAGCATACATTCAACAAAAATAAGTTTATTAGAGTACATTTTATTTATACAGATACATATATATTCATGCATTAAAAAATCAATGGTACAAATCATTCACAAGAATAAATGAAATTTAATACAAAATTTTCAAGCTCTTCTGACAGCCTTTTGAAGCTCCATTTTCATTTTAAGCGAAATAGAAGTTTGCTTTCCCCATGAGCTATTAGTCATTGTGCTCTTAAAATTTTTTTTTCTGAAGAATAAGGGGAAAAACCCCGATCCACATTCATTCATTTTTACTCACTCTGCGATGTCCCCGAATTTCAAAACCAACTGATAAGAGATGAGATGTTTTTGTATGGCGATTGTATGTGTGGAAGATGAAAATAGCTTATATAAACTAAATTTGGCTCGAGTCACAGGCAATACCGACGGCATTTTAAGGCCATGTTAGCCTTCTTTCTTTGAAACATGTGAACCCCCCTATTTTCTATTTCACACTTCTTTTAAGTGTCGCTTGCGCAACTGATATTTCCCGTATATTGATCATTCTCAGAAGATTATTTTTTTTTTCGTGTTAAGCGAAAATACATCGCACTTTTTCGGGGGGACCGTTGTATTTTTCCGATATTTCGTCTTAAGCGTTTTTACTTTAAACGTATTACGCTGTGTATTATACGCATCGTAAGATACTGCTAGTTTTTAAAGAACGGACAAACGTTTTTAGAATAAAAAAAACAGAGCACATATCACAAATATTGTTAAAGATGTATTTCATGAAACATTCTTCTTTGACGCAAAAATATATATTTTTAAAATTTTATATAAACATAATATATTCTATTAGAAAAACGACTATAATACCATTTATTCATTTTAAAAATATTTGTTAATAAATGAAAATGACTAACTTTCTTAGAAATGTCAAGAAAAACAGTTGAAGAAACTGAATTATGGATAGCAAAATGAAACTTAAAAGTTAACAAAGTCTGAATATAATTAAAATTGATCATATTTTTATTATATTTAAATTGTTTCATTACATTTATAGCTATATATTTAACAATTTCCTAAAAATCATTTGTCATCTCTCTAACCATCATTAATTTTGTAGCTCAGGCAGAGAATGTTGGTGTTGTGTAAAGCTTCGTATGACATGCAAATTAATGCAAAAATGTTGTAAAAGATACATTAAAACATTTATAAATGTAGTTTTTGTCATAAAACCGTTTTAGAAACTTTTCTTAAATAATAAATCATTTTTAAAAAGAACAATTGATTACAAAATGGAAAAGTGTACTTCATTTTATGTAAAGTTCAGAAATTAATTAATACTGAAACCAGCTATAACTTTCTATAATTTTTAAATACTTTTGGTGTATCGATGCTTTTTATTTTTAGTTTTAATTTTCGAGCGATGAAAAAAAAAAACATTATTTTCGTAATCTTTTTTTTTTTTTTTTTTTTTTTTTTTGTAAATATTAAATTTTTACTTTTACACAATGAAGAATTTCTAAAAGAAATTAATTTATATTCTAAAATAAAACGGAAAACAACGAATAAAGAAAAAAGTTTATACTAATGAAGAACAAAACAATATTTTGGAAAATTTTAAGCCTGTGGTGGTGTGATATCTATATAAACTAGTACCAAACATCACGCAGTGACGACCGTTTTGGCTTGGTCGAAAGAGTACTTGCGTACGGAACAGAAGGTACTCAGATTGAATCCTTCCTTCATTGGTGACCCTGGCCACACCTTTCACGTGCCGCAGACGTGACGCCCTCTATCCACCACAAAAGCAAGACGTGACGCAATTCTCAAGCCATCAGGCACGATGACGCAACTGCTCACATGCTTGCCACGAATATAGTATCGTTCTTTCACCTATTCGCCGAATCACTGGCATGGGGTATGTGGTGGTGTGATATCTATATAAACTATATTAGTACCAAACAACACTCGATGACGACCGTTTTGGCTTGGTCGATAAAGTACTTGCGTACGGAATGGAAAGTACTCAGATCAAATCTTCCTTCCTACAAGCCCTTACTCTCCCTGAAGACTAATTGCAGTAATTCTAAAGCAACGTGAGAGCTATTGGTGACGGATCTGATCAAAGGTTAAGTGACAAGGAAAATACTTAAGACAGCGCACCACTTTCAAAACTTCCACACCACGCCAACGTAAGGACTCTGAACCTTAAGATATCTAGTATATATCAGCCCTTCTATGCGACAGGTCTTCAGTAACATCAGGACTCGAATACGTGACTCGATAGTGCCAGCCATGATTTCGTGATCATGACCTCTAAGTTACCACAACCTTTCTCGTCTATATAAACTCAACTTCTTTTCATAAAAAATCTTAATAATTATCCTTTTATTATTTTTAAAGTTAAATAAACAATTTTATTTTATATGTGTTCAATAAACATAAAGATAAGTATGAAGTAATAAATTTTAAAAAAATATTGATGCCATAATTAAAAATAAAATACATGATGCATTTGTTTTTAATAATAAACGGATTAACAGTATTTTGTCAAGGATTATACACCCACTTCAAATATATTTAGAACTATTAAACCACCACTAAATTTCATTAGGCTCTCACATGGAGACCAAAAATATCGAAAAAAAAAAAATGTACACAAACATCTTACCATTCAATTCCTTGTCTTGAATCCGTTTAATAACTGCCTTTGTCGTAACTGTCTATTTAATTTCTCCTTTTTTAAAAACATTTTTAAAATTAAATGAATAAAGTACACACACAGTTGACAGAAAGATCTTAAACAAAAATGTTTCACTATCAAATGCAAAAAAAGGTTGTTTTTTTTACACGAAATGACGAAATATTTAGGCTTTTTTAATCAGATGACTATAAAAAGAACATAAATAAAATTAAAAATTAGGTAATCATATCTTGAAAAATACGGTTTCCGTATTGAAAAACTATTTTTAAAAGATTAGTTAACTTCATAAATGCAGTTAATTAATCAATGCATTGATGATATATATATATATATTATTTATAATATATTCCTACTAACCTAGACCTTATAAGATTAATGCATTAAGGTTACTTGCCTGTTATTAATTTTAAAATATAAACGAGAATGATTCCGACAACTCGGAAAATTTTTTGTTATGTAAAGTATTTATTGGAAGAGAACTGCATATATTTTCTTATTTTCCTACATTTGTTATAGTCTTTTCTACGGTCCAAAGGAATTGCTTTTTACACCGATTATTCAAAAAAAGCCAAATATACTTAAATGATGCAAGGAATTTGTGAAATTTCTTATATTTTACTATCGTATTTTTAATTTCATACAGAAGAATTTTCTTCTTGCCTTTCAGTTAAACTTAAAAATGCCAAATCATAATTCCATATGTTATAAAATTTAAAGAATCTCGTTTGAGTACAAATATAATAATTTGGAATCATTTCATTAGTTATAGCCTCTTATCATGTGGAGCCAGGTTTAAAAAAACATCCAAGTTTTTCATAAATAATAAAATTTAAAATATTAAAAAAAGTTTCTTCATAAGAGTAAATCAACTTAAAGTAGATGGAGGGATGCGAATAATATTCATTTTTCTCATTTAGTTATCTTCCTTTTGTAAGATTAAAGTATTTTTAGAATAAAGCATATGGAATCACACACACACACACTTCGTGCTTTGTATTCTGCTGAATCTAAAAATAAGAAAACAAAACAAAGCAAATTTTAAACATTATGTATGATATTTTGCTTGTGAGAGTAGCGTATATATATATATATATATATATATATATATATATATATATATATATATATATATATATATTTATATAATATATTCGAACATTTAAAGATAGGAGTTTGGGTCAATAGATAACAATATCTTAGATTTGTTGCTATATTGGATGCATCTTTTAGCTATGTGTGTGCGTGTGTGAATTTTACTTATTTTTTAAATATTTATTTTATTACTTAATACTTAAAATATATTTTTAAAAAGTCCTTTTTTTAAAACTATACTCAGTTGTTGGATATGATTAAGCGAAAGCAATTAAAAATGATTTATCAGCGAGAGTTATAATTTTCCTTATTTTGAATTGAGAAGGCTTTATCAATTATCAATCAAAATTAAGCACACCTCAAAATGTAAAATGGATTTGTCAAACTACTTGAAGTTAAAACTTCAGTTTCAAATGATGATGATAATGATGAAAAATGTTTAATACAATTTATAATTATTGAAAAATTAATACTTAAAAATGTCAGCTAATTTTGTATTTCTCAATAACTTATTTTTCTTTCAATTTCCTTTACAAAGAAATTGACTTTTATTGACAACAAGATAATATCTTTTTGGACGAGAAGAATTAATATTCTAGGGAAAACATTAAATGATAGGAAATAGCTAAAATCTATTTTACATGCCTAATTAAAGGAAAAAATACATTAAATCACAATAATATAATTAAATGAAATAAAAATTAATTTTTAAATTTTGATACGAAAAACGTAACATTTAAATTAACCACACTATTAAACCAATATGGTTAAACGAATTATATGCGAGAATTGCTAAAAATGTATCATATTTTTGTCGCTGTTCTCTGTATTAAGATAAAGAAAAAACATATTTTTAGTGAATCTTTTTTTCTCTTATTAACCACAAAGACGATATTCAAATCTGTTCCTGGATAATGATCCTCTCTACCACACCCACGCAATTACTGTGGAAAAGGTGGCAACTACATCTGCTTTTGTGTAACTTCTGTCAGGCATTGATTGCTGATATGAGGTACCATGTGTTCTATAGCATCTACACACGCGAAGTTTAATTTTTTCGAAAGTTCTTGATCGACTTTTAATGTAGCCCTCCCAGATTCCGAACACATGATTGACTTGAAAATTAGATTTTTAATAACTCGTTATAAATCGTGATGAGTTACGGGAAGAATTTTGAATAAATCTGCTGAGAGAGGTAAATTTATAGCTGCTTGTGATAGCTTACCACTTTGGGTACATAAAGTCAGGAACGAGATTAAGGCAAATTTTAATATAAATAGTATTAATGGCATTCTGAATTATGGGCTATTTAGGAAAAGAATACAAAAAGTATATGCATGTTTTATTTGGATGCTGAAATTTAGAGCTGGAGTCATAATATACAGAAAAAGTTTTTGTTTTCATCCGGATAAATTAGAATCATTAAAATTAAAGTTATTTGCATATATATCTACGCTTTATATATATATATATATATATATATATATATATATATATATATATATATATATATATATATATATATATATATACACTGCTGTACAATTGCTAAGGACGGATCACAAATTGCTATGTAGCATAACATTAAGTGAGATATGAGGCCTAGTAGGATAAAATATAGTTGCCACACTGTTCAGTCATTAGAATAAAGAATATTTATTGTTCTGGAAAGTACAAAAGCTGCGAAACATCTGAAAGAAAAAAAAATGTTCATTTGATCTGCGTACGGAGAAATGGAACAATGCATCTAAAAGTCAGCAGGCACATTAAAAAAAGGTATCAGTACGGGATATGTCCACCGTGGAGTGTGATGCAACATTCCACACGTCGTACCATACTTTGCACAACATTATCCAGCAGCTGTAGAGGAAATTTATCCCATTCCTCTGTGAGTGCACGGATGAAGGTGTTCTTGTTTGTCGGAGGATAGTTTCGACCAGCAACTTGCCTTCCCAAAGCCTCCCACACATTTTCAATGGGGTTTAGATCTGGAGAACGCGCTGGCCGTACGAGACGTTGCATACCCTTGCTGTCTAGACAATCCTGAACAGCGAGTGTTCGATGACATGTTGCGTTGTCGTCCATAAAAACAAATTTATCACCAACAGCACCACGGATAAGACGAACATGAGGAAGTAGAACTGCATCAATGTATCGTTGGCTCGTCATAGTCCCAATCGCAACCACATGTAGACGCGTGCGGCCATTCATCATGATGCCGGCCCACACCATGATACTGCATGTCGGATATCGGTCCTTTTCCTGGATATTTTCTGGACGATAAGCAGTACCACTCTCGCGGCAGATCAGTTGGCGTCTACAATCCGATGACAGACTGAACCTACTCTCATCTGAGAATAGTAAGCATGTCCAGTCCTGTTCAGTCCAATTGTGATGCTCACGACACCATTGCAAACGGGCAGTACGGTGCTGTCTGGTCAATGGGACACACACAACAGGTCTGCGTGTGTATAGTCCTCCTCCCCTCAAACGTCTGGCAACAGTTTTTCGGGAGATCTGCTTTCCTGAGGCAGCAAGAAACTGTTTTGCCACCTGCTGAGCTGTGGTGCGCCTGTTCCTTTTTGCTGATGGGACGATATATCTGTCTTCTGCAGGTGTCGTACTTCTAACACGACCTCCCCCGTGCCGTATACTACACATTCCAGTAGTTTTAAATGACTTTCACAGCCGTGAAACAACGCTGTGAGCGATGGCGAACTCCCTGGCAAAATCTGTTATTTTTCGCCCTTCTTCGATCTTTCCAATAATTCGGCCACGCATAAAATCATCTATGTGATGTCGGGAAGACATGCCAAAAATTTTAAGTTCGTCTATTAAATCTTTCTTGTAAAACTTTGACTTGAAACAACAACTGCCCACACGCGTCAAAACCTTTAAAGCTCTTATGAACGCTATCACGTGATGAACAGACGTGGAAAAAAATTTGCATACTCATACTTCTTCTTACTAATATCCCGCACTTATTCTTATTTTCCACATTTTGCTTCCTTTCATTTTGTGGTTGCTATGGATGATAGTGTTATCCGTCCTTAGCAATTGTCCAGCAGTGTATATATATAATAAGAATATATGTATAAAAAGTTTCTATTTCCATGGTTACTTTCAATGTTCCTATGTCAATTGTAATTTTATAAAATATTTGTCCCAAATAATTACTTGATATATTACATTTGAAAGTTAAAATTTTGTTACCAAAACTCGCTTACACTCATTAAAATTAACGCTTATATTTATTAAATACTTTTCTATTATTTCAATACCAGTAATTAATTTTGAGGGTTGCTATTCGGTAAGTTATAGGTAATTTACAAAGAAAAAACATGAATATTTTTTTTAACCTGCGATCACTCGCGCGGGATGTTCTGTACCCCACAGCAACAAGAAAATCCTCCCAGGATTCTAAAAAGAATGCTTAGAACCACAATTTTTTTATAGCTGAACATTTTCGGTCATTGGGCCCTCAGGCCTGATGCAATCCTTCTTTCTCGAACGATTGGAATGAAATGACCTTCAAAAGTTTATCTGGGGGGCTGAGATTTCCCGCGAGAAGTTGAGCATATGTATACAGTCTGCTCTGAATGTTTGGAAAATGATTAAAATATTATTTTTCTACTTTCTAGAATAATTATCTCATTAATTATAAAGTATATTTATTACTGGTATATACGTTTTACTGGTATATGAAAAAATATAAAATTATGTGTTTCAAAATGAAAATTTTGTTTGTTTAGTTTAAATTAATGTTAGTCTCATTTGTATGCAATAAATGTAATAATTTTATTTGTATAATACAAAAAACTTCTTGTACTTTATAAATATGTATCATAATGACTTAATTTTATTTTCATAATTAAATACACGCGTTAAAAGTTTGGGGTGCTCTCTACACCCCGCGAGTAACGGCGGTAGTAAAAACAGGCGCGAGTGACCACGGGTTAATAAGATAGTTATAAAATTGCTTTGATATTTCAATCAAATTATTTGCTTTCTGTGTAATCGATTGCATTAAAATGATAACCTCATTGATTAACTGTGCAGACAATATATATATATTGCAAATTGTAATTGCATACACATTTTACGAAATGGAAACTAATTAGTCATCATTTTTCACATAAAAAACCCATACACATACAAGAAGGATTCTCCATGATTAAGATACCTTGTCTTTTCAAAAATATGTTTATAGTTTTTAATTGAAAATAGACAGTCCTTATAGTGTTCGAAAAGAATTCCATTTATTCTAATTTTTTTTTATTTTTTTATTTCTTAGCTTTGAATTTAATATGTTCAATTAACTAATGGAAAACAAAGTAATAATTACAATCTTCGAGGAATTCGTTAGGAATTTTTTTCAGCAGTAAAATATGTTAAATGGTTTTAAGCTGGAGAAAATTCTTTAAAAAATTTTAAGATGAAATCCTTTTGAATGTTTCATGAGTGTGGTAAAAGATAAATGTATTTTAAACAATCATATCCAAGGAACAAAAATGAAACTATCCTGCTGTTCCTCGATATTACGCGTGGCGTTCCTGAACATTAGAAAATTTTACATATATATTTCAAAATAAATCATGGTCTACATTAAAGAAAGATATGTTTACAAATTGAAGTTCCATGTCAAATCATCGAAAATCCTTTGACCTAAATCTTTTACTTTTCCCTTAATATTTGAAAATAATACTTGCTTTTACATCCCACAGCTGAAAGTACAGCAAAGTTTATGAAAACTTTGCGTGAGTGAATATACAAAAACGAATAACAGCTACATAACAGAGCTCTGAATAGTGTATCTAATTATAACTACAGGGAATTGCAACCCCATCTCGCTTCGAAACTAAGAATATTAATATCGAAAACACGCATTTCGTAATATCGTTATGGAAAACTGAAACGGAATATTTTAAGAATTCAATAGAAACCATGATCTTATGCATCCTCAGAATAAATGGCAAAATTGAAATTATGTGAAGTGATACGAGTCCATTAATGAAAATATGTGAGTCCATTGCAGACTGTAGTATTCTTGAAATTTGACATCGGTTTCAAGTATAGTAAGTGGAGAAAATACCTAAATGGATTTAAATATCTTCATTATGTTACTTACGACTTGCATATATATTTTTATAAGGTAATGTATGTATGTGATTTCATCAAGGTGGATTATTCATCCTCTTTTATTAGAATCTAAAGAAACTTTTCAATTCAAAACAAGTACGAAATTCTGTAAACATCTCATTAGATTGTTGATAATCCACTTCAATAATATTATAAGCTGTTGAATTTCTGGATATATATTTTAACTATATACCTGTATAAAAGATAGTGCTGGGTTATGTTGAGGGAGAATTACAAGGCTCCAAGAGAAATATTTAATAAAAAATATATTAAAATTTTATCAGACTTTTACGCTCATTTCCTTTTAAGAAACCTCTGGAGCTACTTTATATCTCAGTTTAGTATAAGAATCTCGCTTTGTGGGTGAAAAGGTGCAATGGTGTATGTGAATTATCAATGTTTTAACATTAAGTAGGAGTGTAGTAAACATAAGCAGGATAAGTGGAAACAGATAATAGGAAGAATACCAGGGGAACTTCGAAAGAAAAAAGGTTGTAGAAAGTAGAGTTCATCGTGTGTGAACATTTAATTCCTATCTAGTTCAAAAGAACGTCACTGAAAGCAATATTGAATTAACTCGAGTATAGCTATTGTGAAACTTAGGAAGGACACAGAGAAGTCATTTATTATGTAAACCTTTATTATTATAATTTTGATAAAGTCTAGTAAGGAAAACCACTAAAATTTTATAAAAAAAATATTTTTATTTAAATTATTCAAAAATCAGATCAAATTAATTACTTTCAAAAAGTTTCAACTTGATTATTAGTCCTGACTCTCAAACGTCACAATGGGATAGTTTTTATAAACATTTAAGAATAGGAGATTTTTTTTATTTGTGGTAAGCAAAGGTAAGAAAATGAGAAATTGGAACATATATGTGTGTGTGTTTTAAGTAAAGAAAAGTCGAGAAAATATTAATATCTAATAGCATATATATCTGTCACAGTGAGTGAGTGAAAAATAATGTCACACTACTTAGCTACTCGAGAGTTTTGTTGACGGACCTCGTAATTTTGAAACAATGTCATGTGACGAGGATGACACCTGTGATAGCACTCCTCTGTTTTAACTTCCACATCACACCAAAAGGAGGACGTTTGAGCATCAACAGATTTAACGTGTATTGACCCCCTTCATGACGGGTCTTATTAAGCTCGAACTCATAACACGTCGGCCACGTTCCGTTACCTTAACCACTAAACTTCCGCTACCCCAATACTCTGTCAGAAAAGCCTTATTGGTTAAGCAACATTCACATGCTGATAAATAACTTATGCCTTGCTCTTTAGATATTCGTGTCATGGGGTCTGATACCTGTCACGTGTATTTTAGTAATGCTATACGAATTAAAAAATCGATTACAAAATCCGATCATTGTTCTAAATAAGAGTCATACTGGATGTCTTTGCACACAGCCTTCGAATCATGAAGTAATTGGCAATTAAAAACGCTTAAAAATAACACAGAACAGCGAAACTAAAATACTTGAAAAATACAAAATAGTTTTTGATGATTTTTATGTAATTTTGTGTGCTGATTTCGAAAATGGTCCCCATTTTTTCCCATCACGTCAGGATTTTTTGTAAACATGTTATTGTTATTTTTTCTAAACTCCTATGTGAGATCCTAATTGAATCTTGAACAAGTTAGCATGTATTAACTAGCAACATTACTTTTTATCCAATTAAACTTATGCAAATATCGTTTCTTGACGAGAGAAATTGATTTTTCAGTGAATGGATGAAAACTATTGCACCAGATCTCCCCAAATGCTTTTGGTTGAGAGAAAAATAAGAGAAGTTAAAGTTTGAACTATTTATATCCGACTATGGTACAGTTTCTAGAAAAATCACCAAAATACTATTTTAAATGGCTTTAATTAAGGTAATTTATATAAAATAAGTGGTTGAACAAGAGGAGCAAATAGTATGCATTTGTACATGAAAATTCGAAACAAATTTTTAGCTCTGCAAAAAAAAAAGTTTCTTTTTAAATGCGTTCACTTTTTTTTAAATTTCTTTTGACGTTCATTCTGTATACTTAATATTGGACCTATCACGTGTTAACATCCAACAATAGTCAGTAAATGTGTTTAGATTTCATCTTCTTTAATATTTGTGTTTCATATCGTTGATGTCTTGGTAGAACCTTTCACCCTGTTCATCGTAGACTTATCCTACATTTTCGGGGGCGGGGAGTTCAGGTGAGATGAGTTGAAGGAAATGTATTTAGACACAACCAAATCATGCTTTTGTTTCCTTTGTTATCTTGGAAGTTTCAAATTCTTAATCTTTTATAAGCTTGATGGTATCTGGATCAACAAGGATCCACTCTTTCTCGACTTTTCTTCGGATAAACTTGGAAATCTTTTGAAAAATTATTTAAAACAATCAACATTTTCTGGAATAACCTTGGAAAATTGCTTCATTACACTTAATTTTTTATTCAGAGGGCTTAATAATAATAATACATTCGTCACCTCAACTATGTTATTTAAAATCCCAGTTTCGGTGCCTAGTTTAAAATTTTATTTTCGGCCATTCTGTTTTGACTTAGTATTGAGTATTAATTCAGCTGCCTCACTCACAAGTGAAACAAAACAGGGAACTTTGTATGTTTGTCTTATGGACCAAGAAGCAGGCACATAAGTTTCAAATCATAGCAAATGGTCCAACCGTTGTCGGTTTTTCTTTTCTTTTTGAGGACGCGATTCAGGTTTTCTTAGTGTTCGTTCAAATGCACCAATGTTAAACTGGTACAGATGCATATTGGCTTTCGTGATGAAAGAATACAGTTATTAAATTGCCAATATTTTTTTAATCTAGCTACAAAGCCTAAAACAAAATTAAGGTAAAAGCTTACCCTTTCTTTGCAGCTAGTCTCGAAGTCGATCGGGTCCGAGCAATTTTATTTCTTGAATGCAACTAAATTAAGCACACTCGCAATCATTGATGAGTCTGTATTCATAATGAACAACATTTAATGGGCATTTAAATTACAATTTAAGAGAAAAGCTTAGATAATTAATACAAAATTACAGCAGGAAATACCTCGGGGAGTTTTTTTTTTTTTTACATTCTACTGTTTCAAAAAGGTAAACATATACTGTCACAGTCGCAGCTAAAAGTTCAGCTCGCGGTTTTAGGAAGAAGGGGAAGTTGAAGTTCCAACAACAGTCTTAAGGCTATTTTCGACGAATCTACAAACTACCTCCATTCATTTTTATAATATATAGGTGATATAAACTATTCTTATTAATTCGGGAACATTTAAACGCTAGACCAGGGGATCTGGCCTTCCTCAATATATAAACAAATTATTTTTCTCTATTCCTGCACCAATAAAAATAGGCTCCTTTCGTCAATATAAGTTTTTTTTAATCTGAAGCCCGACAATGTAATTGCCTCTTTCGAAAGGCTCGATCGCTATTCAGATGATTAAGTTCAACCTGATGGAATGTCTGAGGTGAATCGACTCTTGAGATCTTATATTCGGTATTGGTATCTTGAACTTATAGCGAAACTGTTGGTAGAGGGAGTTTGCAATGAAATGTCTCACAGAGTTGTATGATTAATGTTTCACCACGGTAGAATGATGGTCTGTCAACGGAGGGAAGAAATTGAACATGGAAAAAATTTTTGGTAAGTACTCAAAGTCCAAATAAAATTTTTCTAGAAAACGTGACGAAATAGAAATTTTTAATTAGTATTTTAGAAATAGTCACTAAAAATACATAAAGTTGAACCATTATTTTTCTTGTGTTTTTTCCATAGCATACGTGTATAATTCTCAATCCTTATCATATAGTAATTCTGCTTTCATTTAAATTATATCAATGAGTTATTTAATTTTTAGAAAAAAAAATTACTCAAGAATAATATGCAAATTTTTTTAATGATTCAGGTAATTAATTTTTAGGTATTTTTACGTATTATATAGAAATAATTGCGTGTAAAAATATAAATACAAAACAAATGTAGATCAACACAATTAAATTAAGTAATTTAATATGTAGTTTAAAATCTAGGAAAATTTAATGTGACCATTAAGATAACACACACATATTAAGTACCTTGTTAATTTTTTTTTTCTTTCAGACTGAAATAAAGCATTTAGAACAATTCTTAATATTAAATTTTTTAAATATATCTTTGAAATAAAAATTTATTAAAATAGTTGAGCTCAGTTTATAAAATAAACGAATCGATTGTTTTAATAAAAATAATTTATTTTAAACTAAAGTTATTGAAAAACTGAAAAATGAATCTAGAAATATGGAAATATTACTATGTTTCTTAAATATCATTTAAAAAAGGGAAAAAAATATTTTTGAAGACGTCAAATACCTTTTATTTAAAATATCTAGGCTAAAAAGCGTACTTCACTTTTGAAAGATACGTATTTTGGGGAATTAAAATAAATTATTTTAAAAAGCCATAGAAAATATTTTATATTTATCTACAAATAAAGCTGCGAAACGTTATCGTTAAAAAGTATTTTTGTGATAAAGTTCGTAATAAATGATTTAAAAACTATCATATTTGCAGGATTCTATTTCCAAATTAAATATATTTTTCTATTTTAATCCTAATTTTATTGATGTATACCTTCTGAATTTCAGGAGTTTTCCTCGAATACTGTTACAAAAGAATTAGATATTTATTCAACATTCATTTATTTTATCCATTTAAGTGAAATAAGACATTTGAAAGAATTCACAAAATGGTACTTTAGTAAAGACTTTCATTATCCCTAGACATGGGTTAAGTTTTTTCGTAGATCATCTTAGCTAATATCGGTATTTTAAAATATTTTCAATCGAAACGAGATATTAAATAGCACCATAAATAATTTTATTTTAAATATGAAATGCTTAATCTAATTTGGATTTTGATCTATTTTTTTCAGAAAATAAATTCTAGTGTTTTCAGAATTAGCTCCCGAAGCAATTTAAAGCAAATGTTGATTTTTCTTTTATTAAAACTTTTAAGAAATGATCTGTTCCAATTTAATAAATGATATTTTCCTTTTAGTTCATGAAAAAGGTAAAAAAATAAGCTGTGAAATTCCAGAATTTGCTTCTCTACCTGAAATTAGTTTTGAAAACTCCGCAGACCAGAAATAAATTAAAATAATTTCTAAGAAATTTCAGAGAGGTTTGGTAGATATTTTATTATTAAGTCTTTCTTTAAAGTAACTCGAATAAAAATATATATTCGAGAGTAAAGAATGGGGCTAAAGAATGACAAGCTCAAAATCTTATTATCACGCATCCTTATCCCCTACTGTGCTTTCAAATCACTCGTAAAACTTTTTATTTGCTCATGGTTAATTTTAACTCTCGCTATGGCTTCATTCAAGATACCTGTATGCAGCTCTTTGGAAAATATGAGCTTGTTTGAAGTGGTAGTGTATTCAGTCAAAATGGTGGTGGTGTGCTAATTTCAGTCATGAAGCAAATAACAATCTCATGCTTGAATGTTTGGTTCTGCTGCCTATAATAAAATTTTTCTTTGACACCCAGGATTATTTCTTTTGTAATAGTATGAAGTATTTTGACTCAAAGGATTTCTCACGACACCTTTCTACTATCTGCACCATTCATGATGAAATCCAATTAATGACACCTGGTGTAAAGTTTGTGAAACATAGGCGATGGAAGTGTAGCACTGCATCACTCATTTCCCAAAATGAAACTACTATATATCAATTAAAGCAGTTTTAGAAGTTAATAACTATAACCTTTTAATACACAACATGCAATTAATACACTATATGATAATTTGTAATGAAACACAAAGTGGTACTTTTTCAGAAGTTCAAATACCCATTTTTTAATTCATAAGATAAAATATTTTTTATGTTATCGATAGATGCCTTATATATATATATATATATATATATATATATATATATATATATATATATATATATATATATATATATATATATATATGTAAGGATAATTAAATTAGATTAAAAATTAAATTCCCTATCTAGCACTTGACTCTATCTGTCTCCGTTATCATATTCAAGTATCAAACTATTCGCCCATTTATTTCTTCCGAACATATGGCCTAGCCAATAAACATGTCTAATTCTAGATCGTTAGATTTAATAGTCAACATATGCCAGCATTAACTTGCAAGCACCATCTTCAAAGCAGCGACACTTACCAGATGTTTTTCACGTGTTATTCACGTGAAATCACCACCATGGCGTGTTTTTTACTCCCTGCTCGCGGTCAGAACTGATGTAGACACGATGGAATAAAGATCTCTTTTTTTTTAAACCTTAATCTGATTCTGTCTTTAAAATCATGACAGAATTAAAGCCGGCAGGATCTTTGTCTGCGATCTTAATGTAAAAAATTAATCTTTTTTATAAAATAATTTAATATAAAAACTAACGCCAACGAACGTAATAACTGATATGGAGAATTTTATGGAAGACTGACGGCACTCTACATTTGTTAGCTGAGGACGTTGGGTTACCAGAATTAATCTATGGTACGGAAAAGAAACGCGCTAGTAATTCCCGAAAGAACATCGCTCTTACCACCAAAGAAATAGAATCATCCTCTTCTCCTAACAAGATTTCAAAAAGTCATACTTCAAAAAGGGAAACAGTGAATGAAATTAAAATTAAGCAAGAAGAGAATTTAGATGCTGAGGAAGAAAAATTACAACAACCTATAACCATTATTAAAAATGATATTCGATTTGAAGATCTACAGACCTTTTTCCAAAAATATAACCTGGAAATACCCATTCAAACATTCATTAGAAATTTTGAAAGTACGTGCGATTCCTTCAATATACCAGAGAAACAGAAAATCCTATTTATAATCAAGTTAGTAAATGGAGCTGTGAAGACTTACATACAATCACAATCTATCCCTAAAAGTTTTTACGAACTGAAAAATAATTTAATACGTGAATTCGGAACACAAGTCAACCCAGTGGAGATTCATCTTCAATTATCTAAAACAGAAAAAACCTCAAAAGAGACCCACATAGAATATTTCTACAGAGTAAAAGAAATCGCATCCCGGATAAACATGGAAGAAGAAGCTGAAAAATATTACATCATAAGAGGATTAAAAGAAAATAGAGCCATAGAAATACAGTTACAAAGCTGCAGCAACATAGAGGAACTGAAGGAAAAAATGAAACTCTTAGATATCCAAGAAAAATCAAAATCAAGTAAGAATGAAGTAAATAAGAAGAAGAATGAAGAATGAAGTCATTGGATACCCAAAGTATCCAATGACAAGAATACCTTATCATACGAATCAATTTCTTATAGACAACAATATGGAGGATGGAATTGGAGAAATGACCAATCTCAACATCCGGATACCTTAACCAATACAAGATATAAGGTATACTCTCCTCAGTTTCCATCACCTTATCATCACCCTTCCTTTTCACGTCAGCGGCCGACCCTATATCCGAGAAACCAACAATTTCCACAACGACCGTCAGTTTTGCGACCTAGTGCTCCAACTTTCTACCCTCGTCAAAGAACACAAAACAATACTACGGTATTCCAACCTCATCAAACATGAGAACTTATGATCATCCAGGGAAGAATCAACTTCAAACACGTTGATGTCCTCTTGGATACAGGATCAAGTCTCAATATTATTCCAAAAAATATAATATCACAAATCAAGGGATACCACAATGTAGAGTATATCAAAACAAAAATTGCCACCATCAATGGAGGAATTGAGGGGAGTGAGGCAATTACTTTACAATTGAAAATAGGAGAAATTATTGAAAATATTAAATTCCTCATAGTAAATGTAGAACTGAAATATTTGATAATTTCTAATAAAACTATGAGTATTTTTGAATTAAATATTAATTTTAGTGATTATAAAATTTTTCAAAGAGGAAAACAAATTTTAAAAAATTATGAATCTAAGAAAAATATTAAAGAAAATGAAACTCTTAAATTTAGTAATAATAAAATTATCACTAAGAAAACTGATAATGTGTTTAATATAGAAATAATTCCTAATAGTGATTATGATATTATTAATATGATTATTGATAAATATAAACATGTCTTTGCTAAAAATAAGTTTGATGTGGGCGAGTTAAAAAATGTAATCTCCTAAAATAATACTTACCTCAGAATTACCCATTGTAAATCGACCATATAGGACATCTTTTAAAGATGATACGGAAAAAAAAAGCAATTAGATGCATTATTGAAAGCAGGAATAATAAAACCATCTTATAGTTCTTACGCTGCCCCTATAACATTGGCTTTTAAAAAAGAGGATAATGCTCGTACACGATTATGTATCGATTCAAGAAAGCTAAACGCTATCACAAAATTAGATGCAGAGCCAATTCCCCGAATAGATGCAGTTTTAGACAAATTAACACATGCAAAATTTTTCTCAACCATCGACCTATGTAGTGGTTATTGGCACATTAAATTAGATGATAATGAATCTGAAAAACTTGCATTTACATCAAATTACGGTCTTTTTCAATTTAATCGTTTGCCTTTTGGATATAAAAATTCTCTAGCTATATTTCAAAGAGCTATTAGACAGATTTTAAATAAATACCAAATAAAATTTGCATTAAATTATTTTGACGATATAATAGTATTTTCGGAATCAATTAAAGAACATGCAAAGCATTTAGAGGAAATTTTTAAAATTTGTGGAATAGAAAATATAAAATTAAAATTCTCAAAGTGTAAATTTGGCAAAGATACAATTGATTTCTTAGGATATGAAATAAAACAAGGATCATACACTCCAAATAATACAAATGTCGAAATAATTAAAAAACTTTTACCCCCTAGAAATGTAAAGGATTTACAAAGATTTCTTGGTAGTGTTAATGTCTATTATAAATTCATTCCTCAATTTGCAAAATTAAGAATGCCCTTAAATAATCTTCTTAAAAAGAATCAAAATTGGAATTGGACCCCAGAATGTCAACAATCTTTTCAAAAACTTAAAAACAGCTTAATTTCAAAGCCCATTTTAGCTATATTCAATCCAAATTATCCCTGTCATCTTTATGTAGATGCATCGAAAACTGCAATCTCATGTATCCTCAAACAACAAAAACCCAATGGAAATCAACATCCGATTGCATTCCACTCGAGACGACTGAGAAATTATGAAATTAATTATACAATTACTGAATTAGAATGCTTAGCTATAATTGATAGTTTAGATAAATTCCATTGCTATCTTCATGGATCTCATTTCACAGTTCATACCGATCATAATGCATTAGTTTGGCTTAAAAATTTCAAAAATCCCACGGGTAGACTTTTTAGATGGTCTTTAAAAGTTTCTATGTAGGCTTTTGATATAAAATATAAGAAAGGTAGCACTAATGTTGAAGCTGATATGTTAACAAGAAATCCTATTGCTTATCATATAATTAATACACCCCCAGAACCTTTATTAGATATCAATGAAATAAGTCATTTTCAAAATATAGAAAATACATCAGCTCCTAAATGTTTTAAGAGAGATGGTATTTTTTTAGTTAAAAGACAAGGTTTAACTAAAATGATTGTACCCAAAGCTCTAAGAGTGAAATTAATGGAAACAACTCATAAAAAATTTGGCCACCCTGGTGTAGCTACCATGTTAAAATTAATATCACCACAATATTATTGGATAAACATTATTACTGATATACGAAATTACGTGAAACACTGTGAAACTTGTGAAATAAATAAGAAGTCACATCAGAGAAAATACGGACTGATGCAATCATTTCCCCTTTGTGAAAAACCCTTTGAACTTTTATCGATAGATAGTGTAGGTGGTTTAAATTATTACAACTCTGTTAAAAAATATTTACACATTATTATTGATCATGCAACTAGGTACATTTGGACTTTCCCATCAAAAAATGCAACAACAGATACTTATATAAATTGTTTAAGACAAATCTTTCAGAATCACATACCGGAAAAAATTTTAAGTGATAGAAATACTGCGTTCACCTCTTCAAAAGTTAAGCATTTTTTAAAACTTAATAATGTCACTCAATTATTAACTACTTCTCACAGACCACAAACCAATGGAAAGGTTGAACTTGTAAATCAAACCATCATTACCCGCTTAAAATGTGAAATTAGTAATAGTTCAAATAAAGTCCCATGGACAAAAATTCTAGAAAAAGTAACCCATCAGTATAATCAAACCCCACATACAATAACAGGTTTCCCACCAACCTACTTAATGTATGGTAATTTACCTTTCGAAATTTCGCTAAAAGATAATGAGATATATCCTCCCTTAGAAGAAGCAAGAAAATTAGCCAAAGAAAGAACAGAACAATATTATAAAATAAATAAGATTAGATATGATAAAAAATTTCAGGAAGCTGATTTCAAGGTTGGTGACTTAGTAATGTATGAGGAATTTCAATACCCCAATACAAGGAAATTAATTCCCCCTTATTCAGGCCCTTATACCGTTTTATGAAAATGTTCTGATGTATTATTTGAAATTGATAGACCCAATGCCCTTAATAAAACTGACACTGAATTGGTTCATTCAGTTCGTTTAAGACATTTTCATCCATCTGAAAATTTTCAGTTAAATTACATTCAACAAAATACCCCTAATAATGAGGAGAAGATAATAACTAAAAGAAACATCTTACGTAATACAGAAATAACTGAGTTCTGCTTAACAAGACTTTTCGGCGAAAAAGAATAATCTATGATATGATATGGTATTTAATTTTTATAATATAGTTGTGTTATAAATGAGATATTTTCTTTATATTTTAATTGAGAAAACAAAGTATATAGGTTTAGTCATACAAAATTATGAGAAAATTTAATATACTTCTCATAATTTTATCTTAAGATGTCGAATGAGTTAAGAGTTATGATAGAAATTGGTGTTTTAAAGTGAAAGATATAAATTAAGTTTTTAGAAAAATGACTAATGAGAGAACGAATACTAGAGATTGATTGTTATAAGAAACAAAAGTAAAGTCAAGTTGTAATTGAATTCAATTGTTTTGTTAATTATTTTATTCAGCAGTAATCTTATTGCATGTCATTTAATTTTTTTATTTTGAAATTGTATGTTTTGATATACTGGCCATATATCAGGATTCACTATTTCTCGAATTTTTCCTTGTCTAAAATTGAAATTAATTTAATAACTTGAAGCTTATTTTAGGATATTATACAGTGGATAAGGGAGAATACAATCATTATAATTTTGTATATGTCTCGAAACATTAAGAGGACAAACTTGTTTAGTTTGATGTACACCTCTCATTGTTTCTTATCAGCATCCCTGAACATCTGTAAGTTGATGACGCAGATTTCTCAGAGAGATGTGTTCAAAATTAAGTAAGGTGATACAGTTTATATTAGTGAATGTGTGATGTAGGAGAAAATCAAGAATTTTTGTCTATGAAACGAATTTTTAGAACGTTACGGAAAGATTCAAAATATTCTATGCGATATTGTTAAGTTACAGTGAATATTGAGAAAATTTTCATACATACTAAAAGTTAGTATTGAAGTGAGTCCACTTTTTTCCGAATCAAAAATAATAAAAAAGTGCTCTTATATTCTTGTATTCTTTTATTCCTATATTCTTATAATTTTTATGTTTTATAACGTATATGAAATAAAATATTGTTTATTGTGTTGAATAGTGCATATAAGTTGTGTGTTATACACCGTTTTCATATTATTAATAATTTCATTTTATTAGTGTCTATATTTTTTTTTATCTTTTTAAAAAATGTATTTCATATATGCAAAATTTAGTGTATCAATGGCGCCAGAGTAGATTTTTATACAAAATTATTATTTTAACATTTGTATGATTTCATGTATTTTTATATTTACTATCTTATTGTTTGATATATTATTTTCCAACATAAATTTTTGTAAAATATCTACCACCTATAATACGAATCTATTATTATGAAGGAATAGGAGGAAACGTGAGCTCTTATTCTAGATGTCGAATAGATTTGAATAAGCTAATCTTCACTTATATGTATGGAAAGTCATGTTTATCAATTAATATGTTGGAAGTGTCCTTACTGTGTTTGTTGTTACAGTTTTTTTCTCTCGTTTATTGTATTGCTTTTTGATTTTAGTATTACTTTTGCTTAAAATTTTCTACTGAGTTTAATATGTCTTTCTAAATAACTATGTATTGTTTTGTGTTTGTTGAAAATTGATTAAGTTTGTAAAGAGAGAAAAAACCACGCCATGACTCCCTTTTAAAATTGGGGGGCAAATGTAAGGATAATTAAATTAGATTAAAAATTAAATTCCCTATCTAACACTTGACTCTATCTGTCTCCGTTCTCATATTCAAGTATCAAACTAATCGCCCATTTGTTTCTTCCGAACATATGGCCTAGCCAATAAATATGTCTAATTCTAGATCGTTAGATGTAATAGTCAACATATGTCAGCATTAACTTGCAAGCACCATCTTCAAAGCAGCTAGACTTACCAGATGTTTTTCACGTGTTATTCACGTGAAACCCCCACCATGGCGTGTTTTTTACTCCCTGCTCGCGGTCAGAACTGATGTAGACACGATGGAAAAAAGATCTTTTTTTTAAACCTTAATCTGATTCTGTCTTTAAAATCATGACATATATATATATATATATATATATATATATATATATATATATATATATATATATAAGGCATCTATTGATAACATAAACACTCTCTCTCTCTCTCTCTCTATATATATATATATATATATTCCACCAGCCCATAAAGCGCACCAAACAGTCAGTTTTTCTGGATGTAACGGTGTTTCGACATACACTCGTGGATTAGCTTCACTCCAAATGCGGCAGTTTTGTTTGTTGACGTAGCCATTCAACCAGAAGTGCGCTTCATCGCTGAACAAATTCGCTTATGAAAACGGGAACAACGGCAATCTTGTTTTGGGCCCATTCGACGAATCTACGTTTTGCTTGATGATCGTTTTGATGAATTGCCAAACCAAAATGAGAATAAATCACTTGACAGCTATTAAATAAATCGGTCGCCATCTGGTCAAAACATTTAATAGAAAAAAAAAGGGAATGGGGACTTTTAATCCTCTCGAAACTATTTCTGTGAATAGACATTAAAAGCGATGTATCATACTTGTTTTGTGTAGAAAAATAAGTTAATTAATTTTATATTAGCTTTATGTGTAACGTTGTCGCTATAAAGTTTCTTACATAATTTGAGAGCATCATTGAGTCAGGATTCCATGTATTTATTAAATAATGTACCCTATTTGAATATTTCTATCAAATTCAGTTCTAAGAATATGGACTGTAACTATAAAGGATATATCTTTTTTTAAACAATTCTTTACTATTAAAATTTTGCAATATGTTTAGTTATTGAATGTGATGTTATTTAACAGTAGTAGGAGTATTTGTTAAAAAAATAAGTTATATTTCGCTTAGGTACTATACGAACAAATTCCAAAAATGTTCTTAATTGCATACATAGAAAACTATTTTTCTTTTAAAATAAAATTAATTCCTGTTTCATTAAACCTTTTTTTCGGAAAACTTCTACGTGATTTCAAAATTCTTTTTTTTTAATATTTCAAGTACATTCTCTTTGTAGAAATGGACTTCTGAAAAAGAAATCAATTAACACATTCATTTTTGAAAATCATAAAAAAGAAAATAAAGAAATCAATTACTACTTGTTTTAAAATTTCTTCATAAGTGAAGAAAAAAAGTGAAAAACTTGTAAGGAAAAAAAACACTGAAGTACATCAAGGAATAAAAATAAAGAATTTTTTCAAGTTTTTCTTTCCTCGGAATTATTGTCATTGAATGTAAAATAGTAATTAGGGATACAAAAGTATTTTTTGTCTTTTGAGAATTATCTTTCTGTTTTTATATGAAATTGCTAATCTATTTATATTTTATGTTTCTCATAATCGAATTAAAATAGACTTGAATTTTGTTGCTTGATCTGTATAAAAATGCTTATTTCTTGTTTTTAAATGGAAATATAATTTAGAAAATAATCATAATCATTAATTTTAGATATGTATACCTAAGTATACGTTAAATTAAATATTTTTATCAGCTAATTGATTTGTGTTTCTTGCAGCTTTATCCAAATGTAATTGTAATCCTTTAAATTAATATTTTTTTCAAAAATGTTTCTCTCCTTTCTACGAGGTGAAATAATTTATTATTCTTTTTTTCCTTTTCCTCGTTTTGAACATTAAAAAAAGGCAAAAATGCTTATCTGAAGATAATAAATAATGGCGTTAAAAATAAATAAAAAAATAGTGATTACATTAAAAATAAATTAAGTAAACATTTAAAATTATTATCCCTCTATTTATGTATTTTTTAGATTAAAACACACTTAACTTCATACGTATCGTTCTCCTATTTATTTCAAACAGAAGCAACATGAGTTACCCAGGAAAATAAATACTAATTAATTCAATCTTAAACGGGAAATAATAAAAAAACAAATAATTTTATATATATTTCTCTTTTCTTTATACCATTGCTTCGAAATTTTTTATTTTAGCAATTTCATTTAAACAAATTATATTTTATGACAAATGAATTATGACTGCATTTTAAAAAATAATACATTAAGTCCTTAAAAATAACACATTCAAGGGAAAATTATTTATATCGCATTTGAAAAAAACAACACCATTTACATCTGTGATTTGATAAATGACGAGAAATATAATAATTAAAAAAAGAAAACTTTTTTTATATAATTAATGAAATGTGTTTTTCTTAGTGTGCGATTTTTTTCTTGAAATATGAAATAATTTTCGTCTGCCATCTTTAAAAATAGTTAATTTTTGCTAAATTTCAAGCGATAAAAATTATTAAGAATTAAATGCACCCATGTTTATGGATTTATCGTGTTCATTATTACTGATATAAAATATTTGGAAAATCAATGGAATTCATAATTTTGATTTTTAGGAAAGTTCTCATTCTGAGAGAGAGAAAAATGGGTATATATAAAATATATTCTTTCTTTTATAATGTTTAAAACAACCTATTTATCTTAGTTTTCACTGAAATTCCGAAATATTACTTTTTGAAGAATCGCAATGTAATAATGAATAGCAATTAGTATTTTAAATATTATTTCCTTTCAATAAGCAAATGAAACGCTTTTTTTTACTAATTTATGGATTTTATATTTCAAAGAAATCGAAAATTATTCTATTTATTTTCATATTGTTCTATTAATGTAACATTTCCTCTTATTTAACCCGGCACTTCTCGAGCAGGGTATGTCATACCCATCATCTATGTTTTTTCAACGCTTCTTCTAAGATTTTTTTTGGAAAAGGGATAGTTTCTCGTGTAGCTGACTTTAAGGCCATATCTTTTGAGGAGCCTTAGCTTGTAGGCGAAGTCTACATATATATTTTTGGATATCATCTCTTCGGGTGTGTCATACCCTGCGCGTAAATCACCGTTGCAGTTCTGAATTCATGAACACGTTTTAAATCTTCTTTATGCTATGGCGTATTATTGTAGTTATGATGAAGAAATGTCATATTTAAGTAATTTAATAGGTACAGTATTTAATAGATATAGTACAAGAGTATTTTCGGATGAAGAAATTCTCTTCACAGTTATGATGAGGAAGAATCAAATGATGAAGGGTAAAACAGCAAGTATGATTCCTCCACTGAAATCGATCCATATTTAGAAGAGGGAGACACTGTTGAAAAAATAAATGTTTTATATGTACAGACACAAAAATATTTGGGAAGAAAGAAATTTTAAAGGAGACAACTGGTAAATATCTTATAAAGTTTCAGATGTTTTGAAAAAAAAATCTCTTGCTGGAACAATAAGAGAAAATAAAAAATAAATTCCAAAATTTTTGAATTCAAAGAGAAGAGAAGTTTATTCATATATGTTTAGTTTTAAAAAGATACAGATTAAAAAAAACAATTAAGATCCTGTGAAAAAATCACACTCAATCACGACGAGATTAGAGGATTACATGAACATTATACTGGATGCCCTTATAAAAAACATGAAAAAACTAATCTTACGTGTAAAAGGCGTAATAAAAATATTGTATATTTCCTACTTTTCTTCCTTTTTTACCTTTGTATGCAAGTTTTACGGTAAAAACAGAATGTACACACCCTTGTATACAAGATACCATGCGCGAGACTCCTCGGTCGTTTTTTTTCACGCGAGTGATGGCGGGTTTAAAGTGTTTTTATAAATTGATCTTCAGTAAAAAAGAAATTCATATTAAAATAACTTCGTATACCAATCTTTAAATCTTCAAAATTGTTGCAAAAAACTTTATGAATCAATATTACTGAAAAATCTTCGACATTGCAAACTTTACGGTAAAAACAGAATGTACACACCCTTGTATACGAGATACCATGCGCGAGACTTTTCGGTCGTTTTTTTCATGCGAGTGATGTGTGTCAGCGAATCAGTGTGCGAGCGAATCAGTGTTTCTCAAACTGTGGGGTGCGCCCCCCCGGGGGGTGCGAGCATATCCAGAAGTCGAAAATAAAAGATGATTTAGAAAGTTATCAATTTACTAATCGGAAGCATAACGAAATATATTCTGACATAATAAAAAATAAAATACGCATTTACTCTGATATATTATATTTATACAAGTAAATGTATCAGTATGACACATTGTATTTGATACTAAGCATCGATAATAAGTTAACAACAAGTTAAGTAAATTCTAGCGATTTTTTTTCCATGGGTTTATCATATACAAAAAAATTGCATACAAAATTTAAAACTTGATAATTAGTAAAGTATATAATTAAGGTCCTATTGTAGCTTTAGCGTCAAAGTATTATACATTACTACTGCATCAATACATTGCTATTGTATGGGGGGTCGCGATGAAAATTATGATTGAAAATTAGGTCGCGAATTTCGAAAGTTTGAGAAACACTGGTTTAAAGTGTTTTTATAAATTGATCTTCAGTAAAAAAGAAATTAATATTAAAATATAACTTCGTATACTAATCTTTCATCCTTCAAAATAATTATAAATACTTTATAAATCAATATTACTGAGATATCTTTGACATTTAAACGATACTGTGTTGAGCGCTTTTATACGTCACCCTCCCATGTGGCTTATGTTAGCTTTGCATAACATTCTTCTTAAATTTAAATTATTGGCAAATTTTAATTTCAAACATAAATAAGTTATGGCTCATTCCATTCTCCAAAATTCTACATCATGCTAATGTTAGGACTTGAGCGTCAACCTCACTACATTGAGACTAGTTTGTGACTTAATTCTCGAACCTTTCACCCCAGAAACAGCAACACTTGCAAGTTAATGTTCATGTGACCTTTTGACTACCCCAGCCAGTCAAAAGACACAGGAAGTAAGTAAATTAAAAACAAAATTCGTTATCTAATGACAAATAATTTATATGCATTGATTGATTTATAACGTTATCAATCAATTTACAAATTATTCGAAGAAGTGACAAGTTTAAACTAAAAGACGTCTAATGCTTTTGGGGGCTTAGAAATCCGAAACTAATATTAAAAGAGATTTTAGAGCAAAGTGATATTTTCCTACCGTATTGAGGCTGTATTCAGACTAAAAATTTATTCAAAAATATATTATTCGTATTAAGAAAAAAAACACTAATTACCACTAAAACAATTTTCACCTTCAGTTGAGATTTTGTTGCTGTTTACGTTCAAAAGTCCTTGATCATTATTGCTGTATAAGCTAATTTTCCTTCAAAGTAGTGCCTTTCAAAATAAGTTTTAACAGGTGTATGAATATCAAATGAGACGATTGCTAACACATGTCGCCACGCATATATGCAAACAATACGAAACCGTGACATGTGATTTTTTTATAGTTTGATCTTTGATACTCATGTTTAGTTTACATTTGGACGAGTTTCAGTGTGCATTGTATTTTTTCGAATTTTAAATGTCGAATTTTATGCCTTCCGACCACACATTGCGGATAGCATTAATTTTTTGTTACGATCTGAAAAAAAATGCTGCCGAATCACATCAAATGCTTGTAGAAGCATACGGTGGCAATGCTCTGAGCCGTGCGCAGTGCTACAGGTGGTTTGAAAAGTTTTAAAATGGTGATTTCGAAGTGAGAAACGAGGAGCGTGGCAGACCAGCAAAAAAATTTGAAGATGCTGAATTGCAAGCATTCCTCGATGAAGATGATGGCCAAACGCAATAACATCTTGCATAACAGTTGAATGTTGACCAGAGAGCACTGTTTCCCGCCGTCTCAAAGCAATGGGCAAGATAATAAAGGTCGGTAGATCGGTACCACACGAGCTAACGGATCGCCAACAGGAAAACCGAAAACTCGTGTGCGAAATGTTGCTTGCCCGCTACAAACGCAAGTCATATCTCCATCGTATTGTGCCTGACGATGAAAAATGGATTTATTTTGAGAATCCCATGCGTAATCGATCATATTTTGACCCCGGAAAGCCGTCTAAATCGACAGAAAGGCCGAATCGCTTCGGCCGCAAGACACTCTTGTATATTTTCTGGGATTAGGAGGAACCAATCTATTATGAGCTTCTCAAACTCGGGGAAACCGTTAATACTGATCCCTACAAGCAAAAATTACTTAATTTAAATGATTCTATACTTGAAAAACGTGAGCAATACAAGAAACGGCAGCACAAAGTGATTCTCCTTGATGACAACCCACCTAACCACCGTGCTAAACCGACCAAGGACATCGTTAAGGCGCTCGACTGGGAATCCTTAGCGCATGCGGCTTATTCGCCAGACTTGGCTCCTTCTGATTACCACCTATTTGCATCATTGGTACACGCAAGCTGACCAGCGCTTCACTTGTTACGAAAACGTCAAATCTTGGCTTGATGACTGGCTGGCCTCAAAAGACCGATCATATTTCTGGCGTGGTTTTCACAAATTGCCCGAAAGATAGGGAAAATGTGTAGCTAACGATGGATATTATTTCGAATAAAGAAATATTAACAGTTTTCCCAACTTTATAGTGTTTTTCTTTAAAACAATCGTTTCATTTCATAGGCATACACCTGGTAGAGATAAATCTTTTATTTTTTCAAAGTAAGTGAAAAAAAACATAGTTTTCGATATGTTTATCTGATAATGTAAAGAAATATACTAAAAGGAAAATAGTAATTTGATAAAATTAGTCATTTATTCTTTGTTCTAGTATTAAGAAACATAATTCATCATTACATATGTATGTATGTTGTGTATTCGACAATCCAAAACACTTTTAGTATTGAAGTAGAATTTAGAATGTAGAAACATAATTAGCCCTTTAACTGTCCAAGAGTATATATACGTCTCGCTCAATCTGTGTATTAAAAACTCCGGACGTATTTACACGTCTTACCAAAATACATTCCTTTGTTTTGCGCAGCTATCAGTAAAACTATTCTGATGGCTTTGAAATGCAATAAAATGACCTTGACAGTATGTACGAAGGATTTACTTATTTTTTTAAACAAATCCATTTTTATATGCCTTTTCTTTTCCCACCAATGCACAGCATGTGGCCGCAGTAGTCGAGTGGTCAAGATATCGCATCGTGGCTGGCCTTGTCACGAGTTCGAGATCAGTACCACTAAAGACGCGCCGTGTAGGGGAGCGATGCACGTTAAATCTGTCGAGAGCTCAAACGTACTTCCGGTGGTGTGGTGTGGTAGTTAGGGGAGGGGGTGCCAGCTCAGGTGTCCTCCACGTCACTTGACCATGGTTCAAAATTACGTGGTCCGTCGCCAAAAGCCCTCGTGCAGCTGAACAGTGCGACGTTAACATTCACTCACTCACTCCAATGCACAGCATACGATCTCTTATGTAAAAACCGGTGGTTTTAGGGAGCGATTCGAGTATTTTTTTCAACGGTAGTATAGGAGTTAATGAAAAGAAGAAAAATAAAATAATAAGTAAGTTTAATATCAAGAAATCCAAAAATATAAAAAATACACTTAAGTAATAATAGTACATTATGTGCAGAATAAAAGAAAAACTCAAAGTTTTTCTTGAAGAGAGGAATATTAACACCCAGCCACCATATAAATTAATAAACTATTTAGAGAAAAAATAATAAAATAAATCCGTAAAGGTATAAACTAAATCGACAGAGTTATATTAAATAAAGCTTTTTTCTATAAATTATTCTCTAAATTAAAATCAAGCATATTTTGTTAAAAAATATTAAGTATTTTGACAAGCAAATTATATGTCTCTTTTTCATCGATTTACACATGTTAAAGTTGTTACTATAGTTTCCACATAAAATTTCACAGCATGAAACAAAATTTGATCAATATTTATAATAATTTGAATATTTCAAAAAACATGAAAGCCAGGAATTATCGTCATCTTCTGAATTCTCAGTCTGCACATTTTCTTACAAACCCTTTATATGGGAAAGAAAGTATTTGCATGTTTTGTAACATCTATTCAATACAAACTCGGTTTAAATAATGCAGTTCCATTTTCACAAGTATTTCTATGTTCCATTTCACTCGTTTCAATTTTTTTGACATGTTGATATTTGCAACAATTCAGCTGTTTTTGAAATGTTTATAAGCAGCATGTGTTATATTTCTGAAAACTTACTTTAGCTTTTAAAAGTACAGGGGAAGTGGTGAAAAAATACGAATAATTATTTTTCCAAATTAAAATTTATAAGCTTTGGCAATTTATAGTTTATAATATATTATCCTTTTAAATTGAATGTATATTTTTTATTTCTACAGAATACCTAGTAACCTTCATCTCAAAGATTTATAGAATACCTTAAAGTAACTCAAGAACATTCCAGCAATGATTTAAAATGCGGTTGAAATTCTTTCTTTCAGTAGATCGAATTTCAGTTCAAACTTGCGCAATCATCAAAAAGAAGAAAGAAACACATTTGATAACTATCACAATATTAATCATACTTGAATAAAAAAATAAACTTCTCTCAGTGTCACCATAGCCCATGAGGGGTAACACCTTCTCTGCCTATCTCAGTTTTCGTGAACTTAAGCACCGAGTTGCATATGCAGATGTTCCGGACAACTGGTCAGTCTGACTTGAAACCCCTCTGTTTAATTCCTAAGCAAGCATGATACTCATTTATCGACCCACTGGAGGGATGAAAGGATGCATCGACATTTCTGAACCCGGAATTTGAACCCTGGACCACAGGCAATCTTGAATAAAGTTGATATTTTAATTTAAAGATTTTAAAATAAAGCAGATCACATGTGGAAATTTAATGTCTTAATTAGTTAACCAATGTAGTTAACTTGCAAAAAGTATTAACATTTATCAATAAATAATTTTGATAATTGTTTTGAATAATTTTAAGCTTTATTTTACTTGTTAAAAAATACCTAAGTTTCGAAGCTTGTTATTTTAGAAAGTTTTCGCATTGAAGAGATTTAAAAATATCGTATCCCTGTGAAATATTCAGAAGTGCACCTGAAACACTTTCCTATAAAAATGTTATACATTATAGGATAAATATGTAATAATAAAATAAAATAATAAAAGTCAAAAGTGATTCCTACAAAGCTAAGAATGAATGGAATTGTATTTAAAAAAAAACATATCACACAGTACCCGACAAAATATAAATAAAAAAAAGGTACAAAGAAAATAGTACTCTAAAATTGGATAAAAACAAAAATTACAAGAATCAGAGGTGTAGAGCTATTAAAATTGAAAATATCGAAAGAGAGTCATTGGACTAATGATATATATATATATATATATATATATATATATATATATATATATATATATATAAAGAAATATTTTTATATTATGTAAAGAGACATGTGAACTCTAAAATACTAGTGTGTATTCGAATTTGAAGTTGCTGATTTAGATTGACATTCACACTGATTGGACCTATTCTAATAGAATAAAATTCCACACAAATGCCAATACACCGTATTAGAATTGAAAGAAAACTAATCTGAGTTAGGAATTGTGCCATTTCTAAATCTTCATACATTAACATGATAAAATAATAGTCCAGAAACCATGCAAATGCTGTAAAGTATGCACTTCGGAATACTTATGAGTTTTAAAGTATTAATCTTTACATATAGCAACATATACCTCCTGCAACATACTTATGTTTAATTAAATGTGTATTTTAGGAGCTCATGAAATTCATGTCCTGTCTTATTTCTGCAGCCTTTCATTCTCAATATGAACTTATCTAATGCTATATTGTGTTTTATAAATGTTTATAGTTGTAAGTGTATTTTATACTTTCTAAAATATTAGCTTTAATGAACTGTCTAATAATTATATGCATCTGCAAAAATTTTTTTTGTTTTATAAAGCCTTATTACAAAACAAGAAATTTTTCGATGTTGCACACATTTTGTTTTGAGATAGCTATATTTAAAGTAATACACTCAGGAACATTGAAAATAGCGACTCAAGAAGAAAGCTTCAGATTGAAATGAAAATTAATACACATAAAGACATACATAAGAGATTCACTTGATCTAAAAAACAAGACAATTAAACGAATACAGGGTGTGCAACGACACAAACACTGGGCAGCTTCAATTGCGCGTTGGACCACCTCCAGCTGCAATACATGTCGCCACACGGTCACGGCATTGAGTTGATTAGACACCTTATGTTGTCCTGAGGCAGATGGGCCCACAAATCTTGACAGCCAACTCTAAATCATGACATCTGCCGTTTTAGCTGATCCCACACGTGCTCTACAGGGGACAAATCGGGGGAGCGGGCCGCCGTGGAAGAGTCTGAAAATGACGTAGGAAGTCTTGAGCAACTCTTGCTGTATGCGGACGAGCATTATCTTGCTGGAAAATTGCCCCTGGGAGACCATTTAGGAAAGGTCCTACATGGGGTCGAAGAATATCATCAACGTAACGTTGGCCCGTTAAGGTTCCATGCATCACAATTAAAGTGGACTGGCTATCATAGGCTATAATCCCCTTGACCATTACACCAGCTGTGAGGGTAGTGTGACGTAGAACAGTGTGGGGGGAATTGTACCGCTCACCAGGGCGCCTCCACACCCGTACACGGTTATCATCTGTCCCCAAAACAAACCGGGATTCATCACTAAACACCACCTTTTGCCAATCTGTGACATTCCACATTGATCTGGCTTAGCATCACTGTAGACGCAGTTGCCGATGTTCCGGTGTTAAAGGGAGTGCACGGAAAGGGCGCTTGGATTTAAGATTTGCTTCTGCAAGGTGTCTGGAAATTGTTTGTGGAACAATTGCTACACCTACGTCTGCTCGTATTGTTGAACGAGTCACTGTGGGGTCTACAAGTGCTTGCCGCACGATACTTCGATCATCTCTCCTCGTGGTCTTCCTGTTCACTCCAGGCCCGGTTTTCCGCACATGGGTACCTTCTCGTGTCCACTGCTCCCAACAATTTATAACGGCACACTCCGAACGATCCAACTGGCCAGCAACACGGCGCGTCGACCAGCCTGGAGTTTTCATCTCTATGATCAGGCCTCTCTCAAGTTCGCTTAACTGTGAGAAACGTCTTCTAGCACGTTTACCTGGAATGTTTCGCTTATTAAAGTCTTCATAAAATCGGCGGGTAATCGTCACGTTTATGAATCTTCGAATTTGCGCTGGCTTATATAGTACCCTCTTCCTAATTGTAGCACCCCCTCGGCGTGTATGAGCATACGTATTGGCACAAAACTTGGATCATTTGCATATTTTATTACGCTGTAATTATTTGCAAAGTTTCGCGAATGTGCTTAACTTCCTTCTTGGGTCGCTATTTTCAATGTTCCTGAGTGTATAACTCGCATAAAAAAGGGGAAGGTTTACCAAAGGTCATTCAAAGAATATGTAAGTATGAGTTTTTGATACAAAATAAACACAATACCATCGGTAAGATTTCCTTTATTTTTCAACCAGCAGAAGATGTTACCAGCTTTTTCACTAAAATGGTATAACCAAAGTTATGAAAAAAATTACAAGTATCAAAAGAATAGAATTATGTCCATCATTGTTCCTTTTTATTCGAAATATTCCTTTCTTACACCATTGTTAAATGTTTCCTACTTTTTTCCTTTCAATGAATATATCCTTCCTTTTATTATTTTTTAAAGAACAAAAGAAAAAATAATTCAAAAATTCGAGAATGAGAACGAAAGATGTTTTTCAGACTGACATTTTTTTCCCCAAATTAACTGAATTATAGATTTCTCATTTATTTTCTTCTAAAAATATTCTTTTGTATTAATTTTCTTTTTAAACAGTAACATGCTTCTGAGAATTAACATGTTTCGTTTTGTTCATAATACAGTCATCTGATTTTATTTTTCGATTACTGGCATGGAAATTATGAAATGTTTTCTGGTTGAACAAAAGAAAGAAAGAGGGAAATATTAGAGCATGTGTTGAAACCTAACTGCTGATATTTTATGTGTGTGTAATTCAAAATAGATACATGTGTATTTTCAAATTATTTATTCATCTAAGTTCTAACTTTTTAATGCTACATTTCAAAACAAACACGTATTTCTCAAATATTTTATATTTCTACACAATCTAGTCAATGAATTAGAAAGCTTTGATATTTGCATTTGAATGCGTACTAGAGAAATGAAGTATTGAGTTATTTGTATGTGTGTGTGCTATGTGGGTTACATGTGGTTAGAATGCTAGTACAAGTAAGATGTAAAAGTGCTTTTCACGATGAACGATGTAAAATGAGAAAAAAACAACAGATCTTTCATCATTTTAAAAATAACTTATTTTTGTTGCTCGTTCAGCAGGGACTTTGATGAAAGCACAAATCTCACTGGTTTCTCAAAAGCAGACATATAAAAGTTATTCAAAAATATCAATCAGAATTCACAGTATTTATCTCTAGAAGACCTAACTGCGGTTCGAGCACAGTTTTCCCAAGAGCATGATCCGCGTCTTCTTCGACGAATTGCCTGGCAAAACCCTAACACTACTGTGCTTCAACTACCACAAATCGTCAACTAAGGCTCTTCACAATAGATTTGAACCATGCACAGGTAATTGTAGGGCATAGAAAACCACTCATTTCTACCTGAAATACAAATACTCATTTGCAATGATTTCAGGAAAGATGACGCTGGACGTCTCAGAATTGAAAACATTTATTTAGTCGGATGAATAACGCAACGCTTTTTTTTTCTTTGCATTGATGTAAGAAGTCGAATTTGGAGAGAACCCCTCTAAACCATTAACCTATCTGACCCTACTTGATGTATGCAAAGGTCTGGTGGGAGTATCCTCATATAGATCTTGTTCTGCTGGAATGGAAATGTTTTCCCTGGTGTACTTCAATGGCAAGCAAATAGCCGTGATATATCCCGATATACTGGCATATCAAGTGCACCCTGCCATATGTTGCACATTTATCCTGATGGGGACAGATACTTCATGTGAACGATCATTCAACTTACATAGTGTGCTCTCCACACGAAGTGTTTTTTTTTTTACAAAAGTGCACAAAATTGTTTCTTTGAGCATGTCTAACTTCCGATACCTTCCCTGTGTACCACATAACCCGGATATTAGGGTATAGTAGAAAGACACATCTGACAACAATCTCATCTTCCATCTAATTTAAAAGATCTAAAAGCTGCATAGCTAGTCCAATGACTATTGGTTTTGAGTTTCTAATTCATTAGCCAGTGTGTTTATTTTGATTTACTCTTAATACATATGACCAATTACAATGAATAAAAATGATGAAATTTGCTGATATTTTTAAGCAATCTTTAAAGATATAATACTGGATTGAAAATGACTTTTATCCTTTTCATTAATTTGAAACTTTATATAAACAATATATATATATTAGTCATTTATAAGTTATATATAAAAATTGATTAATATTTCCCCTCTTTTAAGCAAATGCAGATTTTAAAAATAATTTTTTACTTTGTATTTTTATTTTGTAAAATTATGGTTAAAAAATACACCCACGTTGCAAATTCAAAACTGAAAATCGTAAATTTAAATCGTAGATTTTTTTAGTATTTTCTTAATGCAAATAAACAAAGTTATCCATTGAAAATGATAAGGTTTGTTTTTTCCTCTACTAACTATGTAAAAACTAGATTTTTGTACATAATTTAAAGAATTGATTTTACGATACTTTCTCCTGTTAATTAACTACAAGGATGAAATTCAATATTTATATTTGAGTAATGATCTTCCCTACCACACCCACAAAATCGTCTGAGAAAAAAGTTGTATCATCTTTCCTTTAAAGCAACTGTCGCTGAGCATTGATTGCCATTGGAGGAAGCTCACTTTCCATAGTATTTAAACACTTTCTTTTTTCCTGGAGACTTTGATCAATTTTTAATGGACTCTTCCAGGTTTTAAAAGTAAAATAGTTTTCTGACTAAATGATAACCAATCATATTGGATTTCTAATCTTTCTTTCAGAGACATGATGCATAGTGACAAGAAGTATGGCCATTATTTGCGTTTGTCTTAAATCTGAAGAATAATGACTAGCCTCGTAGGAATATTTTCAACTACATTTAACAGCAATTTAACATTTTAAACTTTTTTAAAAAACTTTTTGCTATATTTTCATTTACTGCTTGTTTAAAAGTACCCGTTCATTGAGGGATAATTGCGGCTCGAATAATACGTAATAAACTTAATTTCATAAGCTGACCATTATTTGTTACATGTACGTAGATAAGATGACTATGAGATATAATTATGTATTACATGAAGAAATGAAAGAGGTTTTTATTAATTTTCAAAGTTAGTACTTCTGCTGTAATTATCCTGAGAAATCAGCACCTAACTTTATACTTTCAGTGACTCTAGGGCTCTAACGCATAGCATATTGGCCACAACTTCATTACCATTACATCTAAGCTATGACAGACACATAATTTCTTGAAATGATCACAAATAGAAAAAAAATTGTAATACAGTAGAGTCCCAAAAACCCCACCTAATATGAACCGAAGCAATGCTAAGCTTGGTAAAATACCGGGTTATCAAGATTGGGATTAAAATTGAATAAGTACGTGTGTTTCCTCAGAAAACATTGCACTGCACTTGTATGTATTGTTTTCTTGATATTTCAATATAAAAGAAATTGCCCAAACACTCTTAAGGGGTCACAGGGGTGTTAAAAATGTTTCGAGAGCACAAAATACAAACAATTTTTGACTAGAAATAATTCTTTGAGATTAAAATGAAATAATTTAATTCTTTCACACATTTCTTATAAAGGAATAAAGTTTCAAAAAAGTATAAAATATCTAAAATATAATCATAATTTTGAAAATAATAAGCACATAAAAATAAGAAAATTTTTTGTAAGAAACAAATAGTAAGTTTTACGACGCGCATATATGCA
The DNA here is from genome assembly GCA_019973935.1 of Trichonephila clavipes. Taxonomy (NCBI): domain Eukaryota; kingdom Metazoa; phylum Arthropoda; class Arachnida; order Araneae; family Nephilidae; genus Trichonephila; species Trichonephila clavipes. Next base: position 250,964 of record BMAU01021105.1, read on the forward strand.
ATAATAATTCTAATTACTAGCAATAAGTTGATTTGTAAAGTCAAATATATCCTTATTACATGCTAGCCTATCTTATATAAATAAAAAATAATATTTTTAAAAATAAAAAAATACATTTTTTTATTTTTTTTAAAAAATTCAATTTTTGTTGAAATATTTCAAAAAATTAAAAATTTATAATACTATAAATAGCTAGGATTTGAAGATTATGATAGAATTTATAATTCTGTAAAGTTTTATACATCAAAGTATGATAGTTTTTGAAACGCAATGCGCGTAATTGAAAAAAACACAAACTGAGAAAAAGGGCTTTAAAGTTTTAAAATTGAATTTGAGAAAATAAATCTTAAAACTTACATGCTAAAATGCTCCAGGATCATAAGATATACCTTCCTGTTCCTGAAACAGCTCAATTTCTTTACTCTTTTTAATTTTCTTGGCTCTGCGAGCTTCAAAAGATGATTCTAAGCGCCTCTGTCTTGACGTAAAGATTCGACGATTGCCACGTTCAGCCAGGGACACACAAACATTTCTGTTAATTTTCAAGCCAAATTTCTCTAAAATAGTAATTAGTATTTGATTTCCATCATTAAAAACACTGGTTGCTAGATTTGAAGCAATCTCTGCAATCTGAAGACTACACTGCTGGACAATTGCTAAGGACTGATAACACTATCATCCATAGCAACCACAAAATGAAAGGAAGAAAAATGTGGAAAATTAGAATAAGTGCGGGATATTAGTAAGAAGAAGTATGAGTATGCAAATTTTTTTCCCACGTCTGTTCATCACGTGATAGCGTTCATAAGAGCTTTAAAGGTTTTGACGCGTGTGGACAGTTGTTGTTTCAAGTCAAAGTTTTACAGGAAAGATTTAATAGACGAACTTAAAATTTTTGGCATGTCTTCCCGACATCACATAGATGATTTTATGCGTGGCCGAATTATTGCAAAGATCGAAGAAGGGCGAAAAATAACAGATGTTGCCAGGGAGTTCGACATCGCTCACAGCGTTGTTTCACGGCTGTGGAAGTCATTTAAAACTACTGGAATGTGTAGTATACGGCACGGGGGAGGTCGTGTTAGAAGTACGACACCTGCAGAAGACAGATATATCGTTCTATCAGCAAAAAGGAACAGGCGCACCACAGCTCAGCAGGTGGCAAATCAGTTTCTTGCTGCCTCAGGAAAGCAGATCTCCCGAAAAACTGTTGCCAGACGTTTGAGGGGAGGAGGACTATACGCACGCAGACCTGTTGTGTGTGTCCCATTGACCAGACAGCCCCGTACTGCCCGTTTGCAATGGTGTCGTGAGCATCACAATTAGACTGAACAGGACTGGGCATGCGTACTATTCTCAGATGAGAGTAGGTTCAGTCTGTCATGGGATTGTAGACGTCAACTGATCTGGCGCGAGAGTGGTACTGCTTATCGTCCAGAAATTATCCAGGAAAAGGACCGTTATCCGACATGTAGTATCTTGGTGTGGGCCGGCATCTTGATCAATGGCCGCACGCGCCTACATGTGGTTGCGAATGGGACTATGACGGGCCAACGATACATTGATGAAGTTCTACTTCCTCATGTTCGTCATTTCCGTGGTGCTGTTGGTGATAAATTTGTTTTTATGGACGACAACGCAACATGTCATCGAACACTCGCTGTTCAGGATTGTCTAGACAGCGAGGGTATTCAATGTCTCGTATGGCCAGCGCGTTCTCCAGATCTAAACCCCATTGAAAATGTGTGGGATGCTTTGGGGAGGCAAGTTGCTGGTCGAAACTATCCTCCGACAAACAAGAACACCCTCATCCGTGCACTCACAGAGGAATGGGATAAATTGCCTCAACAGCTGCTGGATAATGTTGTGCAAAGTATGGTACGACGTGTGGAATGTTGCATCACACTCCACGGTGGACATATCCCGTACTGATACCTTTCTTTAAGGTGCCTGCTGACTTTTAGATGCATTGTTCCATTTCTCCGTACGGAGATCAAATGAAAATTTTTTTTTCTTTCAGATGTTTCACAGCTTTTGTACTTTCAAGAACAATAAATACTCTTTATTCAAATGTCTGAAAAGTGTGGCAACTATATTTTATCCTACTAGGCCTCATGTCTCGCTTAATGTTATGCTACATAGCAATTTGTGATCCGTCCTTAGCAATTGACCAGCAGTGTAGAACCAATCGTCTTAGGACAAAACTTCCAAATGAATGAATTTAAACTTTCATTAGGATTCTGTGTCTTACCTCCTAAACATTTCTTCAGGAGTGCCGGATGAGATAAGTCTGCAAATACAGGCTTAATTACATCTCGAACAGCTTTCGCAACTGAGGGTTTGTGTTTATAATTTTGTAAATTATTATTAATTGCGGCATTATATATACTTACACCATGTATTTGGATTTGTAGGACAAAACCAGTGCATCGGTTCATCATCAGTGCTGCAAGAATGACCCCAAACAGCCCAAATAGCTTTCCGCATTTCCTTTACACTAGTAGAATTGCATCGAATAGCATTACCATAGTAATGCGTAAGTTTATCAATTAAACTATCAGTTAACCTACCTTTACCGCCAATAGTTTTACCATCAGATAATTACTTTTTACTATATACTAATTTAAGCTTCCTAAGTCTTGTACCCATTCTCTTTTGTACATGGCCTACTCATTCTATTTTCTGAATAAGATGGTCATCGCCGTATGGCTTGATTTCAGAAAGGGCATTGAATGTTTTTGTGTCGCCATCTCCTATGTAGTTCGAATATTTCAGGTTGTGAAGCTTTTCTGATCGATTAAAAATCCTCAACATCCCGTCAACCTCCATCTTACCAGCAGAGCCAGAATAATTTTTCTACATGAAATCTTATGCGCTCTTTGCCATTTATTGTACTTGATACCAAACTTTACCCCTTTATAACTGTCGCATCCTTTGCAAAATGAGGACAACACTTCCCTATCCAAAACCTTACCTGTTTCGGCCCCTATTACAGTACATACTCCAATCAACGATGAATGTCCTCTTGTTTTCCAGGTACCATCACCACTTACCGTTAAAAGGTTATCAGGTGACGAAGAATTTTCTTCGACAGCTGCCCTTTTCATACTTTCTTCAGCGACTTCCTTCATAACACGTGAAAGTTTATTATTAATAACATCATATGATTTTTGTTCAACAGGATTAGGAAGACTCATTTTAGCACAAAAGGTTTTTAACCATCTGACTGGATGACCCGCTAATTGAATTTCACTTCGAAAGCGATCTCATTTTTTTAAGCTAGCTACTCCGAAAATGCTCCGATAAATTTCGCGAACTGCTTCAAAAACGAATAGCTGTTTAGTGCTTTCCCCTGTTAATGCCGCAAGAGGTCCCGATTGGTTTTGCAGGGGACGGTTTTATCGATTTTCGGTCTCTGTGTTCTTCGAAACGGGAGGTTTCTCATTCACAGCTGTGGCCTAGGGCGAGGATTGTGAAATGGACATTTTCTACACTTCACGGCCAACAGAGAGTTCACCCAATTTATTGCAAATATATATTTCATATATTTGGAAAACTTGCTCAATTTCTGATCTAAAACCAATTAGGTTTTAAGAAATGTTAATTTTCTGAGTTTTGATTTTAAATTCGGTTTCATTTTAAAGCATTTTTGCATTCCTAGATTGAATTAATTAAAAATATTTTTTAACACAATCCAATATTTCGTGTGAAACGGCAATTAACTAGAATTTTTAGTTTCTAAAATCATTTCTGTTTGCTCATGTTTTTAAGTTTTTGAGTTTTGTCACATTTACTTAATTAAGATTGATTTAAAGACCAATATATTTTTTGACACATAGTTTATATAATTTAAAAGCTCTTTACTTTGTTTTCATTATTTTTTTTCCTTTTGAAAAATGCCATGACCAAAATGTACGCAGGCTACTGTGATAAATAATACTTGAAAGGGAAGGAATATGACTGAAAATGGTAAATCTAAAATTCAGCTTTTCAGGTAATATTACAATTAGACTACAGAATACAAATGTTGCAGAATGAACTAAATATTTCCCTGATGTACCACAAACTACATTATAATAAATATATTGTAGTTCTACATTGCAGTATTTGAAAGTCATACTACAAAACTTAAACTTGCTTAACTACCACGATGGGGAACTGAGAAAAAAATAGATATTGTTTACAAACTTGGTGATTTCTGGATTACGTTTGTATAACTACTAATTTCTATATAAATATTTTGCATTTAAAACTCTTGTGAATATATAAGGTTCTGATAAAAGTGAATAATTGATCAAATTAACAGTTGTTATCAATGTTATGTCTTAGAATATTTTGAATTAAACAAGATATTTCAGTCATATTTATTTCAAGTAGAATTTTCCTCAACATCCCGTCAACCTCCATCTTACCAGCAGAGCCAGAATAATTTTTCTACATGAAATCTTATGCGCTCTTTTGCCATTTATTGTACTTGATACCAAACTTTACCCCTTTATAACTGTCGCATCCTTTGCAAAATGAGGACAACACTTCCCTATCCAAAACCTTACCTGTTTCGGCCCCTATTACAGTACATACTCCAATCAACGATGAATGTCCTCTTGTTTTCCAGGTACCATCACCACTTACCGTTAAAGGTTATCAGGTGACGAAGAATTTTCTTCGACAGCTGCCCTTTTCATACTTTCTTCAGCGACTTCCTTCATAACACGTGAAAGTTTATTATTAATAACATCATATGATTTTTGTTCAACAGGATTAGGAAGACTCATTTTAGCACAAAAGGTTTTTAACCATCTGACTGGATGACCCGCTAATTGAATTTCACTTCGAAAGCGATCTCATTTTTTTTAAGCTAGCTACTCCGAAAATGCTCCGATAAATTTCGCGAACTGCTTCAAAAACGAATAGCTGTTTAGTGCTTTCCCCTGTTAATGCCGCAAGAGGTCCCGATTGGTTTTGCAGGGGACGGTTTTATCGATTTTCGGTCTCTGTGTTCTTCGAAACGGGAGGTTTCTCATTCACAGCTGTGGCCTAGGGCGAGGATTGTGAAATGGACATTTTCTACACTTCACGGCCAACAGAGAGTTCACCCAATTTATTGCAAATATATATTTCATATATTTGGAAAACTTGCTCAATTTCTGATCTAAAAACCAATTAGGTTTTAAGAAATGTTAATTTTCTGAGTTTTGATTTTAAATTCGGTTTCATTTTAAAGCATTTTTGCATTCCTAGATTGAATTAATTAAAAATATTTTTTAACACAATCCAATATTTCGTGTGAAACGGCAATTAACTAGAATTTTAGTTTCTAAAATCATTTCTGTTTGCTCATGTTTTTAAGTTTTTGAGTTTTGTCACATTTACTTAATTAAGATTGATTTAAAGACCAATATATTTTTGACACATAGTTTATATAATTTAAAAGCTCTTTACTTTGTTTTCATTATTTTTTTTCCTTTTGAAAAATGCCATGACCAAAATGTACGCAGGCTACTGTGATAAATAATACTTGAAAGGGAAGGAATATGACTGAAAATGGTAAATCTAAAATTCAGCTTTTTCAGGTAATATTACAATTAGACTACAGAATACAAATGTTGCAGAATGAACTAAATATTTCCCTGATGTACCACAAACTACATTATAATAAATATATTGTAGTTCTACATTGCAGTATTTGAAAGTCATACTACAAAACTTAAACTTGCTTAACTACCACGATGGGGAACTGAAAAAAAATAGATATTGTTTACAAACTTGGTGATTTCTGGATTACGTTTGTATAACTACTAATTTCTATATAAATATTTTGCATTTAAAACTCTTGTGAATATATAAGGTTCTGATAAAAGTGAATAATTGATCAAATTAACAGTTGTTATCAATGTTATGTCTTAGAATATTTTGAATTAAACAAGATATTTCAGTCATATTTATTTCAAGTAGAATTTTCCTCAACATCCCGTCAACCTCCATCTTACCAGCAGAGCCAGAATAATTTTTTCTACATGAAATCTTATGCGCTCTTTGCCATTTATTGTACTTGATACCAAACTTTACCCCTTTATAACTGTCGCATCCTTTGCAAAATGAGGACAACACTTCCCTATCCAAAACCTTACCTGTTTCGGCCCCTATTACAGTACATACTCCAATCAACGATGAATGTCCTCTTGTTTTCCAGGTACCATCACCACTTACCGTTAAAAGGTTATCAGGTGACGAAGAATTTTCTTCGACAGCTGCCCTTTTCATACTTTCTTCAGCGACTTCCTTCATAACACGTGAAAGTTTATTATTAATAACATCATATGATTTTTGTTCAACAGGATTAGGAAGACTCATTTTAGCACAAAAGGTTTTTAACCATCTGACTGGATGACCCGCTAATTGAATTTCACTTCGAAAGCGATCTCATTTTTTTTAAGCTAGCTACTCCGAAAATGCTCCGATAAATTTCGCGAACTGCTTCAAAAACGAATAGCTGTTTAGTGCTTTCCCCTGTTAATGCCGCAAGAGGTCCCGATTGGTTTTGCAGGGGACGGTTTTATCGATTTTCGGTCTCTGTGTTCTTCGAAACGGAGGTTTCTCATTCACAGCTGTGGCCTAGGGCGAGGATTGTGAAATGGACATTTTCTACACTTCACGGCCAACAGAGAGTTCACCCAATTTATTGCAAATATATATTTCATATATTTGGAAAACTTGCTCAATTTCTGATCTAAAAACCAATTAGGTTTTAAGAAATGTTAATTTTCTGAGTTTTGATTTTAAATTCGGTTTCATTTTAAAGCATTTTTGCATTCCTAGATTGAATTAATTAAAAATATTTTTTAACACAATCCAATATTTCGTGTGAAACGGCAATTAACTAGAATTTTAGTTTCTAAAATCATTTCTGTTTGCTCATGTTTTTAAGTTTTTGAGTTTTGTCACATTTACTTAATTAAGATTGATTTAAAGACCAATATATTTTTTGACACATAGTTTATATAATTTAAAAGCTCTTTACTTTGTTTTCATTATTTTTTTCCTTTTGAAAAATGCCATGACCAAAATGTACGCAGGCTACTGTGATAAATAATACTTGAAAGGGAAGGAATATGACTGAAAATGGTAAATCTAAAATTCAGCTTTTTCAGGTAATATTACAATTAGACTACAGAATACAAATGTTGCAGAATGAACTAAATATTTCCCTGATGTACCACAAACTACATTATAATAAATATATTGTAGTTCTACATTGCAGTATTTGAAAGTCATACTACAAAACTTAAACTTGCTTAACTACCACGATGGGGAACTGAGAAAAAAATAGATATTGTTTACAAACTTGGTGATTTCTGGATTACGTTTGTATAACTACTAATTTCTATATAAATATTTTGCATTTAAAACTCTTGTGAATATATAAGGTTCTGATAAAAGTGAATAATTGATCAAATTAACAGTTGTTATCAATGTTATGTCTTAGAATATTTTGAATTAAACAAGATATTTCAGTCATATTTATTTCAAGTAGAATTTTCCTGTAGAGCATAAGTTGAATAGTAACAGATTGAAAAATTAAAGCTTTACAGGCAATGGAATTTTTTTTATGCCTTTACAAATTTTAAATATGTTTTTCTCAGATTTTTAATTTTGAAGATGAGAGTGTTTTCTAATCCCTAAGGCGTTTTTCCTGTTCAAGATAGAGTCTTGAAATATCTTGTAAATGTTCCCTTACATATGTTCTATAAAAGTTCATATGGATTTAGGTCTGAGAGCTCTAGTTGTGAAGGTCTCCTTGGACCTCACTTTGAGAACGAGAATAAATAGGAGTCATGTAAGAACCAGTAGCCATTTTTATAAACAACGTTCTTTATTTGGTTATCTTATCCAAATAGAATCAAAGACTTTTTAACAAATATATCTAACTAGTATTATGAGGTTTTAAAAGATAATATCCTTTAAATTAACTTAATTAATGATCCAATTAATTAACAATTAAATAACGATCACGCAGAGATTACCACGATAAGAAATCCCAGAATTATATTCAATGTTCTTATTGAACATTTAATTTTAATTTCATTCGCAATAATAAGACTAATATTTACCACGCTGCAATTCAGCTCAGCTCAGCTTTTCTCTGAGATTTAATCATCTAACAAGAAATCTTCAATTTAACTTCACTATAACTTTCTTCTTCAATCTCTCTCTCCTACTGCTCTAACTTTACTATTCCGTTTGACTTAAATACTTTATCTAATCTGCATATAACAAGGAATCCTGTCCGCTTTTTGGAGTTGATTGGAAATAGGTAGGGAATTAAATTTCCCTAAAAAGGACGACTCAGAAGGTTAGTGATAAAGTTCCGTATAGATTTGTCACATAGTTATTTTTTAAAAATATCATAATGTTAATATTTAAAAAAAGTTGGGTTTTTTCCAGGTTTAGCCATAAAAATAATTAATAAAATTCAACAAAGAGATATATTTTAAATTTTATACTTTTTGTTTCCAATAATCTAAGAAATATTAATCACTTACAATAATTAAATATTTTTAATAATTTAAAATTTTAGAAAAGTTTTAAAAATTTCAAAATTGTGCAATGCTTTAAAATTGTGAAATAATGGCTTGTCAAACTAACCTATTATTTTCAGAATCAATATAATAGTACAATTTGAATATAAAACAAAAATTAATTTTACTGTGACAAACTGTTAACGACTTCTACTCATATTGTAAAAAGAATAAAAGATAAATATATAACATAGTGGCAGTCAAAAACACATTCATAATATGTTAAAATCCTGTCCCGATACAAATTTCAATGCATTTTCCAAACTGTAGCTAAAAACAATTATATGTTTATTAGGATATAAATTATTTATATTTAGATATATTTTTCCTTATTAAGTACATAATGAATAATGGCAAGATAATTTGTAAAATCCTGAAATATTTTAATGAAGAAAAAAGCCAGACATAATTTTAGATAGTTAGAAATTTAATTATATAATACACAAATATGCATGTTTTAAAAGAAATAAGTTGGCTAAGAAAATGAAATTTACTAAAAATGTCCTAAATAAAGTAAATCAGATTTCATCCTCAAATACATATAATTGTAAGAAAAGCTTTTATTCAATTTACAATTAGTTACAAAAAACCTTTAATAAAAAATAATTTTAAATGGTATAAATTGCAAAAAATATCAAAGAAGTATGAGAAAGACACATACATGTCGTTTACAGAAATGTCACAGTGTGATATTTTTTGAAAACACAGTCCACACAGTCCAACATTACAGTCTTTACATTGAAAACGAGTTTCTTTCCGAATGCGTTTTCCATTATCATTCATCTTAAGGTTGCATACCACACATTTTCGCGATGTTTTTTTTTTGAACAGTCGCTTTCTACATATGAAGGGAAGTGCCTTCCAACTAAGCGGACTACATTTTCAGAAATGTTAGGGGAAGCAAAGTTTCGAGAACTAGAATCACTACCTCCTTCTTCTATCAATCGTTCTATCAGTTTCATTCGAAAACCAATATGATTTAAAATCCCGCCATTTTTTTTAAAGATAACGAAGGAATTCCACACAATTGGATTTAACAAATGTCGAAAAATCTTCTTGTAGTATTTTCGCTGTTGATTTCGGGCAACAGAGAGAGGATAGTAAGATAGACACTGATCTGATCTATCAAAACCCCTCATGCTGTTGTTATAAAACACCACGGCTTTTGGTTTCAGCTTCACAGAATCCCCCTTCTTAGCTTTCACTTCCATCATGTCAGCGTTATGAAAAGTGCTAAGCATATGCAAGGGTTTTTTTATCCTTCCACTTTAAAACACACATTTTACCCTTTTGGAAGGCTATAATCTCCCCTTTCTTCAGTGTAGAACTTTTAAATGAAACAGGTAAACCTTTTCGGTTTGGTCGTAAAGTTCCACAGATATCCGTTTTACTGTCAATCAGTAATACCGCTAATTCAGGTGATGTATAGTAATTATCAGTGGATAAACAATAGCCTTTCCCCTTCAATTCGTGGATAAGAGTCAGGACACTTTTCGTCGAAAGACCATAATCGTTATAGTTTTCGTTGAAGGCAGTACCTTTTCCCTTGTATATCAACGAGTTCCAAATGTAGCCACTTTCTGATTCGCATAACTGAAACAATTTAATTCCAAAACGAGCTCGTTTTTGAGGAATATATTGTTTCCAACTTAATCGACCTTTATATGCTATCAGCGATTCATCCACTGATATATCCGGTTTCGGTACATACACAGATTTGAACTTATGTACTATTAGATTGTGAAACTCTCTTATTTTTTTAGCTTCGTGTTATGATCTAAATCGCTACTGGACTCATTATTTGCAAAGTGCAGGAACTTCATCAAAAGTCCATAGCGCACCTCACCCATCACTTTTCCAAAAATGGAGTGGATAGAATTGGTCTTTTCGACCAAAACCACTGTTCCACAGTTTTTTGTACTACGCCTTGTAGGAGCAACAGAGCGATAAATCTTTTCATCTCTTCCTTGTTCGTATTTTTCCATTTTAGAGCCCTAGAACCAGGTGTCAATTCTGCATTTTCAAAGAATGATTCGGCGTATCTATTTGTTTCCTCTACAATAAATGAGAACATTTCATCGTCAAGGAACAGGTTGAAATATTCAAAAGGATCTCCAGAATCCCCGATACATACTTTTATTCCTGGATTTCCAGTAAATGGAAATTTAGGATGACTCGGTAGAGGAGAGGTAACATCTATTTGACACCAGTCTCTAGCACTATCCAAGCAATCATCATCAGACTCACTTTCAGAGGATGAAAATTTTTCATCCGAACTTCTCTCTTCAATCAAACATTCATTTTCAGAATCACTATTCATTTTTAAGATAAACCAAAAAGCCCTTCTTAAAAGGATTCGAAAAGCTAATGGTAGCTATATATATATTTATTTAAGCTTTTATAAGAGGAGCTATCCAATGAAATTTGGGAGAGATTTTGGTAAGAAGCAGTAAGACCAATAGAAATGGCGATTATTGTTTGGAATAGATTATTCACGAAAAATAGTGGTGATTCAGGCAGGAACGGGCATCACCGCTTCAAAAGAGAAAGATAAACTAATCGGAAAACGGCTTTTCCTTTCTTGGAAATTCCGTTGAAAGGAGCTCTGGACTACCACCCACTTCCTCAAGAGTTGCCGAATTGTTTTCCAAATGGAAGATATTATCGGTGTAAATGACGTGTTTCGGATACTGACAGATACAAATGTCTGTGTTTGTGCCGTGTACATTTTTCAGTTAAAATTTACACATCAGATAAAACGTCAATAAATCTTTTATGTTCAAAGCTTATCTATCTCGACGTTCAAATCTTTGAATACGCAATGATACTGGATAATATTTGTTTCATTGTAATAATTTTATGTAAATTTTCTAGTAATTTACTTCTAAAATCTAAGTATTTCTTTTCCCTTAATTTCTTATACAAATATTTTATCCAAGTTTTTGATGTTTAACGACTAAATCGTAAATATAAGAAACAACAGTCAAATATCACGAGTGCAGACGGCGCTCTCTGATATTTGAGTGAGAAAATTACAGCAGCATAAAATGCGACCTCGTTTGAATTATATCTAATGTGCATATTTGGAACTGTTTAGCGTACTCGGATTAACTCAAGTGCACACGTCAAGGGTTTATATTGCATTCTAAGTCAACACGGTGGCTACTGACGAGCGACTACGTAATTTTGAACCGCGGTTAAGTGACGAGGACGATACCTGAGCTGATAACTCCCCTTCCAAACTTCCACATCACACCAATGTGAGGACTTTTGACCTCGACGTGTTTAACGTGCATCAGCGCCTCTTCAACGCTAAACTTTTGTGGTACCAGGGCTCGAACACTGGTTACGAGTTCATAACCATGACCATCAGGATACCGTGGCCGCAAAAGAAAATAGCAAGTTTGAAAGAAATGTAATGGAGAAGTAAATATTTGAAGAAATAACTTCAAAACTTAACGAAAAACCAAAATATCAAAATTTATTTTAGGAATAATAGTGTGAATATAACTTCGTACACCTAAAACCACTTTACGCAGTGTATTTTGAAAGTAAACGTTTCCCCTTTTAGAGAAACTTACTACAATTATGTCAAATTCCTTTCGTTTTGCTCTAAGGGGATACCCGAAACAACGTAATTTTTTTGATACACAAAATTACTTATGGTTGAATCTAATACAATTCCCTACAAAATGAATGAAAACCCTTTTTTATCATATAAATTGTGTTTGAATAGGAGATGGTTAGTTAATAAGAACATTTAAAACGTGTCGGCAATCTATGGACCTGTGGCACGTGGTACAATTCTTAGTGGCACTCAGCACTACTCTACAAATTTGTCAATTCTTGAGTGGATGGAAGTTGATAATAGACCTTATTTGACAAACATCTTCTGAGAGAGAGAGAGAGTTATGAACATTTATGGAACTAAAAAATAATCTGCAAGATAATTCTAAGGATAAATTTACAGCTATTTTGTAAATAATTGAGTGTTATTGCTAGGGGATTTAATTGTTGAAAAAAGAAAATTGCATGTACTCTGCTTTCCACTTATGATTCGGCATATCAAAGTAAAAAATCTTTCCTAATATGAAAAATATTTCGACTCCGCAAAGAAATTGTTTAACAAAACTGAATGCTCAGAATCGTGTCATGCATTATACCCCTGGTTTTGCGATATGAAAGAAGAGTCGTGAAAGAGTTAATTCGCATTACAATTTTTTTTAACTGTAATGAAGGGAATCATTTATATTTCACTTTGTCTATTTCTTATTTAAGTAAATATGTTGGAAACATACATTTTTAATATTTTTTATCTTTGTTGAAGAAATAGTAACATTTTATATTGTTTATTTTTATGTTAATAAATGTATTTTATTGATCCATAATTAATATAAAACATAAAACTGTAAATTTAAATTATTTGCCTGCAAATATTACCGTAAATCTGCAAATATTACCGTAAAAATCGAAGGATTTCAAACATTTCCTACTATGTGGCACGCTGAATGATACTGCCAGATTGGTTTGGCACGTCTTAGCTACACAGTTGCAGCCCCTGATTTAAAATGTTGGGCAAGATAACCATTATATTTTTAAAATTTTATAAATATACAAAAGGAGAGTATTTTGTCAATACATGTTTTAAATGGAGTAAAGTTTACGAGAACGAAATATAAAATTGCGTTAAAATTATTGGTACTTTATCAACCGTACTTCTTATATATATATATATATATATATATATATATATATATATATATATATATATATATATATATAATCCAATATAAGAATTTTAATATATAATCATATACATATACATACACATATATATAAAAATTTATACACACATATACGTATACATATAAACAAAAAATATAAAAATAATCATATAGTTATAAACCTAAGATAACTAAAAGTAGGAAGTAGGCACACAGTATAAAGACAAATTCCTGGCCTTAGGAACCAGGATTGCAGGTTTAAACAAGTTTTGCGGCGCCAACCTTCACCTGTAATTTGTCATACTATGTACCAAGAGAAAAGGAAAGAGTTCTATACGTAAAATTTAAATATTAAGTCATTAAACAAGAATATATGAACATAAACATAACCTACTAAAAACGGATTTGTAACGATGGCCGAGAGTGCATTATCGTGTTCCCGCCAAATAGGGAGAGAGTAGAACCGCATAAAGTTACTTGCGATACGATATAAGAAACGATTAATTGCGATACGATATACGATAATAAGAAATATATATATATATACTTTTAAAAAATCAAAAATAAAAATAAAAATCATAAAATTAGCGTAAATTATAAAGAAACTCTGAAAAATATATATTAAAGATTTAAAAAAAAAAAAAAAAAAAAAGAAAAGCAAGCATGTGGCGCCATCTATTTAATAATTGTAGGATAAATTAGATATTGTCTAAATTTAAAAATTACAAAACATAATAACAGTAAATAATTACATTAATACAAATTGTATCATAAAAAATCATTAGAAATATAGTTACAAAGAAAATTAGCAGGGTATCCATGTTCAATACAGTGATTAAAAATTTTTAAGATTTAAAAAAATATTAGTTTTATCGCTAACTAATACTTTATTGCGATAAATATAGTTAAAAATAATATTTCTATATATAGATATTGATAAATTAGAATTCCAGTAAGGCACTTTGATGATATTAAAATTAAAGGCATCTCTTTTATCATAAATATTAGTATGTAGTTTTTTCAAATCCTTAATATACAGAAATACATCTAGGTAATTTGTTTTGATTGGATTATTATTAATTTTAACTAAGTTCAAGTAGGACGGATAAAAATTAATAATAGGATTTAAATTATCATTTTTTACCAAAAATAATTAAATCATCAATATATCTAAAAATGTAGTAGTCATTATTAATAACATAACTATATTCATAAAAATGTAAATAAAGATTAGCCAAACTATTACTAGCTGGGCCCCCTTGTGGGATATATATATATATATATATATATATATATATATATATATATATATATATATATATATATATATATATATATATATATATATATATATAAATATATATATATATATATATATATATATATATATATATATATATATATAAGAAGTACGTCGATAGAGTACCGTAGTTACTGCCAACTCGTGACAATGAATTGGAAACTAAGTTCACAATTCATTGTTATTAAAATATATAAAATTTTACATGACTTATTTTTGTATTTGTTATTTTTTTATTCCTTATTGAGAAAACAACAAATGGGAGTTCATTACCTGCCAAAACTGCAGAGGCCTGGTTGTTTACTCCACAAGCTCCTACCTTATGCTTACTCTGCCCTACTAAGTAAAAATGCCGTCTTCTGCTCGTCAAGATCATGGAATTGCAGATATTGTTTTCCATATATTTTAAATATTAGTTTTCTAACTTCTACATCAGCCTTTTAATAGTCTACACTCCTGCAAAGAAGTCTGAATTCAAAAAACTATAAAAACATATTATTCCCAACAATGTCACATTTATAACTTTATTTTTTATAATCTATGAATGCGTTAAACTATTAATTTGTTATCGCGACTATTTAATATTAAATGCGAAAAAAAAAACGAATAAGTTTCAGACTGAAACTTAAATTGAATTTTTCAAAAATTGTCATCGATATTCTCATAACTTTTACATATTGTCATTTTAGCATATCACACATCTATCTTCTATGCAAAAATCTATTATAAGTTCATCAAATGTTTCAGCATATTTTTACTCATATCATGCAGTTTTCAACCACATTGTGAGGCCGCGGTAGCCTAATGGTCAAAGTAATGGACTCGTAGCTGACGTGTCATGAGTTCGACCCCAGCAGCACTGAAGATCCGCCGTGTAAGGGCGCGATGCTCAAGCGTCATCCTCGTCACTTGACCATGGTTTAAATTACGAGGTCCGTCGACAAGGGAGTGAATATTAACGTCGCACTGTTCAGCTACACGGGGGCTTTTAGTGATGGACCTCGTAATTTTGAAAAATGGTCAAATGATGAGGGCGACACCTGAGCTGGCACCCCCTCTCCTAACTACCACACCACACCAACGAGAGGACATTTCAGCTCTCGATAGATTTAACGTGCATCGCTGCCTTACAAGGCGGGTCTTTTGTGACACTGGGCTCGAACTCGAGACATGCCAACCATGATTCGATACCTTGACCACCTGATAACCCGGCCACAGGACCGTCGCCAAAAGCCCTCAAGAAGTTGAGTAGAGAAGAGAGAGAGTGCGACTTTAATATCCCCTCACTTAATTAAATTATATGAAATTTAAGGAATACTTGAAAAAATATTAGAAGTCGAATATATATATATATATGTATATATATATTAAAAAATTAATCATATGATAATTTTAAATATCCAAAGAATTATTAGTATTTATGGTAAATATATGTTTTTCAACTGAGTATGTGAGACACGCATAAATATCTGTTTCGAAATTCCAATGCAGAATTTTAGTGGAGCTAATACAAAATTCCTAGTTTTGCATGGTTAAGATTATAAAAATGTCCAAATTTTAATAATCTTTTCTTCAGTCAACCACTAATGGAACATGAATGATGAGGGATTATGCATAAATATATATTTTTTTAACTTCAATTTAAAAAGGATCTTTATATTTATTTATATGCGCAAATGCTAACTCTAAATTTGTCCAGATGCTTTTAAATACTCTTTATTTGAAGATTCAAGTTAAAAATATAAACTTGAAATTAAAATACTTTTTGAATGAAATTAATGATCAGACATTCAAAATTCAAATATAATTTGTTATCTGAACAATACAAAACAAGGGATTCTATGTAAGATGCCCTGAATATCTGGCTTTAAAATTATGAAAAACTAAAAGATTTAAATAGGGTTTTTTTAACAATACATATAAATTTTTTGCAAATAATGTAATACAGAAGCTTAAAAATTATTCATGTTTAGAAGTGTCCGAAATTTTAAAAGATTTTAAATTTTGAACCTTTTTTTTTATTTTTTGACACATAACAAAATAATCATTTTTAAAAAAAATCCCTGAAAGTATTGATTAAAATAAAAAAAATGAAACAGTAAATTATCCTCAATGTTTTAATATATAATTTGAATTTAAATACTACAGATATTTTTTAAAAACTTAGACATACATTATAAAAACTTAATTCCATTTGAGAATTTTAAGGTAAAGTAAAAAATTGAGAATTCTCAACTGGTTGACTTGCAATTTATTTCCGTACACTTTAGGGTTTAAAGAAATTCTTCCCAGATTTTACGATTCCTAAGAAACCGGTCTCCCCGTGACCATAAAATTTCCCCTCAATGCCCATTGTGTCTCCCCGACCGTCTCTAATTATCTTTCAAGATCGTAAACCTTTAAAGGGGGAAAAGAATTCTGAAAAATACCACCTTACCGGTTTTGAACACATTACTTGAAGGGGGAAAAATCTGTTTGGTTCATTTTTGGTGAGTCCCCGCCCTTAGGAAAAATTCAGTGTGGTCCGTTTTCGAAGCATCTCTAGTAGGGTGGAAAAAGCCGTGCTGTCCAGTTGGAGGGTTAATGACTCTAAACCTTGGCCTATGCATCTCATTGCCAAAATAGATCTTCTGTTAATTTCTGGAGCATTATTTTTATTCCCAGTGTTTTCACAGCTTGAAAAAGTACAAACACTCCCACAGTTTTTACAACGTATTTCAAAATTCGAACATAAACCACGAGTGGACTTTTCATTAATTGTTAATGGTTTATGACATTTTAAACAACATGATACTTATAAAATAGAGCTAAAGTTGAAATAAAATCAAAAATACGATATCCTTTGAAGTTTTCACTTACCTTAACAAGATTTGACTTTAATGAAGTCTGAATTTCCGAGATTTTATTACTGGAAGCACACTTACTTTTATCTTTCCTTTCTGCAACATATGTATGAGAACATACCTTCATGAATTGATTCCCTCTAAATCTTCTTTTCTTAGGACGTTTACCTGAAGGTCTACGATGAGTATTTTCCATTTCAATCGAGAACTTTCAATTGTTTTCAATTTTGATAAACGGTTTTAAACAACGCTGTTTTGAATTTCGATAAGTTATTGCAAACAACGTGCTAGCATTACCAAAACAGAATCAAAACACATTAAAAAAGCGTGTGTTTAGTTGCAAGCTTCCTTCTCAATTAAGCAAGTGCTTAAAATATTTCATGAGGCTTTTTAAAAACAGAAAAATAAAACGTATGCGGAAATCAAGAAAAAGTGGGTGTGGCATGTAGCCATTTAAACATTGTTATTACTAAATTGCTGTTTGGAATTTTTCGAATAACTTTCGAAGTTTTTGTAGTACTATCACGTGGTTGGTATCAAAATGTTCAAAAGAAAATGAGGAACAACATATATTTTTTTTCGAAAATTCGAAAAAATCCAAGATTAACACCCCTGTGACCCCTTAAGCAAAAAAAAAAAAAAAATAAATAAAAATTCGTACTTTACGTAAACATAGAGGATGTACTACACGAAATATAAAAAATAATGAATACAAAGTATATAGCAATTTATCTGATCAGACACACGTCAGAAAAATAGTTTATGAAGTAATGAAGCTGTATATTATAGTGTTTCTCAAACTGTGCGGCGTGCCCCCTAGGGGGTCGTGATAACTTTGCAAGGGGGTCGCGAGCCTAGTGAAAAGTCAAAAGCAAAATATTACTTAAAAAAAATTATTTATTTACTGAAAGTAAACAAACAAAATACATTCTCTGACATAATAAAAAATAAAATACACATTTACACTGACATAATACACTTATGAATCTATCAGTACTGCGTAATGCATTTTACAATTTATTTAACAATACTAAGTTAAGAACAAGTTTTATAACTATCAGTGACCCCATGGGCTTGTATTAACCCTTATCTTGATAATTTGAACGGTTCAAATTTAATTACTTTACTTCGGATTTAAAGTTACGTGATTCTCCCTCCCCCAATGCCACCGTTTTCCACGTAGGCACGCGTATATGATGTATTTGGGGGAGGGGAGGGCAATTCGCAATTAAATTCTCTGAAATATGTAAATCCTTCAAAAATCCTTCCAATGACCTTTTATTGCATTCCAAAGTTTTCGTAATTTTTTTAGGAATAGCAGTGCACAGAAAAGATTATACTTGAGGAAAACCTATATATACGTCTGGGGCAATTAACGCTTTGACTGAGAGAGACGTTTACATGCGCCGGTGACACTTAAGAGATTAAATTCGAATTGTAGCTTTTGCCTCAGGGTATAGTATTATTGAATTCGGTATATTGTTATTGTATGGAAGGGGGGGCGATGAAAACTCTGATTGAATATTGGGTCGCAAGCACTGAAAGTTTGAGAAGCACTGCTGTATATAATGAAAATTATGTTGCCGACGTTAAAAAGACTGGCTACTTTTATTCTTAAAGAAATGCGTAATGTCCTATTATCTTCCATATTGTACTTAGCATTTTTCTCCTTCATCACGAAGACGACGAAGGAACAATAATTCTATTACCGACCTTGTTTAAAAATACTAAAGGAGGGTTTGTCGACTTTTAATCTCTCCCTATGGGATGTTTTAGAAATTTGTAAGGTGTTCTCAGCGTTAACATCCACCATTTTCCGGCATTTTTGAATTTACTGTGACATCAGCAATAGCTCCTGAATCGAACATAATGTTCTGTTCTGTATCGTTCTAGAACCGCTGTTATGATATGTACGTGGGTTTGTTTCCACCTGGAAGGGCGTGAACTAGTTATCCCGACTGCCAGGTTATCGAGTGCCGCGTTTTCGGGACTCTACTGTATTAACAACGAGTGTTTTTGAATTCTTGAAAAAAGCGCATTTGTACATAGATGAATATTTCTAGAAATTCTTTTTATGAAAAAAAGAAGAAAATAAAAAAGGGGGAGAAGCACTTCTTTGACAACCTTTCCTGTGAAGTACATCCTTCATATATCAGAAAATTAAAGAACCTAAAATTGTATATATCTAACATTAATAGAAAATATATATATAAGCAATAGAATTACCAAAATTTCTCTCTTACTTTCAACTTAATTCATATCTTAGCGGTACCCGTTATACGCCAGATTTTCGGTAACTTTGATAGTTGCCTAACGACTTATCCTCATACTCCTTCGTTAGAGTCTTAAGAGCACTCATATTATCAAAAATCGCGGTTTTTCTATGAAAAGTGATTTTACAAACATACCGCACTTAAGTTCTATTTCCCAAAGAAGATTAGTGAATGATGAGGAAAGAACCCATCACACATCCTTATTATAAACTATAACATAAGGCCGCAGTGAGTTCCCAATATTGATGTTGTTGGTCTATTTTTTTTGGTTTTTGTTTTCGAAGAAGAAAAGAATATTCACTCCTTGTGCATTGCCTCACGAAGTCTTTTGATTTCAATTCCATAGAATACTTTGGGGATTGCTTGGGAAGAGATGTTCCAAGTCCTCAATTTCCTTCTAATACTTTTCATACATTCAAAGGTGAGATTTTGGAAAGTTCAGATTTATTGCCGCAATCATGTCTCGACACTTTCATCAATATATGACGTCTCGTTGTGAGGCTTGAATGGTAATGATCCACATTAAAATGACATTTACCAATATTTAATGCATTATTATTTGACAATTTCTTGTATAAAGTGTATCTTAATTTAAAATTCATCTCTTTTTAATATTAGTCTGTATTTAAGTTTATAGTAAAATATAGCTCTGGAGGCAAACTTCATTGCAGAATAAGCCTAATATTTTTTGATCACCAATTTTATTATCGAATATTTTTACCAATACGCCGTAAAAGTAAAGTTCCTAGCTTCGATCTAAGTGGGGATCTCACCTCTTTCTACTAAAATGAATGCGAGATTTTTTCTAATCCTAGTTGAAGCATGAAAATGAAACGTAATATTTTTTTTAAAAAACAGGCTTAGAGAGGGAGAGATATATATACTACACTAAAATTAAACATTAAATGTAGAAAAGGGATGAATTTTTGTAGAACAAAGTAAATAGTATAATTATCATTAGCAAAGTATTGCAGTGAATTTAAGAATACAAATCTATTTTTGTAAGAGAATCATAATAGCAATGAACAAATAGTTCTATTAATCACATTACTTAAATATACTTTGAGTCTAAAAAGAAAATTAAAACAATTAAAACTTTAAAATAACAAAATTAAGTATACAGGTACTATGAAAACGTTACATTAAATCATTTAAATACAAGAAGACAAAATATAATTAAGAAGAATTAATTATACCATGTAGCAGCACCATTGTACTTGTACAAAATTGCCATACAATGACAAAAGAGCTAGTATAAGCTAGAGATTATGTGATATAAATATTCTGATTAAATCCCTTTTTAAAGATTTAGACCTAGATTCCTCTCTTCCCGATCAACTACCTATCTTACTATCCATTTGCTTAAATTAATTCATGGATAGAATTGAATATTGTTAAATAACAACCAAAATTCACAAAGCCGGATTGCTTCTTCTGAACAAATTACCTATGATTTTAAGTGAGAATTTTAAAGTAGATTTCTCAAAAGACAAATAAAACCTTTGGTTGATTTTTTTAAATCAAAATTCAATTTAATTATGTTAAATGATCTAAATAAAAGTATGAGAAAGTACGGAACAACGCTTGACGGAGTTTTTTTTTAGATATTTGAATAAAATTTTGATTCTAAAGTATATATAACCTCTATTTAAGCTAACGTAAACCTATTGTTTCCTTCTTAGAATACAATTAATTCACAAATAGAATTGTATATTTGGCACAAAAATATTACTTTATGAGTACAGACATATAGATAAATAACTTTGTTGGATAATACTAATATCTTCGAGGTTTTTATTCACCGAACTAATTCCTGAAATAACATTACAAAATTCGAAGTTGTCACTTCTATCGTGTGGTCATAAGTACACACACTTTTTTATTTTAATCGTTCTCCCTCTCTTCCTCCCTTAAATGATAATACTAACATTTTATCAAGTGTCGGGTAAAACAAATGTTTACAGACAGCTTCCTGGCAAAACAGAGTCAGATTTGTATCACATGTAAATAAATTAATCGTTTTGATTAATTATTCTTTCGAAAACTGAATTCGCATCCCAATTTGGTTGATAATATAACAGAATAAAGAATGAGTATGAATTATACTCCTTAAGAAACTGTATTTATTCGAATCTAAGCCCCACTTTTTTTCCAATTTCCTTACATCCAAAAATCGCAAGCACAAAAATTCGTTGGATAGGGAAAAATGAACCTAATACTGAGACGATTAGATCAATTATAGTCCCAGGTATGTATTCAAAAAATTTTAACATTTGTAAACTAAATTAATTATTCCATTCTTATTAGTTCTTATCTCTATCTTTTTTTAGTAAAAATCTGACACTAGTAAACCCTTTTGCATTTCTTTTTTTTTATTTTTTCACCGAAAGATATTGAGAATTTAGGGTGCGACTTGGAATGCATTGCGACTTAGATTCGAATAAATATGGAATTAATATTTTTTAACAAATGTTAGGCATACAGTTTTTCACAAATTTTTTTCGGCGTGGAATCAATCTAATAACGTTTTCTACGTTAATTTATATGGGAAAAATAGTTCACTTTATGATTGTTTCGCATTGCACTAATAACATTCTTAAAATAAGTATATTTGTAAGCGAGATTTCACTATATATGCTATTTTTATTTATATGCTACAATTATTCGCACTACAACCATTACGTATGTTATAAACCTCTTGTTAAATACAAAATGGAGAATAGGAGTTGAAGAATTAGATCCTGAAAATTTATCAGAAACTAAACTTTCTATAATTTTAAATATTAATATTGTGCATATGTTGAAGTTATAATAAATCAACTGAAAAATTACCTATAACAGTTCGAAAAGGTTTTCTCAAATTGTATATATACTAAAAAATTAAATTTTACGAATGTTGATTCGTTTCAATATAGAATAATGAAATATCGGAAATGAATATTATTCAAAACATCTAATTTATACTAAGTAATGTTACTTTCTGTAAAACATGAAATCAATATAGAAAATCACAAATCATATGCTCTTAAAGCAATGGGGTGTCTAAAAGAGAGATGAGAGATGTACATACAAAAAAGATTTAATATACACGATATTTACCTAAGTGAAATTTCGGTAGACATATATTATATCAATTCCTTAACGCATGAAAGAGTTGGTAAAAATATGAAAGAACATGTATATTGCTTTTACAAGTTATTTACACAAGAATAACTGTTTTTTTTCGATAAAAATTTATTACAGGAAGTTCACATGTATTTCATAAAACAGTGAAATTTTAATAAGAAATAAAAAAAACTCTAAAAAAATCGTCCACTGTAAGTATGTAGCTGATCAGAACTCTTCTATAAAAATATATAATCAACATAAATATATTTTGTTTCTGTAGCAAATGTCTTAAAAGTCATACATCTTAAATCCGATCAATTTCCAAATTTAAAAATATCGTACTTTCTTAAACAAGGAATTTATGAAGAGTTATTACACATTTCTATTTGAGGAATCTTGTCTTAATTTTATTTTGCATAAAAATGATTTTCATTTAATTTTTTCAAATCGTACCTCCCGAAAAAATTACTTTTTCTTATATTTTTTTCATTATAAAAATGTACTTCATTATAGTTAGTCTGATCAATCATCTTCAATTCAATTTTTTAATAGAGAGTAATTTTAAGTAGGGGTTTATTCAAAGATGATGGATCTTGTTATTTTCTTAACATCTTTTTAAAATGGTTAATGGCGTTGTTATTGAAAGTCATTGTCATTCAAAGTACTGCTGGTTAAAGAAAGAAAGACCTGTATTTTTAGTAAATTTATTTAATCAGTTGTTTTAGCTCTAAGGATTTTTGTATCACATGTTTCTTTATTTCTTTTAATTTTAGACTTTTTACTTTTTGTTGAAAATGACAAGACATTAATATCAATAAAGATACTATTAAATCTTTCCTAAGTACTTTTTTTATTGTTACATATAGTAAGTATTTTGCACGAAATTGTACTGGAAAAAGAATTACAGGTCGTGTCTAGAAGTTTTAACAGTAAAGAATAAAAAATCATCTTGAAAAACAAAGCAAAACAAAAACTGTTTGCAAGTCAAATTTACTTTGTATATTATATTTTGCATTAAAAAAAGAAGTTATCTTTCATTAGCACATGCAACTTTTAAAAAAGAAAATAAACCATAAGCACCATTTCAATTTCAGTAAAACGCATCTCAATTTCTGAGGACAAACATTTTCAATTTATCTCTTCCTATCTGCTTTTGACACTTTATGGTATGCCAGATCTGAATTCACAGAAACCCGTCTAAGCTGAATTTGTAAAATTAAAACGTTAATATGAATGGCAGCTGCTAAGGTCTTCAGACAGTTTTTTTTTCAATTTATTTCTGGTAGAAAAGTAATATTTTCCCTTCAGTTTGTGTGTTCGGGAGCTTTGATGCCTGGAAAAGCAATTTGAAAACGTCGCTACAGAGGTCTGAAGTGAAATGTTTAAAAAAAATTAATAGAAAATGTATTCTTCTTATATACGTATCAACAAAACAAGTTCAGGAGTTGTGAAATATACTAAAATGGAATAACTCATCCGCAAAGACTGAGGCACATCTGAAGTCATTTACATCCGGGTTTATATGAAAGAAAATTTTGAAGCTTTCTATCATTTATATCTTCTTAGTGTGTGCTGCTAAAAAGTTTCTTCTGAAGAATATATTTCCCTGAGCTCCATTTTTCCCGAGATATAAGGGATGGTTAAGTAATTTATAAAACAGAAAAGTAAATAAGAAAAATGTTAAATTAGTGTTAATTGTTTAAAATAACAAAATATTATAATAGCAAATATTAATCTATTTTTATTTTTATTTTTGCAGTATTATTATTATATTTCTATCAATTGATTTATTACTGATAGGATTTAGTTGCATGTGGTTTATGTATGTCATTACCAGGATACTTATCTGAGATTTTCATGGGATGCTGCATTAATATATATATATATATATATATATATATATATATAAATATAAATTCTATATATAAATTCTTACCCAGCCGCTTCTTTGAGTATTTCATGATGTTGTATCAATATATATATATGCATAAATTCTTAGCACTCAGCGTTCAATTGTACTGAAAAAATTCTTTTAATTTTCTCAGACTGATTTAAAATTAACCGGACTTGCTTTTGTGTGTTCTCGATATCTCTTTCCCCATAGTAAATTTCAGCAAAATTCATTTATAGTGTATCTCTACTCAATAAAACAAATATGTCTACCAAATTTAAAGTCTATATCTAATTGATCAAAAAGGAATTTTTTTTATCAATAAGCCCCATTAACCCCTTTGAGAGTCAATTTCTGAAGAAAATGTCCTTAATGGATTTCAATTCAACAACAACAAAATGTGGTCGAAAAAGGAATTTTTTTATCAACTCCCCCCTTCCCCCATAGGAGCCAATTTCCGAAAAATACGTCTTAGCCGACCTCTATTCTACTAAAAAAACATATTTACCAGTATTCAAGTATGTGATCCCGACAGTTAAAAACCAGGGATTTTTATCTATAATGTCCTTTAACCCTTCGCAGTCTCATCCCCCCTTAAATTTGATTTTCGCAAAGCGAATTTTTAGCTGAACTATATTCTATGAAAGGAACATGAATACCGTACTTCCAGTCAGAAGGTCTAAATTCCAAAACGGGAATATTTATCTGTAACGTCTTTTAACCCCTCGAAAAACCCCTACAGAGTCTATTTTTGGAAAACCTTTTTTGTAGCGGATCTCAACTCTGCGAAAGGAACATGCATACAAAATTTCAAGAATGTTGGTCGTATAGTTCAAACACATGAACATTTATTTATAACCCATTTTAATCCTTCGCAACCCTTCCTTGGTATCTATTTCTGCAAAACTACTTTTGTAATCTCTACTCTATGAAAAATGAGTGCCTACCAAATTTCAAGGCTGCAGATCTTGTAGTTCACACAAACGGATATATTTATCTCCAACGCCTCTTTAATCTCTCGCAATCTCCCTTGAGGGTCTGCTTTTGTAAAATTGCTTTAGTCGATGATCCCTTCATCATGAAATGAATAAGTATATTAAGTACAACAAATATATGATAAGTTTTTATTTGTCTATACAAATAAAACTGCCGTTAAAATTACAATTATAGGAATCTATTAATTTTAAAAGCTATTGTAAGCCCTCTTTGACTTGAATTAGAATTAAATCCATACAATTTACATTTTCCTATATGAATAACTATTAATAAAATTAAATATATATATATATATATATATTTATATGTATGTATATATATTCATATATATAATAAAAGGAATTAAAAGTGTCAAAACAAAAGCATAAGATCTAAACACGTAGAGTAGATTTGACTTTTTTTTACAAATGTTAAGATTTACTTTTATCCATCGAAATGTAATAATTAATTAAGGATATTTTAATAATTTAATGATTTTATTTTTTAATTTATACACCTTTAATTTATTAAAGGAAATAAATTGAATTAAATGATAAATTTAAAATTTATGTTAATGTAAAGTATTTACATTAGAAGAATCTGTTCTGCTTTTGCGAAAATTTTATACTTTTAGAAAAATCCAGCTTTTTTTAACACAAATGAAAGAACAGTGTACAAAATTAAATTCTGAAATAACTTATTCGCATCAAAAGTAATGTTTGAGAAATTTGATATCGATTTTAAGCAAAGTCCCAAAAGTCTGTGATGAAGGCTTTCACTGTAAATAATCTATTTGTAAAAATTCATTAACTATTTAAAGAGCGATTAAAAGATTTCAATAGAAAATTCTCTAAGAATAGCAGAGAGTATTTAGTTCATTTAATATTCATACTGTATCAGTTCATTAGAAGATGAAAGGAAATACTCATAATACCAATTTTAATAGAAGTACTAAATAATTTGTTTCTTTGAAGTAAAGAGTATTTTGGTAGATTTCTTTGTGAAGAATTTGAATATTAGGAATTAATACAGAAACCGAATATATATAGAAAATTATTCCTTTTAAGTCAGCTTTTCGCAACAAAAACAATGAGTTATCATAAAGTGATCCTTTTTAATTACAACTGACTGCAAAGCGTGTTAAATTTAACACGCATAACACAATAGTTTAGATTGAAAAGAAGTTATTAGGCATAAAGTGTTATTCTGCTGTACCAACAACTATAATTATTCAATAAAGTGTTCGAAAAATATTGTTATGAATCTGGTGTAAATAGTTTTAATTTGCATCTCTAGTAATTTAATCTTACTTTTTGTTGCATTTGTTTTATAAAAAATGTAACTTTATTTGTAAGTAACGCCATCTCTTTTACATTATAATGGCGTTTCAATGGAAGCTTGACAAAATTTTTGCTATAGATCCAAATTTGCACGATTTTTGGCGACTTTGCGTCATTTTAGAGACTATTTTTGCTACTTAGTGAACATATAGATATTTCTGAAAATTACTGGAGAAATCTATACCATTAAGATCTATGACTCAAGTGGATTTTTCAAGAAAGTTCCGAAAGGTGGCAGGTCAAACTATAAATAACAGTTGCTTGCTGAAACTAAATCAGTATTACTTCGGCTGGTGAAGAGTCTACTTAAGTAGAGACGAAATATTGCTTAGGCGGATAATCTTTAACATTACGTACTTGTATTTTTAGATACTTAGTGTCTGAGCTTTGTAGGATTTGTTGAAACCATCTGCGATTTATTGTACGAATTTTAGTGCTGTATCCTGTATTTTAAGGAGTGTTTTTCACAATAAATTTTCATCACTCTTAAAGAATTGTTTGCTATTTGGAACTAATAGCGTAAACTCCACGAATCCTATTTATAGAACAATGTTAAGGAATTACATTTCACATGCCAATATTCCTAATAATATGACCCTTTAACGTTTAAATGCGATAGAAAAGACTACGTTAAAAGTAGACATATTAAGTAATATAACAATTGAACAGTTTGAGTATGAATAATTAACTTTCTTGCCAAGAGTGGGACTTGTAAAATTAAAGGGAAATGTAACCATGCAATTACACTGCTGGCCACCGTAAATCCAACACCAAGAAAGACAAGAGACACAACAAAATATATTTTGTAGATAACATGTTGACCAAGTATCAAATGATTAAATTTATAGACTTCTGTGAAGTGTGGTTCCTGCCAGAATCAGTCGCCAGAGTAGCCGCAATTGTTGGAGATCACCGCTGCCACACGCCTCGGCATTGATTCAAAGATACTTTGGATGTGTTATTGAAGTACAGTAAACCAAGCAGCTTCCACACGCTGCCAAAGTTGATCTGGTGTGGCAGCAGGGGGTATAATCTGGGTCAATCGTTGAGCAACCATGGACCACACGTTTTCTATCAACGAAAGATCCGGAGACCAAGCCGGCCAGGGAAGCAATTCAATCTGGTGATTTACGAAGAACCTTTGGAAAATGCGTGCCACGTGTAGTCACGCATTATCCTGTTGAAAAATAGCTGTGGCCAAGCCCTGAAGGTAAGGAAGGACAACTGGCTCCAACCGCTTGGAGATGTAGCTCTGGCTGTTTAAAGTACCGGCAATGCATACCAGAGGAGTGTGAGAGTGATATCCAATACCGCCCCATACCATAATACCCGGTGCAGGACCAATGTGGTGGTGCCTAAGGCAGCTGTTCAGCATCCTCTCTCCACCGTATCTCCAGACTCGAATCCGACCATCGTGGTGTTACAGACAGATGCATGACTCGTCAGTAAAGACAACTTCATTCTATTCTGCCGCACACATCCTTCTTCCATCACATCATTGGTGGTGGAGACGTCTGTGGTTCTGCGTCAAGGGTAGAACAAGCAATGGACGTCTTGCGGACATACCACTCTGCTGTAAACGGCGTCGAATGGTACGCGCAAACTCTGAATGATGCGTTACAGACTCAATGTGTTGTGCTACGGTTCGTGATGTGACTGAGTGATCCGTCACTGCCATGCGCACAATTTGCCTGTCCTCACGTGAAATGGTGCACTGAGGTGGATGTGAGCGACCACGTCGGTCCGTTGTACACTTCTACATCCGATGGTCTCATATCCCTATTACAGTGGTTGGGTTTCGTCCAACACAACTACCGATTTCCCTGAAATATAATCCACAATCTCGGTAGGCTACTATCCTTCCTCTGTCGAACTCGGATACTTGATCAAAAGCTGATCGCTGTTTTTTACGAGACATAACTGATTATATTTAGACAAAAATCACAAGAAAAACACAATTGACGAACTAGAAATCCTCGAAAATTCCAAGCCTTAAATAGCGCTTTGAGGTGGCGCCACAGGCGCACGTGTTGTGTGTCTGCGCTGAAATTCTAATCATTTGCATATCTCACCTCGGCTAAGACATGTTGTAAATTTCGTGTTATTTGCATGCTTTCTTCAGGGTGTTGCATTTATGGTGGCCAGCAGTGTATTTACATCAGCAGTATTATCTAGTACTGACATGACAAAATGTACAAATATAATTAGCTTTGTGAAATATTGTTATTTTTTTAATTTCGCAACACTTGCACTAGATTTCCATACGTGGTATATGCACGACAAATTTATTAATAGAAGTAACATAAAACAAATACTTAATCCATGAAATGTTTGATATTTTATTTATGAAATTCTACTTAAATCTATTTAAAAGTTTGACATCATAAAATTAATCATAAAGTCGTAAACAGTTTATAAAGAGCGCGGTAATCAGGACTTATCATACCTTGGTGTTATGATACCAGGATCAAAATCAAATCAATGTATTATGAATAATATACAGAATGATTCTCTACCAGACAAACAAATGTGCAGGGTGTGTAGGGGTAACAAACACGACTGAGAATCACATAGGAATAAAGGGTCGCAAATGCCGTAATTGCGTGCCATGTTGCAAAGAAGGAAAGAAAAATAACAGAAACAGAGCACATTAATAGGACAAAGAATGTTTTATCGAATGTTTGTTCTACAACCTATGTTCCAAATAACGGCCAGATATAGTCTGGAAGGCCTGACATCGATGCTGCCATGGAATTCTTTATATTCTGGAAGATTCCTCCAAGAAGTCTAGCGGTAGAAGCCGCTGAACGGAAGTTTTCATAAACACCGATCCTGCGGGAAATCATCCTTTTCGATTCATTTCCCGTAGCAGCAGGATCAACTCGTATTCAAACAAGGAATTGTTTTACATGTTAATCGTGTATAGAGCTGCTGATTATAACTGGTACGTCGCTCAACTGGCGTGTTCCGCATCTCATGACCTTCACAAATGTGAGAGACCTGAGACATGTGTGTTCTTTACGAGAGCTACAATGAATCGGCAGCGAACTACGAGGACACTTGACAATGAGGAGGCTGTCTAATGCCAAGTAGAAGACAATACAAGGGCGAACACTCGAGCAATAACCCGCTGTCAGGACTGCCCAAACGACTTTTAGGCGTAATTAATGAATCCCTGTCCCTGTTTAAGAACAGCCTTTCAATAAAATGTTATCTGTCTCATTAATGTGTTCCTGTTTCTATTCTTTTTCTCGGTTTCTTTGTGCCATAGCTGAACCCTTCATCCCTATATGATTCCAATTCATTTCTGTACCCCATACATACTCTGAAAGTTTGTTGCACTGGTAGCGAATCACTCTGTGTATTGTTTATTCCAAAATATGAATGGCCAAATTTTAACCACTCTGGAAAGTTTTGTTGAACAATATCCGATCTAAATATTGAGTTGGAATGATTACAACTGAACCAAACATTTACAGAATTAACTATCTTAACACCCTCTATTTATATATATTATTTTAGATGACAATTTTATTCCTAATATCAATATTTTTTTAAATATTGTCAAGAGAAGAATTCAGAACATTCAATCATTTTACAGGAAATCTATTAGCGGCCAAAATGAATTCAATTTGTCGGAATTATTTCTTTTTCAAATTCATAAATTCTTTTTTTAGGAATGGAACATCTTTATGGAAGTTTATTAAAACATCAATGTACTATTACGGATATAGATTAACAAAGTGTTTGACTCTATTTTTTATTTGAAATATTGGCTCAATTTCTAGAAGTAAATCGAATAATGGGCGTACAAAAACATATAATAATAAACAATACAAAATGGATTACAATCAAAGGCTGTCACAGTTAGTGTAATGAAATTATAGTAAAATGATAATTATAGGATAAGTATTCAGTTCTTATACCTTGTTCTGAGTGGTATTAAGACTGATTTTGTATTATAAGATATACCGGGTGTATCAGTACAGTGGTCACGAAATTTTAGGACAGACAGAGTAAACCCAGACGATGAAAAATCACATAAGCATGCATGGTCAAAAACCTTTTCTGACGTGGTAGTGGAGACACAAAGTACAAGAAAGACAGGGCTTGCCTTAGAGGCGATAGCATGTTTATTATCTTGAGTAAAACAAAAACGGAAGAAAAGGAGCCCTAAGAAGACAATATAAGTGAATGTCGGGGTAATAGAGGTGTACGTCGTTAGAATGCAGGATCCACTAGACGGTCATATTAGAAATCCAGACATTGTGTATGCCGCTTACTGGTATCGTGATTATTCTATACGCGATCCAGCACAGTTTCCTCATTGTTTGGAGCTCTTACTCTTCACTCACGTACCCTTTTGTCCACTATGAAGGATCCTCTTCGGAAAATCTCAGGTGCAAACATGCTAAGAAGGCGGGGCTGGGATATTTCAAATGATTCAGTGATGTTTGGCGTAAACAACCCCGTTGTGAGGGTCCTTCATTGCAATTGGGGGCCACCCGTATCCTAGATGTATATCAGCGAGCTCAGCGTTCGCGTAACGTTCCATTCTAGTACCACACATGGGAACCGAAGCTTCATAGCGATTTTGGCAGCAAAAATCTCTTAGGCGTTTACACCGCCATCTGATGTTTCGGATTACGTAGAAGGTACACCAATCAAATACTTCCCAGCATTGTTTTTTGTACTAAGAATAAGTAACATGTTTTCACCTATTATTTTTGTTCAGTCATTTTTGTACGTTTTGTGCAGTCATTATCACTCTAGGGAAAAGGTTTACGACCATGCATACCTATGTGATTTCTCATCCTTTGGGTGTACCCTCTGATGAGAAAGTTTGTATCCGTTATATAGATACACCTTGCATATAAACTCAGGGCACATTTATATAAGAAAAAAGAACGTCTCATTTTCTGAGAATGCACACCATTTTTTTTAAAAAAATGAAAATGTTCCATAAATAAGCAAGTTTTCTTTTAACGTCTAAAGGAGAAAACCCATTTAACATTAAAATATAAGAAACGAAAAAAAGAAAGCATTTTACGTCAGAAAAGAATGAATTTAGTCAAGCCGAAATGAATAATAAAATTAAATATGATGTTGTGTTTTGTAGGATAGCAAAGACAGAAAATAACAATTTTTTCTACTACTTAAATGCTCCAACTTTGGTTCATATTCCACAATGTTACTCGAAAACTTTCCATTAAATAAGATAAATGAAAAGATAAGTGTTATTTATATTATATAAAGAATGAAAGTGTCTCATTCGAAATTAAATAACTAACTCATTTATAATTTATTTTTAAAGCATTATTTAAAAAGAAAACGTTTTTGCTTGTTATAATACCAAGAAAAATCATTTAAATTGAGTTGGATTTTTACAAAAAAAAATTCTGAAAAGCTCAAAATAAATTTTTATTATTTTTTCTTTCAACTATTTTACATGTAGAAAAAGCTTTCGTGGAAACCCCATTCAGTTGCAATTACATTCCAAAATGAGAGAAAACAGAAAGAAAGAGAAAGAAAGAGAGAAAAAAGAAAATGTTTTCCCTAAAGAAATGTTTTTATATATACGAGTATTTACTAAGAAAATGCGTCGTGAAATAGTTTAAAATAAATAAATAAATGTAAATATCATGCGAAAGAAAATAATGAACTGTTGTTTATATTCAAATTATTTTTCCTTAAATTTAAGTATAGAAATAAGGAGCATTTTAAACATATATACTTTCAACCCTTTTTATTCTAATCCCTATTTGTATATAAAAATGGAATTAAGGAATCTATAATTACGCTCATAAAGGAATTAATTGTGAAATAAGTACTTCATATAGAGATATGCTAAGAAATTGAATATTTTAATTAATATTCCACATAAATACGTTCTTATATCTATCTATTAATCTGCGTCGTGGGTAGCCTAGTGGTTAGAGCTTTGAACTCCAGGCCGGAAGACCTGGGTTTGATGCCCGATGCCACCAAATACCCTCCGAGTACACACGCAGTACGTGCTCGTTAAAACAGTGGGTCTGAAGTCTTGTGGGCTAAATCACGAGTGCAGGGGACTGGAGAATATTTTCCTCCCCTTCAGTTCCATGCCAAAATTGTGGAGGGGGAGATAGGTAGTGTCACCATTTATCGTCCCTTCGGGGAATTTCGCCGAGCTAATTCGTACTGTCACCTGTATGGTGTTCAATGCCAACGACAGGCGTACTTCTAGCCCCTTGCCGCAATGAATTTCGTCGACCTCGATCTGACTACCGCAGACAGGTGGCATTAGAGGCAACAACAACAGACATCTATTAATCTAACTATGCAAATAGTATTAAGCTAAATTGATGAACTAAGTTGTGAAAAAACTGTATGTATATTATTTTGTTTATGTTAAGAATAAATTTTGTTTCAGAATGTGGTGCATTTTATAAATGGTTCTATGATTCAGACGATTTGATATACATTTCGGGAGATGCAACCAAGAAGGAATTCCCTAAATCAAAGAAAAATACACGCATTGAAAATGAAATACATATGTTACCAAATAAATAAAATGGTTTATTCAGAAAATAAAATTACAAGAGTATAAAAACAATACTATTTTCTTTCGTCCTTTTTCATCTTATTGCTAACTGTTACTCTTCTTAACATTGATAGAAATAGTGAGTATACTCCAGAGGGAATGTTCACATGCTGGGACAATCTATAAAAAGTTGGGGGTGTCTGTTTATGAAAGTTCAGTAACACAATTTTAGAGAGAGATCTGGTGATTAAACTGGCGAGGGAAAAGGTGGAGAATTACGAAAACAAGTAATATAAAGACATGCATTACTTGTGCGGAAACGTATCACATACTTGAAATGTTAGCATTCAGGTCCTTGACCTGAATGGTAACACTACGTAGCATAGTATCATGTGTACCTTACTGCCGTTCTGAATATCTCCAGACACATCTCTTCAATAATCACTGGGCTCAATTCAAAACTGGATTAATTTATAAAGAAAATACTCCTGCAGTTTGAAATATTTCAGATCGAATGCACTTGGCACCACAGCTAATGTGCTAACACTGATGCAACATGGAGGGAAATTCAACGTAATCCCCTACATGATATCAGCAGAAGTTCGCTTAGTGGTCCATAGATGGTCATTACAGTCACTAGTAACGCAGTTATAAGTCGGCTCATTGATAAGAATGCATCGGTTACAGTGATCGCTGGTTGGACAATTACTCATTTCTTTTCTTTTCTGTCTTCTCTCAATTACCTCAATGACGTTCTGAAGGCACACCTTCATTACTGCTAGCATCAACAAATAGTAATATAACTCAATATCAAAAGTAAAACTACCTTGCGATTTTATCACCCTCTTTTCATCAGATTAATTGCACATCATGTGTCAAATATTAGCATCTTCTCGTATTTTTTTTGTGAATTCACCCATAAAACTATAGTTAAAATGCTTAAGCAAACCTATTATTTCCTCATAAATATGTTTTGAACATGAATCTTTAATACATTTGTGAATGGATGTTCCTTTCTTTCTTTGTATCTATATACTAACCGTAACCCACCCACTTCACTGTGCATGATGTTATATTAATATATATATACTGTTTATACATATGTATATAAATTATTAATACCTTAGAACAGTAAAAATTCAATTATATTGAGAAATAATCTTTTAATTCTCGGCTCTTGATTTAGAAATGACATAGCTTCTAAATAATAATTTCCAAAATCGAAGTAGAATAATCTTTTGTTCACTCGTAAATCCCTCCGTAAGTGGATTTCCGCAAAATCCATTTTAATGGATGGCTACTCAATAGAAAAACATGCTTGGCAAATTTCAAGTCTAAATCTAACAGTTCAAAAACGATTTTTTTTAATAAGCTCCAGTAACCCAACTTTGAGTGTCTCTTTCCGAAAGACCAGTTCTTTGCGAATATCAATTGAACAAAAGAAACATGCAAACCAAATTCCATTATTGTAGGTCTAGTAGTTTGGATTTAGTTTCGGTCTAGTAGTTTTTATCAATACGCCGACAAAGATTCCCACACCCTCATACTAGTCGATTTCCATAAAATCCTTTCTTAGAGGATTTTCATTCAACAAAAGTAACATGCATTTCAAGTTTCTTCTAACTAAGTAGTATTTTGATAACGGAAACTTTTTTATAAATAAATCCCAGCAGCTCCTGGGTTTTTTTTCTCCCCATAATAGTCAATTTCGGTAAAATCCGTGTTTTTCTGATGAATATTGAACAAAAGAAACATGCTTACAAAATGTCAATAGTGTAGTTCTAAATGGGAATATTTTTCTGTAACGCCCCTTGAGATTCGATTTTTGAAAAACCCCTTCTGTAGCGTATCTCAACTTTGTAAAAGGAACGGGCCTACCAGATTTCAAGTTTGCAGACCCAATAACTCAAAAATGGTAACATTTATCTATATTGCCCCTTAAGCCCCTTCAACACCTCTCAGAAGTCTAATTTCGCAAAATTTCTTTTGTAGCGATCCTCAAGGAACGAGCCTACCAAATTTCAAGATTATAGGTCCAATAGTTCAAAAACAGGAATATTTATTTATAACACCCCACAAGCCCCCCTCAATGCCCCTTGGGGATCGATTTTCGCAATTCCGTTCTTAGCCGATCTCTATTTCATGACAGAAACACATGTCTACTTAATTTAAATTCAATAGGTCTGACATTTCCAGAGATATCGCAATGAATGTGACTCACTTTCCTCCTTTATGTATATAGATTAGCATCTTACTTTGAAAAAAAAAACACTGGGGTTATAGTACATTTTCTAAAAATATTTCTAAGAGTTGGCTAAGTTTAGTATTATTCTCTACGAGATAATTTTGCAGACACCTACTCCTTTGAATCGAAAGTATTTTACTATCAAATGCTGTATAATAATAATACTTAAATAAATTACGACTGTTTTATTAATTTTCGTGTTTTTTTTTCAACAGCACTTTATAATTAAATTTCATGCCTAAAAATTATTCAATTTATAATTTAAAAAAATTAAAACTTTAATTTTTATTTATTGGAAGATGTTCTTATATTATTTTCGTATGAAGATTGTCTGATCTTACTTTCGTGCAAACATGAAAGGATTTTCCGGCAACTGAACATCTTTATACGAATCAGTGAATTTCCAAAGGAATTAATGATTCACTGTAAAAAGAATTCACTTCAAATTTACTTTGTATTTAATTCACTCACCCTAAGGAATTTACAAGGAACTAGGTACAGAAATATTTATGTTGAACTTTAAGAACCAACTTTGAGGTATCTTGTTTGAAACAAAAATTGTGTGTATTTTTTTTTAAATTTTAGTATTTTTAAAACTAATGAACTTTTTATGAACCATAATACTCTTAACAAAAAAATACACAAAAAGAAAACTGCTTGCTAGACCTGAAGAATGTTTTAAAAATCAATTCATCAGTTACTGAAATCAAAACAAATATGATTCAAAAATTCAAATCTAGATAATTACCATTATTATTTTTTAAAGTTATGTATACCATTTTACTATAGAATAAATAAATGCATTCAATTTGTTTCCACATACATTTTTAAAGTAAAAAGAGTAGTAGAATTGTTCACTAGACCAAAATGATCACAAAAAATAGCTCATTAATTTCATTTTAAAGAAAGAAGGCAGTTATATAAGTAAAAAAAATTAATTTTGGTACTACAAATAATCTATTTGCTTTCACATAAGCATTTTTCAAAAAAAGGTTCATTTATTTTTAATGGAAATTTTTTATTACCCATCTGAATAGGGAATTAATTTCATTTGCAGAGTAGTGCTTATGAATATAGTTTTTTAGTAATAAAGTTTTACAAACTTTAACTATTAAGGTTGGTTTATTTCATTTCAAATAAAATGCAAGTCTCTATTGAAATAAATTAGGAGATATAAAGTTATTAGGTGCATGAAAGGTGGTGTGTAATATTTTTCTACAGATAAAATTGCAACATTAGCTTGTGCCTTAAAAAGTTTTACTTTCATCATTAATATATAATTGTGGCTATTTTTTAAGATCATAAACCCAGTGGCTGAGTTGCAACGTTTTGCGCTTCCACACCACATGTCTGGAGTTCGAATCCCTTGCAGGGTCATCTCAACCTTTTATTCCTTCAGGTGGTTGAGAAATGAGCATCAAACCTGCTTGGAAACTAAGCACTGGAGGTTTCGTGTCAGACTGACAACATGACCGGGACATCTGATCATGTACTTCAGAACCCAAGGTCACGTATACTGAGATGGAAACAGTAGGCCTTGACCCTCATGGGCTGTTACGCCACTGAGTTTAGTTTAGTTTATTATTCAAGATTGCTCTTCCTTTTTCTAATTGTTACAAAGTCGAATTTTATGCTGCATCCTTAATATATGACACATAATGAATCCTTACGTTACTTAGTCTTTGAAATATTGGTTCCGTGTTTAAATCTTGTCATAGATCCCATATGCATTTTTCACTGATTGTTGTTTATTAAATAAAGTTAACTAAACTATTCAAAAAGTTCGTTATTGTTTTTTTTAATATTTTTATTTGAATTCGAAAGACTCAGATAACGCGCACTATTTACCTTATTAGATTTTTGTTGACATAGTAACATATCCGGGAGATATGCTGTATGCCATTTATTTCATATCTTAATTTATCACCAGATTGACGATTTATTGTCACCGTATTTAATATAAATCTAATACAAAGAAACAAGCTGTTGAAACAAATTGGCATCATTTTTTTATCTTCCATCACCAAAGGTGTGAACAAAACTAGGAGTTTCCGTATTAATTTATTGTATAAAATCAGTAAAATTACATTTCAAAAAGAGAACTGTTTTAAACACATATATCGAAAAGAAACACATGGGCTCAATATATTTATATTTTATACACCGCATAAGAATATATGTTATCGAATAATTCTATAGAGCATATACATATGTATAATATGAATAAACACATTAGGCATATATGTCAAGCACCTGGAAGAAATATATTTCCTCCTTGGGGTTATTTTACAGTACTTATGAATCTATAAATTTATGTATCAGTAAAATATTACGAGGCTGAAATCAGAAGCATATGCATTATGTACAGGAAATATTTTCTCTAGAGCCCCAGATGTGTGTATCTTCATTCTGATGGTTGAACCATCTCTGCTCTCAAGAGAAAGGGCGAAGTTATTAATGGTCATAAAACACAGCATCCGGGGCTCCATTTTCGAGATCCATTCTCAATGAGGAGCCATTATTACTCGGAAAAGGATGAAAATATCATGAGGGAGATCATTGGAGTGAATCGTTCCGAATGTAATGTTTAGGTTGTGGCTTCGAAAATGGTGATGGGAATAAGGAGAAAGCTTACAAAATGAGGCAAATAAATTGATTCTGTAGCTAATGTTTCTGCTATTGTTTTCATTAAAAGGCATGCATTTCTCTACAAAACATTTTATGAGTACTACTATTTCCACTAAGTAACTAAATTCGTTTTTTTTCTGTAAAACATAGCTTGCACATTTCTGTTGGAGAAAAAAAGTAGTTACTGCAGACCGTGGTTTTTGTTGCGTACTACAAAATAGATACAAGTTTAATGTGTTGTTGATGGATTAACCGTAGTGGTGAGTTTATATTATTTAATTAAAAGTACACAATTCCCTGTAAAAAAATTTATTTTAGGAGCGTTAATTTTTATAAGGATATATATATGTAACGTTTTTTTTATTATCTATAATGCTTGAGCAAAATGTCAATTTTCAACTCTATTTGCTTCCTTATATTCTTATGCTATCACATACTTCATTTGCTAGTTAGCTCTTTTGACAGGATTGTTCATTTGGTTTACCTTCTTCCTAATAACCTTCCAGGTAAGAATTGCAATATGGGACCACAAGTCCAATACCGATATTCGGTATTTTTTAGATTTTAACACCGGAATACCGGTTTTAATACCGGTAGTACAAATTTTAGAAAAAGAAAGAAAACACAGGTATTTCCTCGTTTCATTTACCAGTTTTATTAGAGTGGAAATATCCCAAAAATAATGTGTAACTTATAAATTATAACAGTATATAAAGCATCACGGAAAAGAAAAGGAACATCTTATTTACACTGCACCACAATATTCTTTTTATCGTATAAATAATGAAACCAAACCGAAGTATTATCAACTAAATTTTATGTTGTTTAAAGTTATTCTTATTCATTATTATGGGTTATTATTTATGGGTATATACACATGATGAATCTGAAAAATATTTTGAACACTAAAGTATGATATGCAAATACAATGTGATTAACAAACTCAACAGTTTAAAAAAAATATCGAAAGATTACACACTTTATTCACAAGCACAACCTTGTTTTCTACATATACGTATATCAGACAACGAATCCTGCGCGTATGTAGTATCGCTCTGGGCTGTAATAGGATAGTTTTGGCCCACCTCCTTGGATGATTCACACATTTTATTACTTCTCCTGATTGTACACTGCAACTTTATATCCACATGCTAATTAATTTTGCCCATTAGGGAGCCTCAAAAACAAAAACGTATACTAAAGGGTGTTTTTTAGAGGTATAGAACTTTAAATTGCAATAAAACAACGATGTATTATACAATTGACATGAATTTTTTTTATTCGAAAGATAATCTTGTGGCATTACATTTTAAATATGATTTCTGGTATACGACTGCCACGGCTGGCTGGGATGTAGTCCAATCTGGACGTCCAATTTTCGATGACTTTTTCCAACATTTGTGGCCGTATATAGGCAATAACACGGCGAATGTTGTCTTCCAAATGGTCAAGCGTTTGTGGCTTATCCGCATAGACCAATGACTTTACATAGGCCCACAGAAAATAGTCTAGCGGTGTTAAATCACAAGATCTTGGAGGCCAATTCACAGGTCCAAAACGTGAAATTAGGCGATCACCCGACGTGTCTTTCAATAATTCGATTGTGGCACGAGCCGTGGGACATGTTTCGCCGTCTTTTCGGAACCACAGCTCCTGGACATCATGATTGTTCAATTCAGGAATGCAAAAGTTAGTAATCATGGCTCTATACCGATCACCATTGACTGTAACGTTGTGGCCTTCATCGTTTTTGAAGAAGGATTCCACCAGCCCATAAAGCGCACCAAACAGTCAGTTTTTCTGGATGTAATGGTGTTTTGACATACACTTGTGGATTAGCTTCACTCCAAATGCGGCAGTTTTGTTTGTTGACGTAGCCATTCAACCAGAAGTGCGCTTCATCGCTAAACAAAATTCGCTTATGAAAATCGGGAACAACGGCAATCTCGTTTTGGGCCCACTCGACGATTCTACCCCTTGCTTGATCATATTTAAAATGTAATGCCACAAGATTATCTTTCGAATAAAAAAAATTCATGTCAATTGAATAATACATCGTTGTTTTATTGCAATTTAAAGATCTATACCTCTAAAAAACACCCTTTACTTTGCTATGTTAGCGATTCCTGAACATATAATGGAAACAATTTAAAAAATTTTTAGTAATTACCGAAAAACCGGTATTAAACTTCTGAATACCGTTATTATAAAATTGTACAAATGGCTCAAAATACTGGTATTCGGTATCCCGGTTTTGCAATCTCTACTTCCAGGAAACACATTTGCATGATAATTAAAACTTGGATTTTAATCTTCTCGTAATTATTCCAGCCGAAGAAAGAGGTGATCCTCACCATAAAGCTGCCTGCCAGAAATGGCTGTCTTCTTGTTCTGTAGAATTCGTAGCCTGTCTTTGGATATATTGATGCAGAATTGCTTCGGATAAATTATGTCAAATGTCTTCAGAAATATGCAATTTTTCTTGTCCACATTACATTTAACGCTAAAGGACCTATTGTTATACGAATATACCTATAAAGCTGGTAGTTTTTATGTTCATTCAAAATATGGTTTCGACCGGAGCCTAAATTTGAAGAAAATGTCCAACTACAGTGTCTTATAGTTTGACTAGTTTGTCACTGATGAATGCAATTTCGGTACTATTATATGATTACAATGAGTACACCAAGAATCATGAACTATGTTTTCACTTAACACTGATTAGCAGTGCACAAAGTGCTTGTCCATGTATCCAATTATCTACTTCTTAGGACTTTGAATCCGAATTGTAAGCAAAAAGCTTATAATAATCGATTTTTATTTCGACGCGTTTTAACTAAGAAAGAAACTTTCACCAAGTATTTAAATTCCTTCTTAGTGTTTTCAACTGTCATATTTGTACAATTGCACATTATTGTGAATTTCACAAAGCAACACACACGTTGAGCTTAATACATAACTTACTATATAAGCTTGATTGTCACGTTAGATTAAAGTTTACTATATTTTCACAACGATAATATTTAAAGTAAGATTTTTTTGAACTAAGAGTTTATTACTGAATATTTCCTGCTACTAATAATGGCTACGTGAGAAAAGATTAATTCCTCAAAGGTTTGCTTTTTCTTGTAATTTAAAGAAAAAATAACTTTAAAAGAAAAAAAAACATATCCACTAATGAATGCCGGTGTAATTAAAATATTTAAACAAAAATTAAAACAGAATAATTCTCCGAAATATTCGTTTTTTGTTTCATGTCTTCGAAACGTCTAAGTCTTATATAACAATAATTTTAAATTAAGTTATTTAATAACTTAAATACCTCGTAACGAATAGTGAATAATGCGTTTTCAAAGATATTTTAAGAATATAACAAAAGAAAGGCTTATTAAACTATTTTTGGAATAAAATCCTTTGCAATGTTATGGAAAGAAACTATTTATACATATTTAACTAAATATACGTTTATAATAACGCTGATAAATGTAGCTTAAAGAAAGTGTTTTTTTCCCCTAAAAAAGTCTTCATTTTATTTGAGTGAAATGGAAAATTTTAATTATATTTAAGCTTCGTAACCCAAATGCAACAATTAATCAAGTGAAACTGTATTCATTAGAGTAACAAGTCCCCTAATGTTGCTGAGTAGGAACATGAATCGTGTGCGTATTTTTGTATGTGTCTATGTGAATAAATAATCATACTAAATTAGCTGAAACCTAACAAAAAGTAAAACAAATGCAAGGCAATATCAAATACGGGATAAAACATTGTAGGTACAGTAATACAACAGGTTGGATTGCCAGATAGTATACCTTGTTCTGTACCGCCTATTCGGTATAGTGGTTAGTGGCGTTGATTGCTATGCCGTAGGGCCTGGGTTTGAATCTCGGAGAGGGCATGTATGTTTGTAAATGTGTAGTGCTTTTGCGGTATGGGGGTACTCTAAATTGCCGTCGAGCTGTCAGTTCTCTCGTGAGGTTAGTGGAAGAAAAAGAGAAGGGAGATGCTCTTGACCACCTCTAGGGTGTTCTCCCTTAAAATTTGGGTGGAACCGAGCTAAATCATATTGTCACCTCTATGATGCTCAAAGCTATGCTAAATAAAGGCGTACATCTAATCCTTGATGCGATGAATTTCGTTGGTTTATTTGTCTATATTTCTTCGACTCCAAATGCTTCCTATTGAACGCAGGTGTACATTTCTTCCAAAGGTTAATTTTCTTTTTTCTTAGTATAGAGAATCCCTTAAGTATTTTTGAAGTAATCTCTACCTTCCTTCGTCAACACATCTGAATCTGAAGGAATTATGGCTAGACCTGACTGTTCATTATTCTCTGTAGATGATTGTGAAATATTATCATCTTCTATCTTATAGAAATACTCTAGCTCAACTATTAGCTCTCATACGCAAACTTGTTTGAAATAAAAAAAAGCAAACTTATAGTATAAAACATATTGTAGAGCACAAATCCCAAATAACACTCGCTAAACTAATGTTGCGCTTTCGCAACATTATTAAAACATGAATTTATGGGCATAAAAACAATAACTATATTTTACTTATGGACGCCATTTTATTTTCCAGTATCTAGCTAATTTAGCAGAAACAATTGTTTGAAGATTAAGCATGAGCTGCTCTCTATAACAATTACCGGAATATAGTCACTTCTTTTCTTGAAAACATGAAAATAAAATTATTCGATCTTGGTGAGAAATGTTTGTTAATTCATTGTAAAGTTAATTTATAATTAACATTGAAAGTATGAAAAATAAAATTGAAATTTCAGTTTAATTGAAAAATAACTAGAACAATGTAAAAAAAAAAACTTGAATTTAATACTGCGTTTCGCAACGCGAGTTCTTAATGGGTTAATATGCATGCAACAAAAAAAGATATTACCTGTGATAAAAGCTTTATTTATTAGGAATAGAAATATTAACATTTTATTTTTTTCTCCGGATCAGCACATCCTATGTTGATCCAGATTATGAAGAAATTTTTAAAATGCGGACTTGGGTCCAGTTCTTTACCGATTATCCTATTTCTTCGGATAAGAAGAAATGCCTTTTAAATTGTCATATAGGGAATGAATAATGTTTATTAATAAAACACTTTTAAAGTTCTGCGACCATTATTGGCTTCGAACATGGGTCAAGTGATGCGAAAAAGACCTGAGTGTGTGAGTGAATGTGAGATTTTATGGCTCAAGAGCCAAATTTGGCTATACTGCGTCAAATATTTGTGA
Organism: Trichonephila clavipes; assembly: GCA_019973935.1. NCBI lineage: Eukaryota > Metazoa > Arthropoda > Arachnida > Araneae > Nephilidae > Trichonephila > Trichonephila clavipes. Next base: position 294,638 of record BMAU01021105.1, read on the forward strand.
AAATTTGTGATGTAGACGGGAAAAGAAAGAAAGGATAAATTGAATTACAAGAAGAAAGGTCGAAAATAAAGAAGGATCACTAGGGAACCCCAGGTTCGTGAGACCCGTGTTTACCAAAGATAGCAAACCCCTTGGGAAAAGGAAAAGATCACTAGGGAACCTCGGAGTTATGACACCCGCACTCATCTAAAGAAGGTGAGTCCCTGAGGGGGAAATAAAGACCTGATCTAACACACAACTCTCCAAATTTATATGAAGTGTAGTAGGAATTCCACCGAACACTGTTTGTACTAATTCATGTTCTCAACAACTTACTCTCATTGATAAACTAAAACTGATCATGAATGGAAGACAGAGGACAGAATAGTCCTAAACTCTTTTTCTCTACCGTCAGTACTTATAAGTACCACTCACTTTAAAATAACATAGAATAATCATTTTTACGAATACTGTGACGATACTTAGCAGGAATATTCTTTTAAATCTACCCTTCCAATATACAGTTACTCCCAAAATTGAGGGTACACCTACTTTTAAAACGGGAATCAAGATTTAGAATGAAAAAAATATATTAAATGAGGGAAATAATGAAATCCTTTAAGCATAGATGCGTTCATTAAATCATAATTCATTATTTTGAATGATAAAACAAAATATTTGATAGTTTAAACATACATATAATAACTTATAAAGAACATTAACAGAAATTAATAGCCACAAAATTGAGAGTACATGCATCTATTTTCCTGCATAAATCATGAATAATAAAGAGTTAATATTTAATAGCATAACCTTTTGCTGATATGACAGCTTCCAATCGCCGAGGCATCGATTTCACAAGATGTCTAGTGGTCTCGGGAGCAATATTCAGCCATTCTTCTTTCAATACCGATTTCAATTGTTCCTTGCTTGTAATTGGATGTTTTGGCACAGCTCTCTCAAGGTGGAACCACATATTCTCGATAACATTTAAGTCGGGAGACTGTGGAGGTGTATTAAGTATATTCCGACAATGATAAAGCAGCCATTCTTTTACAGCAAACGCAGTGTGCTTGGGTTCATTGTCTTGTTGGAATATAAAATTCGACCCCAGTGTCCCAAATTAACAGCACTTTCTTTCAAATTATTTTGCAGTATATTAAGATCAGCCATCTTGTGCATAATTCGTTCAATGAATACTAGCTTTCCCACCCCGACGCAGCCATACACCCCCAAACCATCACGGATCCACCTCCGTGCTTCACAGTAGGAGTTGTGTGTTTTGGGTGGTGTGAGGTATTTGGCTTACGCCACACCATACGACGACCGTCACTGCTAAAGATGTTGAACTTACTCTCATCCCTGAAAATGACTTCGTTCCAAAACTGTTGAGGCTTTAAAATGTGTTCTTTAGCGAATTTCAATCGCTTGACTCTATTCCTCTTACCAATTAAGGGCTTTTTTCAAGTTACTCTACCATTATAGCCAGCCTTTCTTAGGACTCTTCGTACCGTTTCTGCAGAAACAAATCGACCTAAGGTATTAGAGGTACTGGCTGCAATTTCAGGAGCACTAATTTTAGGATCAATTTTCACTTGATGTATAACTTTTCGCTCGGTTATAGAGTTCATAATTTTTTTTCTCGCTTTTCCTTCGTTATTTACCAGCATACCAGTCTTTTTAAATTTTTGCAGGATTTTTTGGAAGCAGTTAACACTTCGTTCAATTACTTTAGCAATATTCCGAAGGGATATACATCCATTTGAAAGTTTAATAACAAGTTTTCTCTCTTCGATCATCGTTTCCTTCCGATTCTTCGTTTTAATCAAGCCATCAAATTACAAACACAAATTTGTTATCAAATAGCCTTTGAAAGCCTTTCCTTATCATAGATTTATTATCAAATTTCTATTAAACAAATTACTGGTAGTTTTGCATAGTGATTAAAGAAGTGTACCCTCAATTTTGTGACACTAAAATAGTGTAGTTTTTCTTTCGAACTTTCATATTTTTGTTTTTTCCATATCTTACATTTAATGTTATTTTGAAGAGTAATGTATGGATTTTGAATGTACATAAGTGTGTTAACATAACGTATTAATTTCTACACCTGGTGATCCGATGGTGAATTCGAAATTAAGTGTACTCTCAATTTTGGGAGTCACTGTATATGGTAGTACGGGCTCAATGATGAGTATTTTAGCGGGGAAGGCGAACAATTTTAGAGCAGAAGTTGCGTTTCCAGCTGATATTTTGATTGGATTGCGAAGACTGTTCTTTTTGTTCCGAAAAAGTAGTTAATATCAAAAGGTAAGAGCGTCTTATTTTCTTTGTATGTTAATGAAGATCTTAGAAGACGATTTGACTATATATTTTAAGTGAATAATGTACATGTGTATAATTTTACAGTTGAATATCGTTAATTAATTAATTAACTGTAATAGATTAAATTTCCAAAGTTGAATGTTTTGCTTATGTATATCCCTTAATTTTTAATGTAGTGATTCAAAAAAGAATATTGCACGAATATAACTGCAGTAAATCATAATGCGGTAGATAAAGTTTTAATATAAATTATAATACTTAATAAAATTTCAACAATTATTTAAATGTGCATCTTATAAAATTTCAATCTTTATGTATAAAAATCATCTGTGCGTGTGTATGTGTCTAAACTCCTTCTAAACGGCTGAGCCGATTTTGATGAAACTTTTTGTTTGTTCCAGTGGATTCGAGAATGGTTTAGATTCAGAATTCGGTCCTATACGTAATTAGTTAAGATATTAATTACACGTGCGTTGATCAACAATTATCCTAACCAAATCTTTTTGTGTAGCTAATTGATTACACAGATTATTAAACTTTTTTTTGTTTAAATTATTTTTTATCGGAAATCTATAGTAATAAGAGAAACAGTTTTTGTGTGTGTTTCACTTCTAAGCAACTCAGAAGTATAAAACTTGGCCCATAAGTACTATATTTCCTAATGATGTGCACTACGAAGAGTATTTTTCGATATTCGCTTTAAATTTTTTAAGATTAAATTTTTAATTGATTTTCCCATTTTTTTCAACAAATGGATTCTAATTTGTTAATTTGGCAACAGTCATTTTTGTTTTGCCTACATTTTATTTGATTATTTCAAACCATTTCTTGATGTATATTTGATTGTGCCGTTTCTTTTTCAGCTTAAAAAATCAATGTAATTTTGTTTAACGTTGCTTATATTTTATTTTATTATTTCAAACTATTTTTAAGCTATTTAACTATTCAAACTATTTAAAGTTTATTCATAAAAATTTGGCATTTTTGAATTTAAGGTGTGTGTACAGGACAACGACTGTCGGATATGCTAGTAATTATATAAATCTGCAGCTTATACAATTTCAATAAATATATAAATTTGCAGCTTTGACAAGTAAAAAAAAGCATCAAGAAAAAAAAAAAAAATCCTTTTTGAATATATAAACTCTAAACTAATAATTTAAAACTAGTACATGTTTAAAATAATTTACACTAAATGAATATAGAGAGATTAAATAGATTACTTTTCTGTAAATTAACTGCCTTGCTTCCAAAATAACACTGAAAGGACCTCTCTTTTCTTAACTTTTGAAAGCATCTATATATTAATTACTAATAAATCTATTTAAAACTTACGCAAAAAAATAATTAAATCTTAACATAAAAAGTCATTTTGCAGAAATTCTAAAAAGCCATGAGTAAAGTTTACAAGTAGGTTTAAATTTTTTGCGTTACGATTTCCATTTTCAAAACTTTTAGCTACATTCATTCCCCACAAAGAATTTCATTTCAAGTGACAGCACAATGCACCCATCTAGCATATACTCAGAAATAAATTGCTGAAAATAACCTAAGCAAAATGCAGAGTAAAAGATGAAACGATCAAGAATTTTATCTACAAAATTTCCTTTAAGTATCATCTGAGACTGAGCATCATTATTGTAACTGTAAGATGCCATTCCCTCTTAAGTATGGTAAGACTGTATGAAAAAGAATAGAAATGGCTCCTTTTTATCTGGAATTCTTCCAATGCTCTAGATGTGATTTTTTCCTTCATTATTTTGATTTTTGACTAAATGAACCTCTATTTCTACTATTTTGGATTACATAAAAAGGAAGAAAATGCTGTAAGATTCAAGATTAGATAACAAAAACGTTTTTGATCTGTTCCTGTTTTTATCAGTTATGTGAATCATCAGAAATGTTCTTTGTACCTTCAAATTTTATTTAAGCAATATTTTAACAGTGAAAATCAACCATGTAAAGATAAAACCAATATTAAACAGCTAATCTTATTAAAAATGTTTCCAAAGTGAAAAGTATTTTGCTTAAAACCCCGTGCTATTTTATAATTTTTTCACACATTATTAATAATAATGAAAAGGCACAATATAAACAATTTATATGATCAAGGATATTATAACTGTTCCTTGTTCGTATTTTATTGTTATTATAGTTATATTGCGTTGCTTATACACACACACACACAGTCCTTGTTTTTCTATTATTACAGTTATTATCTATATACATTCGCGCAATATTAATAACGTCAATAAAAACGAAAGGGCACAATATGAATAGTTAATGAGCCAAATTATTATTACTATTATTACTGTTTCTTTCTTTTTTATCAATATTGTTATTGTTATCCTTCTTAAGTCTATACCCGTTTGAGAATTTCTCATTAAGTAATAAAAATTTCATCTTTCTAAAAATGTAAATGTTCTTTATTAAATAGGGAAATATTAAAAAAAATATGAAAGTTTTATTGCTATATTATTTTTAACTATATTTTCAAACTGAATGATAAACAATGGATAAAATTTATGGAGAGTCCCGAAAATTAACCCTATTGCTGATCGAAGGGTAATTGAATCTGTGAAAATGCCGATTAATCGAAAATGGGATTAAAAAGGAATAGGTACGAGTGTTGTCTCGATCAATATTGTACTGTACTTGTATGTATTGTTTGCTTGAGAAAACAAAAGAATATAAACTATCCAAATACTTTTACAAGGGAAAAGTACGTACTTTATGAAAGGCATAGAACGTTTACTACATGATAATGAAAATTAATAAATACTTAGTATTCCTGATCAGACGCACCACAGAAAAATGTTTGAAAAAGGCGTAAATCAGTCTATAATGAAAGTTAAGTAATCGCATTTACAAAAACTGTCTTGTGGGTGTTTATATCAATATTGCTTTATTTTCTTATATTATGTACTAATTATTTTTAAAATGTTCAGTTGAAATACACTTAAGCCATTTAATTTTTAATTTTGGGAGAATTAGAGATAGGCACATCATTTTCAGTGCTTCTTTTTCTTGAGTGCTTATTATCATCATACTATACTTCAACATGAGAAGTAATGGCAAAAGGCCTCGTAATTTTAAATCGTGTTTAAATTACAAGAACTATATTTGAGCTGGCACTCCAATCTCCTAAAATTTACACCACGCCAACGTGAAAATTTCGAGCCTTAAATTCAAATTTTTCTAAAGTAAAAATTTTTCAATTGTATAAGAAAATCAAATCCTTATCAAAACGTTTGTAAGGATTTGTAGAGTTCAAATTATTCCCGTTTTATCAAATTTTACACTATGTTTAACATTCACTCTAAATAATTTCGGTATCTTAAATAATTAACAGATTTTATATCTTGTTAGAATTGTACAATTTACTTCAAGAACTTTTCTAGTTTCATTATAGAGCCCATATTTACATTTTTAATGTTATTTAGTTTGTAACTTGATAGCTATGCATGATAGGGGCTAATATTTCCGACATCTATTTTTAACAATCAACAGCCCCTTCCATATACACGACTTATTAATTTTCTTTACATCAATTTCCTACAGTAGGGAGTTTTAAAAATATTCGATCCAGTTTTTCGACGTAAGCATTTTCCGTTATTTTCCTTTTTCTGCATTATTCTATGCCCTGAATTAACTTCATACTTAAATATTCCAATCCCTAAGTATAAATTTACTTGTCTTATTTATCACTATGATATTTAATATTTCCATACACATACAGAAGTATTTTAACAAACATTAGAAGAGGTTCCTGGATACCATCAGTCAGAAATACAATTAAAAAAATTGTAATAAACTGCATAGTCTGTATAAAAAGGTAATTATTTATGGTTCCTAGTATTTAATGATAGACCGCAATCATAACCGTTTGCATGTTTTAAATAAAATTGGTGTGGATTACTGTGGCCCATTCAAAATAAAATACTTGTCTAGAAGATGTAAGGGCATAGAAATGTTTCATTTCTATTCTTGTTCGTTTTACAGTGAAATCCGTTCCGCCCGAAATTGTTATGAGTTAGTAATCGAAGCTTTTATTGGAACTTTAAGACTTTCTGTGGCAAGAAGGGGATGACCAACAGCATATATATACAAAGAAACAAATTTCATAAGTGCATAGATACTTAAGTAGCTATTTCAACATTAAGAAAACATTGAAAATTATGTTGCCAACAAAGGTAATATATGACCTTATTCTACTTCTGCTCCTCATTTCAGAGAGTTTTAGAAAGCTAGAATTACATCTCCAAAGCCCCATTTACGTATTGTAATGGGTAACATGCTATTAAAGCAGCGTTTCTCAAACAGCGGGGTACGCCTCCCTAGGGGGGGCACGAGCATATTCAAAAGTTGAACAAAAAGATTATTAAAAAAATGCTAACTTAAAGTAAACAAAAACACATTCTGCCATAACAAAAAATAAAATACGCATTTACATTGATATTATACACTTATAAATGTATCAGGTGCTACAGAATGTATTTTATAATTAATTTAACAATACTAAGTTAAGAACAAGATCAATAATTACCAGTGACCCCATGGGCTTAACATATATAAAATTCTATACAAGAATGGACAATTATCTTAATAATTTACACAGTTTATAATTAATCCCTTAACTGTTGATTAAAAGTTACGCGATCCGCACCCCAATGACACCATATTCCCCGTACATGTGCTATGTGGCGAGTGTTATGTATTAGAGGGGAGGAGTGGAAGAAAAGGAATAAATAAGCAAATCCTCTGAAATAAAAGTAAGTCTTTCGCAGACTCTGTCAAAGTCGTTTTCGTGCATTCCAAAGCCTTCGGAATAATTTTATGGATAGCAGTGCACAGAAAAGATTATATTTCGGAACGACGTATATTTAGACCAAGGTCAATTAACGTTTTGGTTGAACGAGACGTATTTATACACCAGTTACAAGTTAGGTATCTGACTATGTTCGGAGCCGTGATTTTAAAAATAGCGCATAAATGGATAATTTTCATGATATTTAGTATCAGTCAGATTAGAATACATACATAAAATTATTTTAAGAAGATTTTAACAAAAATAATTTATTTAAATATAATATTTTGGCAAAATATTAATTTAGAATAATCTCTTTTTTCAAATGTTCTCCTTTTGTGAAAAATGGTTCTCTTATAATACTATTTTGCCTGTATATAGCTCAGCTCTCTCTACAGAGGCTCAACAAGAATTTTTGAAAAATTCCCATTATTTTCAGAGTTACAACCAATTGAAATACTTATTGGCATTTTTTTCTTAAAATTGCTCATCTCTGTTGTAGTAAAATATGAATAAACCCACTTCTAAGTTATATATTTCAAAAATTTTATTTGAGCCTCTGTAGAGACGGCTGAGCTATAAGCAGGCAAAATATTATTCTAATAAAAGCATTTTTCACAAAAGGAGAACATTTGGAAAAAAGATTATTCTAAGTTAATGTTTTTCCAAAATATTATATTTAAATAAATATTTTTTATCAAAATATCCTTAAAACAATTTGATGCATATATTCCAATCTAAGTGACACTCAATATCAGGAAAGTTATCCATTTATGCGCTTTGCGAAATTACGGTTACGAACGTAGTCATATACCTTAAGATGTTAAAATCGTATTGTAGCTTCAGCGTCAATCTATAGCATTATTAAATTCAAAACATTGTTATTGTAGGGAAATTCTGATTGGAAATTGGGTCGCAAATATTTAAAGTTTGAGAAGCACTGTACTAAAGTAATGATGAACTTTCAGTTCTTGTTGAGCACATTGAAACTGTGTTAAGATAACAGGGACATCATATACTTTGAAAAAATCGATTTTTCAATTTTAGTTCTAAAAAATAGTGCTTATTTTTCTGAATCTAAAAATGGAAAAAACTTATATGTTTGTTGATAAAATAGCCCTAAAATATGAAAAATAAAAATGTAAACAAATGACCACGCCTGATTTGACACACCCCTTTGAACTTTAAATAAGTAGTTTCCCCTGTGTTTGATCTATATAAACGTTCTATATACTGAACAAAATATCTTTTAGTATGTAATGTCTATTTTTAAAAAATAAATTTATACGTGCAAAAAGAAAATTAAGATTTTCATAATTTTAAGGTTTTATGATTATTTTAAAGAAATTATGCAATTAATTCGTTAAAAAACTGGTTCATTATGTTTGAGTTGTTGCTGTATATATACGTATAAATTTTTTGTATATTCAAAGAATATTTTTGTAAGAAATGGTACCTATACATGAAAATATGTATTACAAGATCTCGAAAATTATGTTCATGTTATCTAAAACAAAGGGGAAAAAACATATGGATTTAAATTTACTTTTGTAACTCTAGAAAATGATTAAGGATTATTATTAGTCATATAAAAATAGGCAAGCAAATACTAATCAAGTGTATAATATGTGAAAATATTGGTTTTTTAGATATTTCACTTTTTCTCAAAAGCATATTTTTTTGCATTTAGGTACATTTTTTTAAAAAAACTATTGCACTATATGATTCCAGATTTTTTATACTTTTATACAAGATGCCTAAGCCTATAGTGAACCTATTTTTTCTATTAAGATAGTGCTTAATTTTTTAAAAATAGTTTTATACATAAAAAAAGCAGAAAAAGAAAAAAAAATTCAAATTTCAAAGTTTTATAATTTTTTTAAAGAAACTATATTAAAATTTTACTAAAAAAATGGGTTCACTGTATTTTATGTATTGTTTTATATATGTGTAAAAATATTTTGCATAAAAAAGGATACTTTTTTAAAAATGGTACCTAAACATAAGTATATCTTAGGAGTTCTCAAAAATTATGTATTACTTAAATTAAGTAGTTAAAAAACCTTTTGGAGTAAAAAGTTGTTTTTGAAGTTCTACAGAATAATTCAATTATCTTTATTAAGAAGGTAAAAAAATCTAAGCTCTAATGGAAATTGTAAATGATATACGTCTCATAAACAAAGGGTCTTAATTTTGGCATTTTGCTCTTTCGAGCATGTCCTGGTTCCCTTAAGCTCCCGAATTTTATGCTCTCTTTCGAATGAAGCGAAATTATATAACAACTATAATTTCGCCTCATTTACTAATTGGATCGTTTTTGCTTTCAATGTATCATTCAGACTCATAGAAATTAAACAAAATAGATAAAATCATTGACAATAGTAGAAAAGTTTAGTCAAAAGTTATGTTGCAGTGAAAGATAGTCTTCATATTTCAATATACTACAATAAATGCCCCAAAGGCGTCTGAATGCATTCATGTTCAAAGAAAGAAACTAACAATTAATTAAACCTTCAAATATTCTTGGCATTTTAATTGAAAACTAATCAAAATTACTGAAGTACATCTAAGAAAAGACGGAATAATAAAAGTTGTTGCCTTAAAGACTAAATATTGCATTTTCAATTGGCCAAGTCTCAAAATAGTTACCTTTAGTTAATTAAATTTAAATTATTAGGAAAATAATTAGCATTGATTTTTGTTTCATCCAATTTTTATGTTTGCAATTTGAAAGTTTTAAGTAATACTTTGATTTTGTTTTATTACTGTGAAGAGATGTTAAATGTGAGTATGAAATAAAGTATAGTTTACTCTTGTTGTTGAATATCTGTGTTTCTGCTTTAATTTTCATTTGTTTTGTATATGTTGTAATTGTATATAGCAATGGAACTTATTGAAGGCATTCGTCATTGCAAGGTGAGGGAGAATGTGGAAGGTTTCATGTATCTTTACCATGAAAGATTGGCACATTTTACACAACCCAACATCCTCTTCAAAATATCAGAGAAATATTTTTATTAAGAAATTTTTGTATTACTGGATGAACAAAAATTGAACATAGAAATTTATATAAAAATTCCAATATGCGATTCAGTTTTCTTCTTGGATTTGAAAGTTTTTAAATTATAATTTTAGAAAACCTATATTAAAACTCTCCAGCTTATTACAAATTTTAACTAAAACTTTGCGGTATGGTTTATATATTTATATTACAAATAAAAATAATTATTTAAGTATTTCGTGTTGCGTTTATTACTCTGCATGCATTTATTAATTTTTTACATGATAATTTTCTAATAAATGGTACTCCGCGAGGGAATAAATTTTTCAGCAGCACTATAATCCTGTTTTGTGTGCATAGAAAGTTCTTTTTTTTATTGCGAATGTAATTAATAATGATAAGAAAACTATTTTTGACTTATTGGTTTTCACATTAGCAATATCGGTTTTCTTTAATTACTACTAAGAGTGACTTTAAGTAATCGATGGATTTAATTATTTTTCTAACTATGGAGAAAAGCTTTCTATCCCATTAGCATGAATATGACTAATTTCAAAAGCTCTTCTGAAACTCTTAGATATTGTTGATTTCAAGCACAAATTTCCTTATTTGTAATGTTTGAACATAAATATAATAATTAAAAATAAGTGTTTATTCTTCATAAAATATTTTATTTGTTCACTGAGTACCATGTTTAAGTATTCAAATCCACTATGTCATTATGTTTTCGTAAAGAACAATTGGTTTTTTGCTTAATTCAGATCATTTATTTTACTAAGATAAAATATTAAACCTGTTTCATCATTTAAAAATTATCTCGAATATGCAAAGAAGTAAACACAAATTATAATGATAATATCATGTTTTAACTTTGTGTTTGTTGGATTAGAAATGAATGAGATTTGAAAATTTGAATATCGTTCGTATAAAAAAGTTGTAAATACGAGATAAGTCAACAATTATTTACACTTTTCGATCTGATATAGGTAGCAGTCGAATATGCATGAGTTGAGTTGGCACGTTTGTGGTCACGTGTTCTGAATTTAATTACGATTGCGTCAGTTGTAGTCCAGCTACAACAGCGTAAGCATATCAGCTCATTTATCAGTTAGCACGAAAGAGAGACAAAGGAATTTTGTCAGAATTTTGTGCTCAGAATGTGTGAAAAGCTCTGAATTTTTTTTTCACCGTAGACTTTTGTCACAGTACATAAACAAAACATAAGACACAAAACTAAGAACTGGGCAACTGTTAACCTCAACACTGAAGACAGCTCTCAGCAAGCTCGAGTGGTTATTACAGCAACTAGGCGAGTTCCCATTGATTAGAAACACCAGTCACGGTTCTACCTATCAAATTATTCATGACAAACTCCATTTATGTAAAGAGAGTGAGTGATATGTACCACGAGCGTTTACACCAACAATTAACAGGTTGGGTTTTGAGACACTGGATCACCTTCCCTATAGGCCAGATCTTACTCCTTGCGACTCTCATATCTTTAAAGCTCTCAAGAAAAATTTTAAAGGTTTTCAATTGTCTCCACACATGGACGTTTGGGATGCGGTGCAAAAATGGCTTCATGCTAAAAAAACCCCTTCTATTAGTAAACCAAAGGGAAGCTTATGACTCACTGGAACAAGTGCATTACTCAACGTAGGGAGTGTATCGATTATTGAAAAGTAATGCAACTTTTGAACATCTGTCTTTGTTTAATGAAGTTGTAGGACGAAATATTGAAGTAATTTTTGACTTAACCCTATTATGTAAATAGAGTTTGAACAAATGCATGTCCTACTTTTTAAGCATATGTTGAAAATAAACTTTCAAATGTTATTTTATTAAGAAATAAATTAAAATTTTGCAATAAAAATCTATCCTAAATATATAGAGAATAAAGCGACCAAAACTAAATTTTAATAAATATATATAGAAAATGAAAGACAAGATATAACTGAATAAAACACACTACCCGTATTATTTCAATTGAAATTCATTTCAGTTCGAATAAATTATATTAACTAGTCCTGGCATCAGTTCAGATAACTAAATTGAATCATACTGCTTTACAAATATGACTTGAAGTATGTTAAATTGAGTCATAATAAGAATTTATTGCGGTTATTATACTTATTTCTGCAGAATCTACCCAAATAAACTATTTATAATCTCTTATATTTTATTTAGTACTTCAAGAAAGAAATCAAACCAACATTTCAAATGCATATGAATTTGTATGGTTAATTTAATTCCAAAAATTGAAAATGAAATATTTTGTAACTATAGGAGTCGTTCACACATATTTTTGAATAAACGATTTTGATGATAGATTTTGATAGTAGAATATTATTCTTGACTAAATGACGGTTATAGATGTGTTATGACATAAAATGCAACATGAGCTTCAGAACAAAGTAAGTTGATTTCAAGGCAAATCGAATTACTTACTTTATAGATGTGTACGCGTTGTTTGTATTTCCAATGATTTTGGTTTTAGATTTTGATAAACAATGCATCTTCCAGAATATGCAATTTAATAGTTTCAAAATATTTTGTTATTTATCTATCATTTAGAATGCAGCTTAAGAGTTGGCTTTTTAATATTACATTGAAAGATAAAATATACAGCTTATATGTAAGATTTAAAATCTACAACGAGTATTTTATAGTACAATTTGATATTATTGTAATAGTTTTGCTAATGATTTAAATACAAGCCATGTTTTAGTTAATATGTTATGGTGATCTTTGAAATAACAGCTAGTGTGAATTCATAAAAAAATTTGGTATTGGAAATTATAAATTATTTAAGTAACAAAAAACCATACTAGTAATTCGGATTCATTTTTTCCAAATAAAAAGCAAATTCCATTGTTTACAACAAATGTGCTTATAAAAAATATAAAATTAAAATTAGAAAAAAAATTCTGGCGGTGTTTTTAGAAGTGACATATTAAAGCAATTACAAGAAATTTATCATAAAACGTCAAAAAATAAATTACATTGTATATATTAATGTTGCATAATTATCTTATTTATCATATTCAATAGTTTACTTTACAAATTAAAATATAGTTTGTCTTTAGAATTTTAAATAAATTAATTTTTTAATGGAATAGAAAATTCCAATTTATCTTTTTATATCAAAGATGTTCTTAAAAGTTTTTTCCTACTTAAATTTACTGCTTTTCCTGATTATTATACAATACATGTTGAGTTCATTATTATATCTTACATTAACTTAAGATGGTAGAAATAATCCATATAAAATAAAAATGCGACTGGAATACAATAGCTATATTATAGATTTCAAATACTATCATCTTTAACCAGATCATTGAATTGCGTAAGCAGCAAATTCTATTTTAGCGCCATTGGAATGCAGTTATAATGATCACTGAACTCATAAACAAATTCCATCAATAGTTACTTATCCAAACTCTTCAGAAAAATGAATCTTCCTAAGAATAAAATGGCAAATCGATGATGGGGATGGAAATGATCTTTTTTCCATCGTCTACTTTTTCTTTTGTAAGGATAATAGGATATTTTGAGGTTAATGAATGGGGAACCACCCCTTGTGTTTGGCTCTCTGCCCACCACTAAATAAAAAAGTTCTAAACATATTTTATGTTGCTTTCTCTCCTTAGGAATCGAGGTGCATGTTCTTAATTTACGAGTCATGAGTATATATTTATTTATACTGCCTTTTCCAGGGCAAATATTTATATAATAAATGTATTATATATATATTTAATATTTAAAAGACATACCTAAGACTTGCATTTACTAAATATAAATAAAATAATGATATAACTGCAGTGCTTCTCAAACTTTCTATAACCACGAACCAATTTTCAATCATAATTTTCATCGCGGCTTCCATACAGTAAATATTCAGTGTGAACATAATAAAAACGCTAAAGCTACAATACAACATTAATTATAAACAATACAATCCATCAAAATAATAGTATTACGTTTTGTAAATGACTAGCCCATGAGAGGCACTAGTAATTATTAAATGTGTTTTAAAATTTAATATTGATAACCTATCAAAATCATTGTGAAGTACAGATACGTTTATAAGTATAGTACACTGGTGTGCAAAACTTAAGCAACAATGTAAAAATTAAGCAGAAAACCATGAAATTGCTGAAAAGGAGAGGTCTGGAGATCAGTACAGTGAACATCTAAGTCAGTAGAAACGCCACGTGTATGCAAATATCAGGAACGAAACGTCAGAAGCGACGTGAGCGTACGCAAAACGCGTGATGTCGGCGCATGCTGCTCAACAGTAAAATAAGATGAAGGACGCAGACGCAATTCAACATATTCGCTGCAAGTGCCAGTGAGTCAGTTCGTGAAATATAGCTAGAAGAAATCACCTGGACGACTTCACACGTGGAAGAATGATCGGAAAGCTGGAGAAGGGGCGTACCGTCACCAGTGTAGCTGCAGAGTTCGGAATCAAGAAAAGTGTCGTTTCGCGCGCTTGGAAAGTGTTCCAAACCACAGGTGCAGCTTTTAGAAAGGTTGGTGGTGGCCGCCCGAGGACGACAACTGCAAGAGATGACCTATATATCATCCTGCAGGCGAAAAGAGGCCGACGGCAGTCAGCAAGCGTCATTGCTCAGCAACTCTCTACAGCAACGGGGCGACAAGTGTCGCGGTTTACTGTGGCCAGACGCCTTCACAAAGGGGGCATATTCTCCCGTCGTCCTGAACGCTGCTTCCCGTCTAAAGTTGACCACCGACGCCACCGTTTACAGTGGTGCAGATAGCACAAAAACTGGACAACTGATCAATGGAGGCGTGTCCTCTTTACGGATAAGAGTCCGTTCAGTACCAGAAGCGATTCTCAACACGTTTTGATTTGGAGAGAGATCAGGACACGGTTTTATACCAGTAACATCAAGGAAAGACACCATTACGGTGGTCCTGGAGTTCTTGTCTGGGGAGTCATTATGCTGAACGGGCGAACTAAGCTCCACATTTTCGATAGAGGGTCTGTAACCGGGGATCGCTATTGTGAGGAGGTACTTCTTCCCCATGTGCGTCTGTTCCAAGGTGCCATTGGCCCATACTTCAATTTTATGGATGACAATGCACGGCCACATCGGACTCTTGCTGTTGAGGAGCTGCTGGAAAGTGAAGATATCACTCGAATGGATTGGCCAGCGTACTCCCCAGATTTAAACCCCATCGAACATGTGTGGGATGCTTTGGGGAGACGTATTGCAGCACGCTTACATCATCCGGAGAACACCCAACAACTCAGACAGATGCTGATTGAAGAATGGACACTCCTACCGCAAGAAATGTTTCACCAGCTGGTTCTGAGTATGCGGAGACGGTGCGAAGCAACCATTGAAGTGAGGGGAGGGCATATACCATATTAAGGAACATCTTCTTGTTGTTCTTCGTGTTGGATAGACCATCAAGAGTCACGATACTATGCGTTCAATAAAGCTTGTTTTTGTTTGATTCCCTACCGTATGCATTGTATTCCTATTTCAGCGCCGATGCTTTCGTCATCCTTTACGTACATAATACTTTCCCTCATTTCTGAATTTCATGTCTCTCAGATGATTTCTCGTGAAGTTATGGCAATAAACCCACCTGTTGCTTAAGTTTTGCACACCAGTGTATATCAGTGTAAACGTGCATTTAATTTTTATTACGTCAGAATGAATTTTCTTTTAATTCCTTTCAGTAAATCGGTCATAAAAAACTTACTTACCCGTGAGCATTATTTTTCCAGTAAAGGCATATCGAACATCAAAAATTTACATTTCGATATAAATGAACTTTTATGTACAATTACTTTTTTATTAAAACATTCCTCCCCATACTGCAAATGATCTACATTTTTTAATCTCATCGAATGTAAATTTCGATTTTTCAATAAGCTCGCGTCCCCTTACAGTGATATCACGCCTTCTAGAGGGCACGCCATACAGTTTGAGAAACGCTGCCTTACTATGAAAAGATTCACCCCATATTATCAATTTAGCCCAATAATTTCTTCCATTAAGTTATTTGTTTAAAAAAATCTTTTCGTACTATGCCTACATTTAAGAACCAATTGAAATATTTAAATCAATAATATTTCAATGACTTGTCTGCTTAGGCAAGGTGTTGATATTTATCTTGTATTGATAAATGCTTTGCAGGATCCTGAACATAATTGAAAGCGAGGATCAAAGGGATGTCTTTCCAATTTCCAATTTAAATACATTAGAAATCACATAACTTAAGGCTGATTTCGCCTTATGCACGACAGTGTGGCCTTAACGCGGAACACATTTTCGGACAGAAAAAAATGCCTTAATTTTTATAAAAATTTATGATATAACTCATGCATTTGTTTGTAATATAGTGTTTTTAAAATTTCAAAATATTTTACAAATAATCCGTTTTTCTTTTTAACATGCAAAGAGAGAGGTCATTTAACATTACGGTGTAGGAGAAAAATTGCGAAACACATTTTATAAAAGAAAAAATGTGTCAACTCGGATAAAAATGAGTAGTATGATGAAATAAGTAATTTTCTACCGGATGGAGAAGCCAGAATATAATATTAATGTTTGAGTACTTTTATCACTGAGAAAATATTCCGAATATGGGTTCTATTCTTTAACATTAGCCTAAGACAGCCTTAACTAAATGATTTCAATTTTTTAATATCGTCATAGGTAAAGAATTTTATTGTGAATAGGTTTATGTAAAATTCTAGTGTTGGTCATTAAAGATTAAACTATGGGGAATTTAGGGTTGTTTAATGTAATGTTTACAAAGTCAGAATGCACAAAGACAACGCATATCGCTTAGAAAAATATTGCGTAAAGACGGTTTTTTATATAAATCACATTCTTTCCTCACCTGCCCTACATAGAAGGTATTTGATCACTAGAGGGCGCTTCTGCTACTTGATGCAGTCATTTATCGTTATTATGACAAGAACGGTCACAAAATGTAACATTTCTACAAAAGCAATAAAAAAGTTTCTTAAAAAAAAGGAATTACAGAAAAGAATTATTTAAAATTACAAAATATGAGTTCTCTAAACTATAAAAAATCAATAGCGCAACGGCCCTAGTGGGCCAAGGCATACTGTCTTCATCTCAGTATATGTGACTGGGCGCTAAGGTGCAAGAACTGATGTTTCTATCAGGTGGTCAGTATGGCGCGAAACCCCTAGAGTTTAGTTTCCAAGCATGTTTGATACTCATTTATCGGCCCATTGAAGGGATGAAAGGTTCAGTCGACGTTGGCAAGCCCGGATTTTTAACCCCAAATCTGTGGTGTGGAAGAGTCGTGTACTACCACTCACTCTGCCGCTCGGCTTCCAACGGGTTATTTCTACCTTTGCATAAATGTCAATATTTTGTAAAGTTCACATTTAATATAAATTTTTTAACATAGTTAGGCCGGAGATATGCAAAACAAGGCAAAAAATATACCAAAGATTTTTTTTTTTGCTTCAATCAATAAAAAAAGATTTTTACATTTAACAATGTCCAAAATTATTTTGTTATGTATTGTTCAAAATTTTTAAAATAATAAATGAAGTTCTACATAAATACAAATTACCGTGTAATGCACATAAAATTTTAATACATTTAAAATTTCTACAAAATTAAAATAATTTTGCCCTTTTTATTAATATTATGATATATTTTTTTTGTATTTCTATTAAAAGTAAAATTTATAACAATAAGTCAATCCTGTATTTTGTAAAAGCAATGAGGTAGTAAATTTTTTAAAGTAAGTAAATAATAAACTTTTCTTTTCATTTGAAATAAATAAGCAAAATACTAAAGATGGTGCAGCTAAATTTTCAGTTACAAGTAAACCAAAGTGTCAAGTGAATGATTGATGACCAATTGTGTATATGTCGAAATAAATTTTGTTAAATCACATTTTAGTTCGAAATTCAAATAAATCATCTTTTTTATTGCCTTTCGACGTTCATTAACTACAAGAGTAAAACTCGTTTTTTTATCTATTTAATTACCTGTCTGACCACACCCACTCGATTTCCTATCAAAGATTTGAACACAACTCTACTTTGGAACAACACACAATAGTCACTGATTACTGTTATTGGATACTATGCTTTTAACAGTGTATGGATATACAACTTTTACACCACATCGAAATATTTTTATTTAAAAACCACTTTTGCTGAGTTTTACAATTAAATATACCTTCAAGTAAGTGATCGATCTACGAATCTCTCATTGAAAGACATGTTAAATTACTGACTCTTTGATGCCACCTAACTTTGACACTTCATTAAAAGAAAAAATATAGCATACCTGCCCCAAGCAAATTATTTCAAAAGATTCACTTGTCATTTTTCTATCATATTATATTCAATCATTATCAAAATATAATCATTTTGAGAGGTCTCAGGGGTGTTAACTTTGTCTCGAGGGGTGAAAATATAAACAATTTTCAAACAAGTATATTTATTTTAAAGTTAAATTAAATAATTCGAATCTTTTACATATTATTTACAAAGGATTATGGCTGCAAATAAGTGCAAAATGTTTGAAATATTATCATAACTTTAAAAATTATAAGCATTTGAAAATATGTAATAAAAAATTAATAATTTTTACATTGCGCACTTAATTATCTAAAATAGTAGTCTCTGATGTATAAAACTTTATAGAAGTATAAAATGTATCATACTCTTTAAGCCTTACATCATTTTAGAATAATATATCGTATTTGAATCGTAATCGTGTATGAATACTATTTTGTATTACAAAATATTTAAGAAATATTAAATTTTTTTTATTAAAAAAAATTGAAAATGTAATTTTTTTATTTTTTAAAAGATATAATTTATTCTTCTTCTAACATAAAATTACAACAGTGTAACAAGGATATATTCGACTTTAGAAATAAGCTTATAGAGAGCTATTATATAAAGCTACTTTTTTAGAAAATAGCATACGCAACGTGCAACTTAATTAAAATTTCTTAGAAAAATGTTTCTTATTTTCCTATGCTTATAATTTTTAAAATTATAAATATATTGTAATCATTTTATACTTTTCTGAAGACCCATTCCTTTATAAATAATGTGTAAATTATTTGAATTATTTACTTTTAATTTCAAAATGTTATATGTGTTTACATATTGTTTATAATTTCAGCCCTATAGAGAAAGTTAAAATCCCTGAGACCTCTTAAAATCCAAATACTCCCTCAAAAAAACGCTTGCTGTTGAAAATTCTAAGAAACGGAACAAAAAGAACAGGAGTGGTGGCAATAAAAAGACAGAGCGATAAGGCAAGATGGATAATGATGCCACTCGACATAAGTGAGACACTTCGGTACTTAGTGATTGCAACTTTTCTGCACAAATACATCATTTTTGTTGTAATAACTTTATTATCTATCTTACACTATTTTTGTATTTCATTGGTCATCTCACGTGTTCTCCATTTTCTGTGTCTAAGAATCTTAGAGTGCTTGTTTTGGTATTTGTTTTTCAAAATGAAAATGTTTTTAAAATAACAAAATTGCATTGATTGTTTTGCATAGTAAAGTACTAAGCAATGTACCACTTTTGAATTATCTAAGTGAGTTATCTTTTTGATTAAAGTAGTATGTTATGTTTTTATTTTTATGAAATGCCAATCAAGTTTGTAAAATCACGTTTGTGAAAAAATTACTGTGAAGTTCTGAAATGTAGAATCCCAGAGTCCCACATGATGTGATGGAGGGCGTCTACTTTCCACATTTTCAAAAATATAATATTAATCACGAAACTAAATAATATAGATATTTTTTCGCAGAAATGTTGTGCCTCAACCTTTTTCACCGTGACTTCTTGACGCTGAGCTTCGAGTTACTATATATATATATATAATATATATATATATATATATATATATATATATATATATATATATAGTTATACTTAGGTTCTATAGCTATCTGTGTATATATTATGGATATATATATATATATATATACATAGAGTATCTCGAAATACATACTATATTTTCTCAATAAATCCATATATATATATATATATATATAGTATAAAATAAAAGTGAAAAAATTCTAAAGCCTTCAATGCCAAAGAAGAAAGAAATTGGAGTTCACGAGAACAACCGATGTAGATACAAACAAAGCCTTTGGACTAAACTGGAGACCTATTATGATTTCTAGAGCTGTCACTGAATTAGGACAGAGATTTAAGGTTACAAATGCTTTATGGATCCACCTTCCCTGTACAGCAGAAAATTTCGACATAATAGAAAAAAAGAAAATTAGAGCAATGTTGGAAATTAAGCCCATTTCTAACACGTGGATGATAAATCTGACAATATAGCAAAAGGAAATTATGAAAAGAGAACAATAATGTATCTCTCAAGGAGAGGGATAATAAAATTTTCTATAGAAAAAATTAATATAAAAACTTACATGTAAAAATAAAAACCTTGTATACCGAATAGCAACCTTCTACGCTAAGATCTCACGCGAAATGACGTTAAGAATTGGAACATCAACACAAGAAGGAAAAAACCGTGGTGTCACCTAGATAGTTATAATAAAACTAACCACTAAGATATTTTAAAATAAACTAAACATAAGAAATTTTAAATAAAAAAAGGAACACATTGTTTGTTAAGAATAGTTAATAGAAAATAGAAAAATATTTAAAAATAAATTTATTTGGATTACTATGTACTAGATAGTTATATTGCAATTAAATTAAGCTCTTAAGATATTTTAAAATATTTTTAAAAATAAACTAAACAGAAGAAATTTTAAATAAAATAATGAACTAAGAAAAAAATAGATTTAATTTTAAATAGAAATATGTTTAAAAATAAATTTACTTGATAATTGTATTCTAAACAATTATTGCAAAATTTCACAAAATAAATGTTTTAATATGTTATCAGTAACTAAATCATTGTTACTTTTTATAAAATTTAAGATAAAATTTTTAAATATTGATAGGTGTAAGTTACTACCCAAGAAAGGCATTTTTATAATGTTAAAATCAAGTGAGTCTCTTTTATCAAAAATATTACTTATTAGCACATTATACTAAACGTTTAATTGAAGGTCCAAATAGTTAGCTGACTCCTTATTCTAATTAGTTTTTATAGTTTTAAATAGTGGAGATGATAATTAAAGCTAGGAACAAAGTCTACTATATTACTAAATAAAATTAAGTCATCTATGTATTTAAAAAAGTAACAAGATTCATAACTAATACTTTCATTTTCATAAAAATGCAAGTAAATATTTGCTAAGCAGTTGCTAGCTGCTTCTCCTTGTTTTAAACCATTAATTTGCTGATAATAAGCGTAATTTTGGAAAATGTAAGTTTATTTTAATACTAATTCAATAATAGAAATATATTTATCATATTTTACTATCCCATTCAAAAAATACTTGCTATATGCTATTTTAAGAATCTTAAAGATGTCTTCTATATATATATATATATATATATATATATATATATATGGAGTCAAATAAATCTTCAAAATTATAGGTATAAATAGAAATATTATTTTTACCTTGCATAAAAACTTAATAATTTCAATACTATTCTTAACTATAATAGAATTATATATATCAATTTTGTCTAATGTAGATTGAATAATATTTTGTAGCTTCTCTGGTCCAGATGTGTAATATAAGTTTAAAAGCCATTCCTAATAGTTCTAAATTTAATAGGATTTGTATGAAATTTTGGAGTAAGTAAAATATGAGAAAATTTAATAACCAAAATACGTAAATCTATTTTTTTTATATAAAGCAGAGATTCACTTAACAATTTATCTTTTTCTTGAATTAGATTTTTAAAAGCAGGTATTAATTTGCAAATGTTTGTTTAGCATATTAGTATAAAGTCACTTGTAAATAATTGCGTAATTACCCGGAACTTTATCAATATTAACGATAATAAAGTTCTTTTGTAGATCTGCAATTTAGTTCTTATAATTATTGTAAATTATATCATTATCAGATTTATAGTTAACTAGCTGGTATACCCGTTCTTCACACGGGTGAACTGAAAACAACACAGATTGAAAGATAAAGAAGTTTTTAATGAGTTAACTTTACGTGAATTGCAAATTAAACAAAAAAAAGCTTTTTGCATATCTCAGCTAAACAAAAAAAAGAAAGAAAAACACCTTTTTTTAAATTTTAAGTATGTAGATCTAATAGCTGATAAAAAGTATTTTTTTTTTGTTTATAATTCTCAGTAACACTCTTGAGGGTCGATTTTTGAAAATACCTTCCTAAGCTGATCTCTGCCCAGCAAAAGTAACACATTGTTAAAAGTGTTGCGTAAGGAACGCTTAAAATAGTGTAAATAATTTATATCTGAAAGTGTAATACATTAATATTACTTTCTGTTGTATTTATTTTATGTTAAAATTGCAATATTCGCAAGCAACGCCGTTTCTTAAATTATAACGGCTATAATGGAGATTCAATGAAAAACACAGCAAAATGATAACGATAGTCAAATTGGCAAATGTCTAGCTACTTTCACAGCTCGGGCATTATTAGAGCTTTGTAAGATCCGCCGTGTGGGGGAGTGATGCATGTTAATGCTTTATCCACCACATTCTGATTTACTGCAGTTTTTTCATGCAATATTTTTTTTGGATCACTACATTAAAAATTAAGGGATATACATAAACAAAATACTTCACTTTGGGAAATTTAATCTGTTGGAGATAATAAATTAATTAAAGATATTCCACTGTAAAATTAATTATATACACCGTTCACTTAAAATAAATAGTCAAATCGTTTTCTAAATTATTCATTAATATACAAAAACATAAGACACTTAAATTTTGACATAAACTATTTTTTCGGGACAAAATAATAATCTTTGCAATCCTCTGAAAACGCATATCTGCTGCAAAACTGTTCACCTTCCCAGCTAAAATACTCATTATAGAATACGTGCTGCCATATATCTTGGAAGAGTGGATTTGAAAGAATATTCCTGCTAAGTGTTGGTAGAATATCCTTTCTAAGTTGGTGTGGTGTGGTAGTTAGGAGAAGGGGTGCCAGCTCAGGTGTCGTCCACTTCACTTGAACATGGTTCAAAATTACGTGGTCCGTTGCCAAAAGCCCTCGTGTAGCTGAACAGTGCAACGTTAATATTCACTCACTCCAAAAAATTCAGTACAGTAGTTATAATTAGTTTTATACTTAAAAATGCAATATCCGCCTATTCAATTAAAATTATAGCGTTATAATTAACTACTAACCACAAACAAACTATGGAAATATGTCCAAATGATGTAGTGTGAAAGAAAAAGTTTATCTACTGTAAGTACCAGAAGCAATAAAAGTATTTATTTTGAAAAAAAAAGATCAATTTCTTACTACCAAATGTGCATAATAAAATCATTAAAAACACATTCAAATAAAGAGATTTATAACAACCTCTTCCTTCAAAACTTCGTTTGATTCTGAAATAAAAAAATTAGGGATTATGCTGTTTACAGGAATTAATTAGAAGCGAGCGCCTTGCGTAGCCAAAACAAAAAGAGTTCTTTCACAAACAAAAGATAGATATATGCTGACGTGGGCTTTTTGGCAGCACATGCCACAATTGCTTGCACATGGCAGAATTTTTTCCTACGTACTTGACAAATATCGGTATATTTTGGACACTTCTCACAATATCTTTATAAATTATTGCCTATGTGTTGTTCTAATACATAAGCTATATTACTGTAAAGTGTCATTAAAATCCATTCAGTTGTTTTTGCGTGAACGACTCCCAAACATCCTCACAAACTTTCACATTTATAATATATATCTAGATGTTCAGTAACTCATATAAAACTTTGCATTTAAACTCATTAAAAGCTACAATAGGAAGACTGTATTTAATAGCTAATTCTGTAATGAATTTACTAATATCTTATGAAATTTGAATTTTGATATCATTATCTCTCTCATTATTAGAGATAATTAACCTAAAACTAGTACCTTTGGACATTATTTATCTAAGAGTATTATCATTAACAATATTTAAATTACCAGTTACCACATGCTTGTGGTAATCGTTTATATAATCAGAAAAATCTTTACAATTACAAACAATATTATTATTATTTTGTAAATCATTAATATTATTGTAATTAAAAATTGCGCTACCTATTTTTTAATTATATTTAAAAGCTTTTTTAATGCAAACGTCATTTATGGGTAGGCAATGTACATACTTATTAAACATTTTTGAGGAAATTAATGTTATTATAATATTTATTCATGAATAGTATTGTGCAATTCTCAGTAGAACTATTTACTGAATCTATATCTTCAATATTGAATTTATCCTATATATATATAAATGGATTCATTGGGAAAATATGTTATATTTCTTTAAAATATCATTTTCTCATTGAGTGTTCTTTTTCTGATTAAACCATTGCATATATTTCTGAATTTTTTTTTTATTTCATAAAGGAAGTAAACTCATTCATTAGCATAAATTTTTAAAAGCTAAACGACCTTTAAGAAATTAAACTTGCAGTATCAATGAACAGTTAGATATTCAAGTAATACAGGTGAAATAAAACATTTTTATTTGTTTTAAAGTATAAAATAAATCTATATTCTAATTTTATGATTTTACTTTTAAAAAAATTAATTTTGTAAAAAGATATAATATTTAAGTCAGGAATTTGACTACTCGATCAAACTCTGTGAGTAAAATGAAACATCAGTAGTGTGAAAATTCATAATAACATCAATATATTAAATTTATCAACAAGGAATTTAACGAATACTATGCCTTAACTTGTAGGACAAAATGAACCATACAAATGAAAACGGGAAGGGAAATTCCCTGCTTATAAAATTTATTTGAATCGAAATACGCTATATATATATGAAAAGGAAACTGAATCTATAGATTATGAATTAATTATCGGACTATACCGAAAGGAGCTTTGATTCTTTCGTAAACATTTTAACAAATTCTTTATCTTATGAATAACCTTCTAGATTTCTCTTTCGAATTTTTAGAGGAGGGGCGGAGTGAAATCAAGTGTATTTGCTTCATTAAAAATTCATACTCTTGTCAGTTCATTAAGAAGATGAAAGGGAATGCTTACGAGAAACTTCTAAATACTTTAAGTAAAAGTCTTTCTCTAAGTATTTGTTTATTAATGACTGGTATCGCATTTGAAGTTATCTTACCGCCTACTGAGAGTTATATACTGCCAATAAAATGAAATAGAATTTTAAATTCCCGATCAAATGTAATTCTCTAACGGCAACTTTGTTTCCATAAACCTAAAACGGTAGAGAAAGACCATAAAAAAGTATATTTAGACGAATGAAGATAATGTAATTGTACGATCAAAAGATGATGCATTATACTCTTTAATGGAATAAACTGTTCGAGGAAAAACAAAGTTTTTCCTATTATTTTACAATATAAGCACACTATCTATCAATAAGTATTAGAACACACCTGTGCTAAAAAGGAGAGAGATAAACAATTTTTTTTTCTTATTCAATAGTAGGTAGAGCCTCCCTTTGAGGCAAATAGAGACTTAACCTTCCGGGGAAAGCTTTCCATAAGTGTTTGGATGTGATAGGCAATAGTATTTTCTTCCAATCAGCATGATAAAGATAATCAAGTTTTTTCACCGATTTTGGACTGTTGCTGCACTCATTTATTTTCCGATAAAAGTTCTCCCAGAGGTTTTCTTTAGGACTGATGTCAGGACTGTGGGCTGATCAGTCTCGGCAGTTCTCATTGTCCTCATACCACTTCACGAAGGACCTCCCAACATGACAAGTGGCGTTGTTATCCTGGAAGTAACAATGATCTAACCCTTAAAATTGCCACAGCTTAAGAAGCACATTCTCGTCAAGAGTAGTAGAGTAGGAGTCGGTGTTGAGCTTACCATGAATTGGGGTCCCAGTGCAATACACGAGAAACATCCCTAGACCATAATTCCGAGAAGCCATAACATAGGCACAATACATTGTGGCAAATGGCGTTATCCAGGTACACGCCAAACTCAACCTGCTCTAGAGATTGAAACTTGATTCATCACACTAGGATAATTTGCACCCACTACTCTACAGTCCAATTTCGAAGTACCTTACACCACCACAACCGAATATTGCAGTTAAATTTGGAATCAAAGACTTACGCGTGACAGCATGCTCTTGGAAACTAAGAGATGTGCTTCCTTTCGGGTGGTATTTATCGAGACAACAGCCTCGGATACTTGTTGGAATTCCTGGAGTACGAGGGCCATCGCTTTGGTTCGGTTTTTCCGAACTTAGAACAGCACTCGCGTGGGGCTGGCTCTATATCTTAGTTTCTTGAGTTTACTGGCTCGAAGTTCATTTCAACACAATCACTACTCACCTTCCCTTTTTTTAATCACAAAAAAGCCACTGTCAATCTTGGGATGTTTAACTCCCTAAATGTGTCTCTCAAGTACCGATCATTTCTATGATATCCGACAATTACTCCCTTCTCGAAGTGAGACAGCGTTGAATTTCGTGGCATCTTAAATGCGACTAATGCCAATGTAGTTCCCTACATGATGTTTAGGTATATAATGTTTGCCATATATCTGGACCACCAGTATCCTCTTTTGCCTGTGTGTCCAAATACTTATTGGCAGACAGTGTAGGAAGAATATAGTAATTCCTTAAATGTGAATTGTTTATTTAAAAAAATATTACAAAAAATTAAAGAACATTATATATTAAAAGTGTATAAAAACACAATGACAGTACAGAATATACGCAAAAGTGAACTATTATAATTCATAATTAAATAACGTTTATAAAAATACTGTTTTCAAAGCTTACTTAAGACATACTTCAGGTATCCTACTACTTGCGACAACTTTTTTTTTTGAAAAAATGGAGATATGGAGATTTTTTTGTGATTTCTAGGTTTATTTAGTATATTTTAAGGAAAAATCGAAAAATTGAAATTAGAAAAAAAATTATTATTATTAAAATGGGACAAAACTGGTGAAAATGTACAAAAAAATTAAAAATTACATAAACGGGGCCCGCTCTGTACAAATATTTTTTGAAAAAACTTTCAATTTTTCAGTTTTAATGTGTTACTTCGTTATTCATGTTTGAAATGACCTTCAGGATAATAGATAGTTTAATTTTTACAAAAACTAGAGCACTCTATCTTAGTGACTATATGAAATTGCTTAAAAAAACAGTGATTATATTCACATAAAGCACTGTAAATTTTGAAGTAAAACAGTTATTGATAAATCTGAAGGTCAAAACACTTTTACTGTTAAACATTCACAAAAAAATTCAGCAAATTATTTTTAAAACTTTTTGAGCAATCGCGGTCCCCGTTTGAGGTTTTTAAAAAAAAAACCCATTTCGAGTTAAACGCATTTTAAAGTTTGGCATCTTGTGTAAAGTTATGGCATCTTCTTTCATTAAACACTTGTAGTTTTTGTTCTAGTGAATGGACATTAAAAAGTTTGGTACTTTTTATTAGGCTAATAAGATGGTCTATAAAATAAAATCATAAAAGAAATTTGTCAATTTTTGAAAAAAACCATGATTTCAGGGTAGTCGGATACCATAAATCAATAATATTCCTTGGTGGCCACGATAGCCTAGTGGTCAAGGTATTGGATCAAGACTGGCATGTCATGAGTTCGAGCTCAGTACCACTAAAGACCCGCCGTGTAGTGGCGCGATGCACGTAATATCTGTCGATATTTCAAACGTCCACTCGTTGGTGTGGTGTGGTAGTTAGGAGAGGGGAATGCCAGCTCAGGTGTCTTCCTCGTCGCATGAACATGGTTCAAAATTATGAGGTCAAACGCCTACGCGTAACCGAACAGTGTGACGTTAATATTCGCTCAGTCACTCATAATATTTCATTAAAAATAATCACTATATTTCCTCATAATTTACATTTAAAAGTATTTTTTTTAGAAAACTAACATTTATTTAAAAAATAGTCATACAATTTAAAAGAAATTACGTTTTCTTGTTTAATCTTACATAAACATCAATTTTTGAGATCATTCAGAAAAGTTTAAAAAACATTGTAACTGATCGTTGTTAATAGCTGGATGTTTTGACTTTAAAAAATAGAAAGATACACTCAGAGGTAAAAAAAACGTGTAGTCTAGTATTTCTTAGAATCATTTATATATAATACTGAGTAAGGATGTAAATTATTATCATTTGTGAAAATTTTTTCAAGAAAATTCATTATGAGATATTGCTTGATAAGACTGAATTAAATGAAAGTTTTTCGGAACTTTTGTTGCAGGAAATCTTTGTTTTTAAGTAACTTTTTCAAAAGCTATTTCAAGGAAAACAAATGTTGATTCGAGTTATTGAAATATTATAAATGTATTTCTTCTTTAAGTTGAATAAAATTTAGGTTTTATTTTTAAATAAAGAAGAAAAAACTTTTTTTCATAACTAAGCAACAACTTGACTACGTATTATTATTAAATGCAAATCGAGTCAAAAATATATTTTAAAATTTGTATGATTTTGCTTCTTCTGATTAATGGTAAAACTTTGCTAGATATTAAAAATAAATTATGCAGCTTTACTGAGTATATTTTTAAAGTACTGGAATTTTATTTTTTCTATCTGAGTGCTGGAATAACAAACAATTATTTATGAGTAATATTTTTTAAAAAATGAAAAATGTAACTTCTCAAAAATATTACTTCTGATTCAATCAGGGTCTGGCATCTGGCAGGTGTAGCGGAAGTTGACCCCCGGGGCCCCCGATCGAGGCCCCGGGGGTCATTCACGATCAGAAACAAAAATGTACTCTTGCAAATAAAAACTAGACAATATTTCTACGGTACGAAACGTTAATTTTATTGTAAACTTTGTTATTGTAGGTCTATGATTTTCAACAATCTGCAAAATAATTCTTGAAATCATGTGGACTTTGTTGGTTAGCACTACCGCAAAATAAGGCATTGGTTTCAAATCCTGTGGAACTTTCCTCAATAACATTCTCTCTTATCATGGGTATAGCTGCAACCGTATCAATTACACGGGTCACCTAGCTACAGGGATCCCGGACGTGTGTAAGAAAAAAATTGTAAAATTTTATCAATATTCTTTTTAACAGAGAGAATCCTTGTATGTTTATAAAATCATCTGTCACTGGCTTCCAAAGTTAAAATTTCCATTGTGCAATCTACATTTAAATTTCCCACATTTAGGAAACCTTAATAGGTGGTATTGTTTTACTCAAAATAAGGAGGAGACAAAAAGTGGTGTGGACTCGGAAAGGTTTTTTTAAAAAAAATCTACTTAAAAAGCGGGTCACAGTAAGATCATTTAAAGTAAAATGCAGGTAACATTTCGAATGGGAAATATCTATTCGTAATGTTATTGGCTTGTAAATAAGAACATTTTTTGCTTATTGGTTGACTGCAGATAAACGTCGCTCTTAGAAATTACAAGAAGGCTTGGCCATTAGTCAAAACAGTCGCCCTCCAGCGGTGGTCAATTGAAACAGAATAATAAATTTTATTTATCTAGGTTCCTTTTTATTTCTGTGACATCCAAAAGACGGAACGTGCATTCATGGTCAGCAAGGGTTCGAAATCTTTATCCTCTTCTGAAAAAAGATAGGACTATAAGCGACAGAGCTCCTCTGTCTCCTTTTCAGTCTATAATTAATTTCCCCGTACTGCAACACCCCTGTAGTTCACAATTATTTGTCCAAAATACGACCTTGAATAGTCCTAACAGCTTACGGTAAGAGATTTTAAAGTTCGTTTCATCTCACTGTGTTAACTACTTTTATAACGTTGATTCTCTCTTTGCGCGGCGAACTGTTGAAAATATGGGATTAGATGTATCACATGGCTTGTAAATTTTAAATTAAGAAAAGTAATGAAAAACATTGTAAAGAATTTAGCACTAATTTCTATTTTTTTCAACAGAGAGTGAGTCATACTCATTTGGATTGTAATGGTAAGAATATTTTATTATTATTACCTTATACTCTACAAAAGATTTCATAATACATTCGACTGTTCTATTTTTATACGTTTGATACGTTGCAAAAAACACTGTGTAAAAACAAGCGACATAGATATTATATTTGTATAAAAACAGGGAGTTGCGTTCCACGTTCTTTTAAGCCATTTAATTTTATGTTACTTTAAGCCATTCGAATATTTTTTTGTATTCGACAGCATAAGCCTGAATCAAATTTTTATATAAATCTGTGAAGTATTTTTAGAGATAATCAACTAAAATGAAATGTTTCTTTATATTGAACACAGAATCAGAAAATTGTTCCGAATTTTAGATTGCTTACTGTTAGATTGATTAAAAAAAACAGCAAATTTCTTCAAAAAAGCTTAACTTTTTACACTTCAATTATTGTTTAAGGTATCCGAGTACGTTCGGAACTGTGATTTTAAAAAAGCACATAAATGGATCATTTTCATGATATTTAGTGTCACTCAGATTAGAATACATGCATAAAATTGTTTTAAGGACATTTTGACAAAAACAATTATTTAAATACAATATTTCGGCAAAAAATTAACTTAGTATAATTATTTTTCAAAATGTTCTCCTTTTGTGAAAAATGCTTCTATTATAATAATATTTTGCCTGTATATAGCTCAGACATCTCTACTGAGGCTCAATCAGAAATTTTGAAAAATTCACATTATTTTCAGAGTTACCACCTATTGAAATAATTATTGGCGTTTTTTTCTTAAAATTGCTCCCCTCTGTTGTCGTAAAATATGAATAAACACATTTCTGATTTATATATTTCATAAATTCTAGTTGAGCCTCTGTAGAGAGGTCTGAGTTATATACTGGCAAAATATATTATAATCGAAGCATTTTTTCACAAAAGGAGAACATTTTGAAAAAAGATTATTCTAAGTTAATTTTTTGCCAAATATTGTATTTAAATAATTTTTTGTGAGAATATCCTTAAAACAATTTTATACATCTATTCTAATCTCAGTGACACTAAATATCATGGAAATTATCTATTTATGCGCTTTTGCAAAATCACAGTTCTGAACGTAGTCTTATACCTTAAAAAAACTGTAATGTTAAATTAATTTTAGAAAAAAAATGACCTTTTCGAAATATGACTTTTAAACAACGTGATCGTTTTCTATTTATTTTTAGAAATGAATTAATAGTAAACAGAATACTGATTTTTCTATTAAATTATTCATAATCGTAAAGCTTGGATAAAAATTAAATAAATAAAATCTGCATTTCTAATAAAGTTTCTGTTGTTCATAATACCCTCCTGTCTGACGGTGTCAGATAGAGGTACACGGAATTCATCTTGGCAAATAGTTAGATTACGCTAGTCGTTATCCGTAGCGTTGAGCACCATACAGGTGACTGTATGATTTGGCTCAAAAGCTTTAAAGTGAGAACACCCTGGAGGTGGTCTATTGTATCCCACTTCTCTTCCATTTTCCACGAACCTCTTGTGAGGACTTGTGTTTCGACAGCTACTTAGAGTATCCTCATATCGCAAAGGCATTATAGATTTGCAAACATCTATTTCTTTTCCGGGATTCGAACTCACGTCCTACGGCACAGCAGTCAACGTCTCTAACCACTTTACCCCGGATGTATGGCACTTGTAATAAAATAAAGATATAAATGAAAGCCCTTTAAGTTTACACACTTTTAGTCCTTTGATTACATTACTCGAACACTCTTTCTTTAAATATATAAAAAATGTTATACAAAGATTCGATGAAACTGTACATAATTTAACAGGCAACTATTGTAATTAGAATTTCTGTAATTGTTATGACAAAACAATACTTTACTGAAATTATCTACATTAAAATTTCCTAAGAGTTTTCTTATTTAATCATGCTACAATAATACACCATTTCTTTTGGAATATAAAATAAAAATAAATAAAAATGAATAATTTCCTAAAACTATCTTTCAAAACTAAAGATATTTTGATTTTGTATAATTAGGATTGTATCCAGGTGAGACAAATTTATTAAGCTGATGTCGTACTAGTTATTAAAAAAATAGCATTTATAAAAAAAGTTTTGATTTTCTATAAAAGTACATGGAATTTTTTTAAAGGATAATTGACTATTTTTATTTTATTTCTTAAAATATTTCTTAGTTGTTTAACGAACCTAAATATATTTTAATGTTTAACATCAACTTTATAATTTTTAAAGATCGTAGAAAGTCAAGTAAAACATATATAAATTAATATAAAATTTAATGAAAAAAAGTAAAGAAGAAAATAAGTTAGAGAAACTTTTTAAATGACTTTTAATTAAAAAAAAGTATAAATAGTGCTTGAGAATAACCTGATCTGTAAAATCAAAATATACCGGGGGGGGATTTCTAATTTTCTCATTTTAAAAGTAACGGGTAATGTTGAATCATAAAAGAAAGATTGCCTGTTTTTTGTGGATGGAAGCAGGCGATTTAACAATTAATGAATTAATTAAAAAAATAAAATTGAAAATCTTCAAACAAAATCCCCTTAATGCAATTATTCCTTCTAAGATGGAGTTACAAAGTCAGGAAATGATTTTTTTACAAGAAATTGTGTTTGTCATTCATTTTAAGGTACAGATCAAACAAAAAAGGGACAAAATTATAACTTTTTAGAACGCCTCTAAATTTTTTTGGCTCAATATTTTAAAATATCTTACCTAGTGAAATATAAATTAAAATTGACTATCAGTTCGGAATATCGGGTTTTATTGAAGACCATAGGGATATTTTAAAGAAATAATGTTTTAAATGTAACGGTGTAGCTTCCCGCATATTCATAATGTTTCTTTTAAAATTAATAGAACTACATACTATTGAATCAGAAGAATGTTTAATGTTCTTTAATTACATTAATACATAATTTGTCTGAAACAAATTCGCGGTTGTATTTCCTTAATAGTCATTTACTCTCAATTATTCATGTATCATAAAAAAATTCGCTTAAAATATTCTGGTTTGTGCATACATCTCTGTATATTTACAAATCTTGTGTAGCATTTATTCTATGAAATTTGCTCTAATATTCTTAAATACACTCAGGAACATTGAAAATAGCGACCCAAGAAGGAAGCTAAGTACAATCGCGAAACTTTGCAAATAAGTTCAGCGTAATGTGAAATGCAAATGATCCAATACGCATGCTCTTACACGCCGAGGTGGCGCTACAATCAGGAAGAGGGTGCTATATAAGCCAGTGCAAATTCGAAGATTCATAAACGTGACGATTACCCGCTGATTGTAGGAAAACTTTGGTAAGCGAAACATGCCAGGTAAACGTGCTAGAAGACATTTCTCACAGTTACGCGAGTTTGAGAGAGGCCTGATCATCGAGATGAAAACTGCAGGCTGGTCGACGCGCCGTGTTGCTTGCCAGGTGGATAGTTCGGAGTGTGCCGTTGGAAATTGTTGGGAGCAGTGGACACGAGAAGGTACCCAAGCGCGGAAAACCGGGTGTGGAGCGACCAGGAAGGCCACGAGGAGAGAGGATCGAAGGATCGTGCGGCAAGCACTTGTGGACCCCACAGTGACTCGTTCAACGATACGAGCAGACGTAGACGTAGCAATTTTCCACAAACAATTTCCAGGCACCTTGCAGAAGCACATCTTAAATCCAAGCACCCTTTCCGTGCACTCCTTTTAACACCGGAACATCGTCAACTGCGTCTACAGTTGTGTCAAGCCAGATCAATGTGGAATGTCACAGATTGGCAAAAGGTGGTGTTTAGTGATGAAACCCGGTTTCTTTTGGGGACAAATGATAACCGTGTACGGGTGTGGAGGCGCCCTGGTGAGCGGTATAATTCCCCACACACTGTTCTACGTCACACTGCCCTCACAGCTGGTGTAATGGTCTGGGGGGCCATAGCCTATGATAGCCGGTCCACTTTAAGTTTGACGCGTGGAACTTTAACGGGCCAACGTTACGTTGATAATATTCTTCGACCCCATGTAGAACCTTTCTTAAATGGTCTCCCAGGGGCAATTTTCCAGCAAGATAATGCTCGTCCGCATACAGCAAGAGTTTCTCAAGACTTCCTACGTCATTTTCAGACTCTTCCATGGCCGTCCCGCTCCCTCGATTTGTCCCCTGTAGAGCACGTGTTGGATCAGCTAAAACGGCATATGCCATCGTGTCACTCTGTACATGATTTAGAGTTGGCTGTTGAAGATTTGTGGGCCCATCTGCCTCAGGACAACACAAGGTGTCTAATCAACTCAATGCCGGACCGTGTGGCGGCATGTATTGCAGCTGGAGGTTTTCCAACGCGCTCTTGAAGTTGCCCAGTATTTGTGTTGTTGCACAACCTGTACTCGTTTAATTGTCTTGTTTTTGAGATCAAGTGTATCTCTCATCTGTGTCATTATGTGTATTAAATTTCATTTCAATCCGATGCTTTCTTCTTGGGTCGCTATTTTCAATGTTCCTGAGTGTATTTACCTCTGCAATATATTTTGAACAAATTATATTTAGAGACATAAAATCAAAGCGTGTTACCTTATAGTAGTAAATTTAAAGAAATGAAACAAAATGTTGTGTGCATTTTCTTTAATATGATTCAGAAATTACTTATTAATCCTATTTAATGTGAACAATAGATTAGTTAATTTTAGTATCAATCATAAATTAGAGATATATATATGTTAATAAAAAATATATCACAATTCCTTTAGAAAATAAATTCTTCATTGAAATGTACGAGTATTGAATCATTTTACTTTTTATTAAATAGTTCTGAAAAACTGACTTAAATCGCCAGAACATTTCATAAATATGTTTCGAATGTATAAAATATATATTTAATCATACATGATGGAAAATATTAGAAAGTGATTTTTAATTAATGTTTTATTTATTTAACTAATAAAATTAAATTGTAACTGCTCGGAAATACAAAAAAAAACAATTAAAAGAACATGAAACGCAACCAAAACATGGATAAATAAAAAAATAATTGCAGAAGCATATATTACAGTTGTAACACAAATACATGAAATATATATTGTTTTAAAATTAATGACTATTGCTAAGAACACAAAACATTTATTTTTTTTATTTTCAAAGCATTTTTTCTACGTTACTTTTAGTAAATTTTTCTTCAGAAATTAAAAGAACATTGCTGCTATTGTTATTTTTCCACTGCATGGCTCAAACATATGTCTATACGTCAAGAGAATGTTCCATTATTTATAATACATAATGTTCTGTTTTCCTAAATGATTTAAATATTAGCTTTCAACCAATGTAATGTAAGTTTTTTTTGAAAATTTAACGTTAAAAAACAGGATTAATTAAAAATTTTAGCAACGATTAACTAAGAAGAAATTTAGAATTTTGTAATAGAAAATTACACACACACAATTGGAATAAAACAACTAAATATTTAAAAAAAACAATGAATTTAAAGGGAAATGACCCAAATGATGCATGTTTAATGTTTTTAATATCTGGATTTACGCATGATTTACACATATTTTGTTCCCCGAAAGGCTATACATTCTCAGTACAGGAAGATATTACCGATATCTAAAGAACAACGGTGCTTGCTCCCTTGTAATCTGGAATCCCTCCAAAGCCTCAGAAAGCGATATTCTTTGACATTTTTCCTTCCCCCCTTTTCGGTTGAAACTATGCTTTCTTTTCCGGAAAGCGCAAATAATGGAAGACTTCAATGTTTCAAAACCGAATGAGATACGCAATTTTGGCAAGTTCCTGTTTCAGAGAACTGAATCATCGCAAACGATAATGTGCCCGAGAATTTTTTAGTTTTATTGTTTTATTATAGTAAAAGTTAAAGAAATAAATACTTTTGAAAAAATCTAAAATTTTATATTTTGATAAACAATAATTGTGAAGTTTAGGGTTAGCTTGCTATTGTTAACTGTTCTCTCTCTCTTTTTATTTTTATTCTCTGAACACACCTGAATGATTGAGTTGCTTAACCCGTTAACGCCCAACTTAATTTAAAATTGAAATTTTGTTAAAAACTTTTAAAATTATGTTCTAAACACTTAAATTAAATATAATATGCAACTAAACTCCACATCATTAATTTAGGATCCGAGATAATTACTGTCGTATAAATAGGACGCTGGCCGGATATGGAAGTTTTTGAACACTTAGTACTTCTTTGTTTTTAGTTACACACATGATTACGTTTCTGTTCTCAAGCAATTGAACTTTTATATTTTATGCAAAATAAAATGAAACACAAATAAATTTGGCATTTTTTATTAAGTTTAAAATTATTCACACTATTTATGGTAATTTGGAAAACATTTTATGCAAAGTGTTGCATTACATTTCATGCAAAATGTAAGAGGTTTTCCCGAACAATTTTGCATTTGGTATCGTCTTTGTTTTAATCTTTTACCAATTATGTGACCAACTCCATCATATCTAATAGTGTCTATTTTCTTCACTCGAGATGAAATTGTATAACTTGGTCTACCTATTTGTTTTTGTACTGTGTTGCCTTTTTTTAGATAGGCTACTGCAATGTGTCTCCTTATTTCTTTGATACTCTTTTTCTCTGCATTTACCATGTTGTAAATAACGCAGGTATTTACAACAGCCATGTCTAAAATTTGGATAAAAATTGGTCAATACCATTTTTTCCACGGATTTTTATAGTATGTTTCTCTAAAAGCCAATCATCAGAATCTACACCACCCATATTTTTGTTATAATTGCTTACAAGACATGGCTGATCGATTTTATTTTTTTCAGATTTTCCCTTTTCACGCCTTGAAACAGATGTTAATGGTTCAATTATGTCAAAATTTGTAGCAAGTGCATCGCATTTGTTATCATTCCATTTTACCGTAGTAATTTTATTTTTCACATCAAAGTAGAAATCATGTGAACCACGGCTAGTCTTTTTGAAAATAGAATCAATTTCAAGGGGACAATGCTGTATTCTGTCACTTCTTATTGTTCCTGTTGCTCGAAATCCACTCTTTCTTAGGTTAACTAAGAAATTATAGGAATTAAAAAATTATCAAAATAAACTATATGACTCTTGGGATCAATAACTGGCTTAAGCATTTTGTTTACAACTCGAGTTCCCAAGGGCTCTTTTGAAAGAACCACGGTAGAAGCAGCATCGACAACTTCCTTGCCGCAAAACAAATAAAAATTATAGTAGTAGCCACCCCGTTTCCACATAATCCCCACATCTTATACCCAAACCTTATGGGTTTTCCTTTAATGTATTGCTTGAAGTAATGATGGCCATCATATCGAATCATCATTTCATCAATAGATAGATGCTTGTCAAAAATTCCCCATTTCTGAAAATTTGCGTTCATTTCAGTAATTAATTTTCGAATTTTAAAAGCTCTGTCATTTGCTTGGGACTTGGCTTCATTATTATCAGCAAAATGAATCATAGATTTTATTTCTAAGTATCTGTTTCTTGTCATTGAGTTTTTTACTATAGGAACACTTAAATCTTCTTCATCTGACCAATAGTCACGTTCACGTGATAGCGCGTGATATCCAGAGAAAATTAAAAAACCGATAAATGTTTTTAATTCTTCAGTTGTTAAGGAAAAATCTGGTTTGTTTTTCCATTGTTTGGCGTATTTTTATGTTTCTGTTAAAATATGCTCCAAATATGTCGGAGACAAAAAGTCTTCAAAAACTTCTACGGGCGATAGACCCTTTAAAGTACTTACAGCTGTTTCATAGTTTATTTTTGAGGCATTACTTTCATCAGAAAAATCATAATTTGGCGGAACCATTTTCCAATCTGCTATTAACTCCTTTTTACCTTTCTTACATGTTTTTGATCCTGATTCCGAGCAACTTCGTTTTTTACTTTTGTTTGATAAATCTGCCTCTCTATGATCATCATCGTTTTCATAAGGTAGATAAATTTCAATACTACCTGCAACGTCTCTTACAGATGGGTCAAGAGTTCCAGTGTCATCAAAACCTTCTTCATCTGTTAATTCATCTACTTCAGGTGGCAAAGCAATCATTTCGGATTCTAATTCCTCCGAAAATAGATATTCTATAGCTTCCTCGGCAGTTTTAAAAACTTTTTTCCGTGACATCTTGAACACCTATGAAATAAACTAAATATCAGAAAATTTAACGAATCCGCCCAGCGTCCTATTTTTAGGACAGTAGTTTAAATTTGTAATTAAAACTATAATAAAAGTAAAAATAATTTTAAAACGCTATAAGATATATGTTAATAGAATATCTGAAATATAAATTCTGAAAAAATATTTAAACTTGCCTTTAAAATCTTTTCGTACGATTACAATGAAATCCAGCAAGAAAAAATCACGAAAATGGCGAAGGTGCAGCTGGCTAAAAAATGCTTCCATGAATAGGCGTTGCTTTTTTTGGGCTTCTGGACTGTAAAAACAGTCCTCAATCCCATATCTGGACAAGTCTTCGATGAGGGGCATGGCTGAAAAATGCTTCCATCCGGTCCAAACTGGTTTAAATAAGAAGGGTGAAACCATTACTCTTCATGGGGGAGACTAGGTAAAACTTTGAATAGCTGTATTTCTAATGGTAAAAATGAACTCTCCTATAAATATGACGCTGGGCGAAAACGGGTTTTAATGAAAGCATTTCAACATAAATTTTACATTGCATTCATAAAACTTACGTTTAGTTATAACAGAAAAATATACTTCTTATATGTTGTAAATTTAAATATGCATTTTAAATAGAAATATTATATTTGAAATGTTTCTTTATTTGCTAAATTAATTTTTTGTAACAACATTCGAGAATAAATTAATTTTAAATTTATTTTCAACAGACTCATTTTGAGAAAAGAAAATTCTTGATAAATTTTTATTCACTGTTATTTTATATTCATGTATTCTAATATTTTAACAATTATCATAACGTAATGTTAAAATGGTTAATTAAATGGTTGCTTCATTAATTTTTTAAATCTTAATCCCCAATGTAACACTTTAAATGCACACAAAAAATATATCTTTCTGAATACTATTTAATTAATATTTATATTTTCATGCAGTTAATTTTATAACTTTTGTAAATTATACTCAGTACGACATTATACAAAAAATTAAGATCTAAATTATAATTTTGTATATGCATGATATAAATAACAACCAGTGTAATATTATTTTAATGTTTTTCTGTAAAATCATTTATATCGTTTCCTATTTCACATGTATTGCATTATTATATTCTTATAAGTAGAAATTAAATTTATAGACATAAATGTTAAAAAAGAAAATTCCTGAAAGAGTTTTTAGTAAAAGTATTTTTATGATGTATTAAATAAGTTCTTTTGATTTTTTCCTAAAAACAAGCAAATAAATTACCTGGATAATAATGATGATGCTAAATGAAAGATCAATAAATATTCCATGCTTCATCTTAAGAAAAGAACCTTTCTATTAACCTTAATAATAATAAAATACACATTCAATTAACTTGGGGGATAAGTACTTTGTCTAAATTCATCTATTTTTTGTGAATATATTAATAATGTAAGCTCCGTCAATAAAAACAATCCAATCGAGCTTTTTTTTTTTTATAAAGAATACTGCATTTAAATATATTTTAATTCCAGATTTAAAACATATAATGCTTTCCTAATGGTGCAATACAAAAAGATATTTTTTAAAAAATAATAATGGAGCACCACTCAACATAACTTTTGCAATACTGAACGTAGTTAGACAAAATCGTATCAAACTTAATAGTTCAAAGAAAATTACATTTTTATTTATTGAATCATTTAATTAATACGAATGGTTTATCGAAATTATTATCTCGTTTTCGATGCGGATTTGCTCAACGTATTTTATTTCCTTTCTTAAATTTAACTGAAATTTAAAATTTCGGGAAAATTTACTCCAGAGTTCCTGGATTATTGAGAGAGAGAACCATATTAATATTTTTTTTACCAAATATTATTTGTTCCAATGTTATGCATTAACAGTAGATGGTATAAAATTTTCATCTGAGCATTTTTTTCAAAATGCCTACAATCATTGCTTTCCAGTTCAAAAGTATAAAAGAAATTAATGCCATTCAACATAATAAAATGTTTACGTACTTAGATTATCGGTTGAATAAAACTAATTCTATCAAAGTTTTATAATAATTCATCAAATAATTTAACTAGAATATCGATTATATAAGACATCATGTATTTAGCGGCTTTAAAAAATTTTAATATTCAATTATTAATTTATTTACAACATAAGGATAATAAAAATAAAAATATTATGAATCATTTCCCCAAAGTAATTTATTAGATAGTCCCTTAAAATTTAATATTTATTACTTTATAAATTTAGAATTAACGGCAGGATTTAAATTAAAATATCATTTGATTCAAAAGTTATTTAGAGTACTCTCTGCCCAATTATGTTGGGTTGTACGATTCTGTCAAAAAAGTAATCATAATTTAAGAGAAAATATTTGCGAGTATATAAATGTTGTTTATATATTCTGAACCTTGTGTAAATTAACGTTGTACATAATATAACAATGCAAATAAAGAGTTTACTATAATTTTGTTGATTTATTTAATTTAATCTTTCACGAACACGTAACTATAGTTCTTTTTGAAAATGTTTCGTTTCATACTATGTTATTCAACTGCTTATTTATAATTTTACTTTACGCATTATACATAAACTAAAAAGTTTAATTATACTAAACCAACAATTTTTGATTATATTAATTCAAAAAATAGTCATACACAACCACATAGCAGAGCATTGAAAGTGTTTGTTCAACTTACAACTTTGTAAAGGAAAGGTAACTTTTATTATTCTTATTATTTCATGTATTTGTTTTAAAGTTACGCAACTAAGGGTTGTTTAAGTGCCTCTTTTTAATTTGTATTGAAATGCTAATAAATTGAAAAAATGCATATATTTCTCTCTTATTAAAGCCTCTATTAATTTAAATAGATGGAACACTTTAAGGATTTCAAAATAACATTACGATTGCAACAAATTCTGATTATAAATAGCATTATAGAGAAAATAACGTAATAATGTTTGTTTCTCGCTATTGTGAATTTCAACATAGTCTACTTCCCAAACTGACACATTCAAGAAGAGCAATGTACCGTAAGCAAACTCACTGCGGAACAATCAAGCGATTATTAACGGAACTTGAATTGTCTCTCAGACTGAGAGAACTGGAAATCCTGTGTATTAGTTAAATATTTGATGTCGGCATTGGTTCAATGATACTTCACTAGCATTTAACGAGTTTTCTCTGGAGGACTATT
This sequence comes from Trichonephila clavipes, assembly GCA_019973935.1. Classification (NCBI taxonomy): domain Eukaryota; kingdom Metazoa; phylum Arthropoda; class Arachnida; order Araneae; family Nephilidae; genus Trichonephila; species Trichonephila clavipes. The sequence continues at coordinate 336,066 of BMAU01021105.1, forward strand.
CTAGTCACTGAAGGGGACAATGCCGAATTCGAATGCTTATTTCCGAAGGTACTTCAGCATAGTCCTGGACCTAATGATCAATCGAATAATTTATTATGTGTGCAATTAAATAAGCGTGATTCATTAAAGATGGGCTTTTTTACGGGGTGTAATTATCTTTTGTTAATATTAATGGAACGGAAATTAATTAATTTTCATTATTAATCTTAATTAGAATAATAGAAAATGAACTTAGAACTCTTAATAAAATGACAAAATAGTACAAAAAGGAAAATAAATGCATCTTTATAATTTGTGATAATTATTAAAATTAATATAAAACGTCCGATTTTTATTATAATAGGTAAATGATTACGTATATGTTAAACTAGTCACATTATCTATCCATTTCGCTAGGTATTAAGTGAGATTGTAAGACATATATTATTTTTAAGTTATTGATGGCTCAGCCCTATCATCAAGGTTTCGATAGGATCGATAAACATTCATATAACCATCGCGCCTTGATTTTAACCCTTTAACTACCGACTGTACTTACAAGTACCATTCACTTTAAAATTGCATAGAATAACCATTTTTATAAATACTCTGACGATTCTTTGAAATCCACTCTTCCAAGATATATGGCAGTACGGGTTCTATGATGAGTATTTTAGCGGGGAAGGTGAATAGTTTTATAGCAGACACCATTTTTTCAGTTATGACGGCCTTTTCAGCGCAATGCGAAGATTGCCATTTTTGTTGCGAAAAAAATAATGAATTTCAAAGTGCTAGTGTATTATTCTTTTTGTTCGTAAATGAAGGCCTTAGAAAACGATTTGACTATTTATTTTAAGTGAGCAGTGTATATAATTAATTTTACAGTTGATTATTTTTAATTAATTAATGAGCTCTAACGGGTTAAATTTCCCAAAGTTGAGTGTGTTTTTTATGTAAACCCTTTAATTTTTAATGTAGTGATTAAAAAAATATTGCTTGAAAAAAACCCGCAGTACATGATAATGTGGTAGATAAAGGGTTGAATGAAAAGCAATCTCTAGAACGAAAGTAAAATTGATGTTTACCCTTTCATAAACTCGCCTCGAGAGTCGAGTTATACAAAACTCGTTAGCGCATCTCTATTCAATAAAAGAAACATTATTAAAAGTTCCATACCTTTAGGATTAATAGTTGAAAAGCAGGAGTTTTTTATCTATCCGCTTCCTCGTGCCCCCATGAAAGTCGTTTTCTGTAAACCCGTTCTAGCAGATCTCTATTTAACAAAAGAAACATATTTATTAAATTTCAATTCTTTAGGTGTAACAGTTTGAAAAACGGACTTCTTTTATCTCAACATCACTTCATCCTCCCCAGAACAAGCAAAAATGAGTATATAGCTCTCACTTTTATGAAAAAATTATACGAAATTACAACAGATGAAACTTTATAAATTTTTGATGAGTATTGATATTCATATGATATATGTATTCAATTTTTTATCACAGTCAAATTAATATATTTATAAAATAACTGGCAGATATACCTTTTTGTTATGACAGGAGTTAACTCTTGACAAACTAGTTATATCCGTTAACTCATTGATTGTAAATCTGTACACCATTGAAATTTGAATAAATAATTTAATAAAATAGTAACATTTGAATAATCAAAGTATAACATTTGTTACATGTATGTAAAACTTATTTATAAGTTTTGGAGTATTACTTCATTTAAAAATATTTCAGAAAGAACAAAAGTATAATAAATCTACGAGAGAAAAGGATAATTTATTTTTTTTAAAAAATTGCTTAACACATGAAAATGTGACTGAAGAACTTCGTTTTTTATTCTAATTTATTTTACATATTACGCATTACTGATGCTGGTGCTAAAGGATATTGATTTTGCAAATTAAGCAATGAAATAAACTTTTTAAAAATATATAATTGGGGTACATCGAATCTGAACTTATGTCATTACACTTATTTTAATAAATAAAAAACAGTAAAAGAACTAAATATTATAATATGGACTTACATGACAGTTGTTTGATATTATGCGATTGATGATATATTTATAAACATTAATAAAAATTAAATAAACCTTCAACAAATAATGGAGTTTTTTTTAATATTCTCTATTATTTTTTGCACATTTTCATTATTTATTTTCTTTTCATAATTATTAAATTTGTAGTAGTGCTACATATAATTACACAACTTACCATATTAATACCTAAAGAAACACATTTTCTGTAACTCGGAATTTGCTTTATTTTTTTTTACACTTATGTGAAGTCCAATTTTTGAAGATCGCTTAACTAAGGATGCAGTGTGATTCAAACCAATACCATAAATCTAAAAAAGAAGGAATAAAAACGAATTTCAGGGCTCATTCCATCAACTGTGACTTAAACGAAATTTTTGGAAAAAAATGGATATTCGAGAGAATAAAACGGTAAATCGATGATGGGGATGGAAATGATGGGGTTTTTTTTCTTCTTCCTCTCATCCTTTAGTGAGAAGAATGGGGGCGTTTTGAGGTTAATGAGAGGGAAACCACCCCTTGTTTGGCATTCTGCCCATGCCTGGATGAGGCTAAAAGGCAGTTTTAGGCCTAATTCGTGGTACCTTCTTCCCAATAGAATTGAAATATTTTAATGTGTAATATGTATGACCATTTAGCACAGTGTTTCTCAACATTTTTTTTACTAAGCCCCCATAAGCCTTTTAAAAATTCTTATGTCTCCCTCTAACACACACATGTTCGCACACATACATGCATATATATATATATATATATATATATATATATATATATATATATATATATATATATATATATATATATATATATATATATATATATATATATATATATATATATGTACTCAGAGGTTTTAGGAAGTCACTAGAAAATTATTATTATTACAGTGAGTTAATTTTCAAAACTTACGATGGAAAACTAAAATAAAAATAAAATAATTAGTGAGATCATTGCGCTTGACTTTTGTTTGCAAAGAAGTATTAATTAAAATACTCAAATGTATAAAAAGAAATACTAAAGAAAAACCCATAATGTTTCACATGAAAAAAGTTTCTGGAAAATGATGATTCTAAAAATGAAATTGATGTAAATTAACAACTGAATATACTTTCCATTCATATTTCACTAATATTTATTCAATTTAAGTATTTTTCGAGCGATATAATTTTAAAACACTTTTACAAATGTTTATTTTGAATGAACTCCAACGAATGATAACGAACGATGGTGAAAAACACTGCAGAAACTTAGATCCCAGCATTAATTATTTCGTACCACTGAAAACAAATAGCTCATTGTGTTTGGAAAAAATATTATATTGTCTCGAGTAAAGATATTTAATACTTTTATTACAATTAGTCTCATATTACACAACTAGTAGTGAAAAGTATTTTTTTACAATTGGCTATATTTTCTCTAAATGAAAAATTTTTTGAGTTGCCCCCCTTAAGAAACAAATTACTTCCTTGGGGCCTCACGTTGAGGAACACTTGTTTGACGTTTTACATAAGCTTATTAATTTACGTAATACACAATGTATGCAAAAGTAAATAAGGATTTCAATAAAACTTATAAAAAAGTACTGAAACGAAAAATGAAAATAAATATATACTTGAAGGTATCGGGCAACATTCGGGGCCGTGATTTAGCAAAAGAGTATAAATGAATAATTTTTTTTTATTTTTAGTGTCACTTTAATTAGAATATACATATAAAATTTCTTTAAGAATATTATTATAATAATAAATTAATTAGATGCCATTTTTTTCGAAAAAAAAAAAGAAAAAACGGGCTATTTTCAAAACATTCTCCTTTTAATAAAAATGCTTCTATAAAAATGACATCTTGGATAGACATAATTAAGTCTTTTGTACAGAACCTGAACTATGATTTCTAAAATTATAATTTAGAAGTAGATCTATTTATATATTTTTATATATAAGAGAAAATAAAATATTTTCTACGAAAAATACCGGTTATTTTTGTTTAGATTAATCGTAACTCTCAATGTAACGAAATTTTTTCAGCACCCTTGGCCAGGCACTGTAGAGAAATTTTAGCTATGTATAACAGTTCTCAAAGTTTCAATATCCGTGATCCAATGTTCAATCATAATTTTCATCGCGCCCCCTCATACAATAACAATGTATTGAATTAAATAATACTATATTGGCCAGGCAATCCGAACATCCGGTTAATCCGAAGAAAATTTTTTTATAATTTTAAGGACGAAAAAATCGGTGAATATTTCAATATAAAACAGTGTAAACCTCTTAATTCAAAACAGTTCTTTATTTAATATTCACGCAGAGGCATCACCGTTCATTAATTTATTTAATTGAATCTTTTCTTGAATGATAGGCCCAAGGGGGTTCCTCTTTGTCTTTCCTGGGTAAACCAAATATGAAGCGCAATCTTTATCGTACAGCGATTGCTTTGCTGTCTGTCTGTTTTCAAGAGTCTCCCAGAAGAATTAGCACAGTATTGTTACGACGATTTTTCTCCAAAAAATTGTAGCTTTGCCAAATTAAACTCTGTAGCCAATTTTTTTGTCACACCTTCACCTTTATCTAAACGCTTTATAACCTCTAGTTTGTCTTTAAGAGTAAGTGTTGAGTGTTTCACTGCCATAACAATCTTTACGTTCACTGTATCACAGATAAATGTCCAAAACACACAACAAACGGTTTTCACTGTAGAATATCACACTGTAACACTGTTATTAACACAGAGACAAAAGCGGACGAGTATAGAACGAGCGCGGAACGACTGACGGCCAACAGTACGGGCACACGCACACGCAGTCACACTGACACACTAAGTTAGGAGTGGTGTAGGGAGGACACACGCGTCGAGGAGTGGGAGTACAGTCCACGCGGCAAAAAAAGCGGGCGCGTACGCTCACATTACGACAAAATACATAGACACAATAGACCCGTACTCCCGGTTCAAATAGTGATTTCGCTGTTACTCCGGCTAATCCGAACATCACGTAATCCGAACAGGGGTCGGTCCGATATTGTTCGGATTATCGGGACTGTACTGTACTTTCATGCTAAAATTAGCATATGACTTTATCCTTTGAAGTACCACCGGCGTATATAAACGTCTCGCACACCAAAGCGTTATTTCCTCCGATCGTATATATACGCCTTTCAGAAGTACGATTTTCTCTATGCACTACTATCGTAAAATTATTCGGAAGTTTTTAGATTGCATTGGGAAGTGAATCGCGTAACTTTTAACTGACCATTAATGGATTAATTATAAACCGTACAAATTATAATGATAATTGTTAATTTTTGTATATCTATTTATACATGACAAGCCCATGGGGTCACCTGTAATTATTAAACTTGTGCTTAACTTAGTATTGTTAAACTAATTATAAAATATTTTGTACAGTACTGATATATTTATAAGTGTATTATATCAGTATAAATGTGTGTTTTATTTTTTATTATGCCAGAATGTATTTTGCTGGTTTATTTTCAGAAAAAATAATTTTTTAAGGGGTGTTGGAAACCCTCTCTCTCTATACTGACAATGTTAAATTGGCTGTTTTCGATGCACCTTTTCTCAAAATCTGTTTTATGTACATACTTGAAATTTTTCATACTATTAAAGTACGTCTCTCTTATTATACTAAAATGAGCTTTTAGCTAATTTTGAATTTTTTAAGAAATTATGAAATATTTTATCAAACATTGCGAAATTTGACCCATTTTTTACTTAAAAAATTTGTAAAAATTAAATTTTTCAGTGTTTTAAAAAAAGCTCATTTTAGTACATATTAGACATCATTATAAATAATTCATAAAAAATTTACATACCTGTGAGGAGTAGTTTCTCAGAAAAGGTACATCGCACATTAAAATTTACTTTTTGAGATAAATTGATTTTAATGTATACAGTGAGACTTCTAATCGGCTGGGAAATAAAAAAATAAAAGGCTCAATTTAAAATAAAAGATACATGTTTTGGTTCATATCAGTCGTTACACTATTACGCAAAAACAAAGTAATTTGTTTACAATTTTCGCCATTAAAATGGGCTTGGCCCAAATTCAACGATTATTTAAAAATACGTTTTAAGGGCTTCTAAATACTCTAGAGGTTCAAGTAAGATATTTTTAGAAAGGTTAAAATCTATACAATTTGAAAATGTAAAAATCTCAAATTGTCAAAAAAATAAGATTTTAGCTTTACAACACCCCTTAAATAACCTTTTGTGTTAATGATTTTTCAATATGCTTGCGCCCCCCTCGTAGAGTTGTCACTCCCCCCAAGGGAGCGCACCCCACAGTTTGAAAAACCCTGATGTATATATAGGCAAAATATAATTATTATGGAAGCATTATCCATGAAAAGAGAATTTTTGAAATTCTCTTTCATGGATCATTTTTTCATCATCTTTTGTCCAAAAATTGCTTTTATGTATTTTTTTTTACTGTAAGTATATTCTTAAATCAATTTTTAGATGCACATTCTATTTCAATTGACATTAAATATCAAAAACATTATTCATTTCTACTCTTTTGTAAGATCACTGTTTTCAGTGTGCTCAGTAACTTTAAAAAATGGTTGTTACTTCATGAAATGATTAGAGTGCAAATATCACGCTTAAATTTTTGTCTTTCATCTTTTATTGAAAGATAAACCATGAATGAAATTTTGGCTCTAACTAAATTAGAAACATTTTAGTAAATCAACGTATGTTGCTGGTATTCGTTATTTAGAGTTAAAAATGTTTACTTTAAGTGGTAATTTCTTAAAAGTGTAAATTACTTAGGTGACCATTTTTTTACGATGAAAAGGAGGATGAAAAATTTAAGAAAATGTTACAACATAAATATATGAAACATTCTATTAAATCAAACAAAAATACGCTAATTACGCTTTCATTCCTTATAATTATTTATTTAAACAAGTATTTCCTCATTGAATGATTTTTTTTCTCATTTGTCTAAAAACTATTAACAACTGAAAAATACTCTTTGAGCAGCTGCTTTTTAGTTCGAACGTAAATTATTCAACAAGAATAACTAAATTTTTACGTGGAATGTGTTCATTTTAGAAATGGTTAAGCATTTAATCCCATATTTTATCAATTTCGGCAATTTGCCTTTTTACTTGTTTCCATTGATTACAACTTAAATATACATTATGTCTTCTGATTTCTTCAGACAATTGTCATTGATTTTATTATAGAGAATCTCTTTCCATAAAAACTAAACACAGTTTTCTAAATCTGCCCCATTTTACTTGCAATGTAGTAAAAATAAAACCATTGAAAACTGTTAATTCCTGTGATATGTGTTTCAGAATATTCTTTGACATATTTGAAACATCTTTGATTCATCTCTGAATACAGAGATTAACAGATCAGTTTTAAAATATTGAAAAGGAGGACACTTTTCGAGGAAGGACAGGACCTATAAATAGAGGACTGTTCTCCCTAAAGGAGGACGGTTGGTCACCTTAAAGTTACAATACACAAAAGAAACATATTTTTAAATTTTACTCAGCTTTGAAGTATTAATACATAGCTTTTTCAGTATTAATACTATATAAATAAATACAGTGTGACCTGGGAGAAAAAATTGGAAATGGCGGTGCTAAAATGCAGTCCTGACTGTATCCTGAGGAGTGATTTTGTATGTGAAAAAAAATCATGGCTTAGAAATAGTATGAATTTTTATCATTTGGACGCTGTTTCCATGTAAATTTTCGTATAGCTTTAAACAGAAACTGTTCAGAATATTAAAAAAGCTGTCATTAAAATAATGAAAATAAAGCAATATTAATGCACACAAAAATTTACGATTTACAAAAAAAAAATGTTTCTTAATTCAAGACTTTTTAACGTTATGGATGTAGAGAAAATGCTGTGTTAAGTTTTTGTAAGTTACAAAATTTATCATTAATGTGTTGCATGAAAACAGCAATCTATATTTACTCCAAATGATATTTGTAAATGATCCACGCTTGATTGTTTATCATCAGACTGTTATACATTATTCAAAATTTTAACAGCGAGAAAATAGGTAATATTCATCCTGAAAAATGTTTACAATTTCCTTAAATGAAGAATAAAGCATTTAATTTAACTATTTTAAACTCTAGTGTGGATAAAAGTATTCCATTAATGTCTGATGATTCAAAGTGAATATTTTTTCAACTCAAAACTAGGAAAGATTTTGATTTATTCAGAAAGATAAGAGAAAATACATTTGCCGGTGTGTATGCCAACACTCATTAACAACGACAGTTAAACTCAACATTTATATCTAAATAATGATCTTTATAGCCCCACCTACATACCTTTCTAAGAAAAAAGTGACAACAACTCTGCTTTGTAGCAACTTGCAGTAGGCATTGATTACTGTTATTTGGTACTACATCTTCTACTATGTCTGCACGCTAGAGAGTTTCTTTCCAAAAGTCCTTGATCGACTTTTAATGTACTTCGCATCTATGCTTTATGTGTAATTCTTCGATTATAAATAATAGGTTGAAATTTTCGAGCTTGATTCGGGTTGTAATGCGTAATAGAAAGAATTTGGGAAATTGTGGCGGAGATAGCACTCTTTGTCACCTGAATTCAATGAAAGGTCTGCTAGCTTCAAATAAAAATGTTTTACATAAAGAATATTAAAATTCCTTAAGCATTCCCTTATTGTAAGAAAAATACATATATTATACATTTATTATTAAACTAGACCCAATAATTAAATTTAAACTTAAAGAACGACCAACAGTGTATATTTAATACACATTTTATCTATCAAGTATTATTATTTTAATTAGTGAATAACATTTATGATTTTCTATCAATTTTACGAAAATGGCTTAAACTTTTGCGTTGGTTTTGTAATTCATTAAAAAAATTTAGAGATTATTGACTTCTTTAATATACAATTTTACTTTAGCAGAAAAGTTATATATTTCTTATTTGATATCCTCAAAAAGATGCAGTTAGTGCTGCATTGTATTTCAAGATCAATAAAAATATACATAATACTACCTGCTTAATTCCTAAGACTAAGAGTTTACAATTGTTTTTCTGTGCTCATTTAAGTTTCATCAACCCTGTCTTATTGCTTGGTGTTGATAGTAAAAATAAAGAATAGGGGTTTTTTTTCAAGCTTATTATGAAGGTTTATTATGAAGCTCTACGGTTAGTGTTTGGGGGTCTATAATGAATTTAGATGCAGATATTTGGAGGAAACTTTTCTACGAAAACAAAGAAAAATTCTTGAAATTATTTTTTTATTATTTTCTGGAATTAGAATGAGTCAACGCGAATTATTTAATATAGCATACATTTAATACAAAAAACAAATATAGGATAATTTTGAATAACATTTTCTGATGAAAAAAGGAAAAAACTAATCCTTATGAAAAATTAACAAATCAATAAATGTAACTCCATTTACAATGCAGAATTAAGAATTAGTATTAAAAATTTGTTTACGTTTTAGGACTAAATTATACATTTTTTTCCTTAAAGTATGATAAATATTCATAAGGCAAAGCCGTTTGCTTTAATCAAGTGTATTTCCCCTGTGGTTGGGTTATTAGGTTAAATATTAAATTCTTCTTTATAAGTCACTCCACTTGCATTTTTACTGCAGTAGCTATAGCATGAGCCATCTGATACGTGTTTATTTAGAACTGAAGACAAAGTATAATTAGTTACAATGAGTTATGTGCACCCGTATTTTTGCTGAAAAATTTGCTCTTAATGTTCCTAAATTATCGCTGCTATTATTTTGTTGTTATTGCTGTTGTTATAATGTTTCTTATAATCGTTTGTTCCTTATTTAGACTTAAATAAAAAGTTAAGTAATACATATAAAAATGTTAATAAAATTTCGTTGCGCGAAATATCAATGAAATATTCTCTCTCTCTTTCCCCCCTTTCTCTCTCTCCCTTTCCCTCTCTCTCTTCATTTCCCCCTCTGTCTCTATCTCTATATATACAGTCGAACCTCTATATAACCCACCTCTATATTGCGATTTTTTCTATGTAGCGAACTTTTTCCTGGAACCAAAAACATTTCACGATTTTCTTCATAAAATAACCTCTCTATAGCGAAGTGCATTTTCTATATAACGAATTTTGTCTCTTGCGATTCAAATTTTGTTCTCCCTATTTTTAAAGTATTTCTGGACATTTCAAGTTCTTCTCTCATTTAACACATTTTATGGGGATCATAATTTTTTAACTGGTTTTTATTAAGTGCATAAGTCACCTGGAACAATATAATTCTGGGCGTTTCATCCAAGAAGTGCAATTTTTGACCCCCATTGTCCAGTTTACTGGAAATATCTTCGATATCCCCTTTCACCCTCAGCGGAGTTGTCTCATGTCCTTGAACAAGTCACCGCTCATTTTAGTGTTGCTCAGTCGTGCTAGTAACTTTGTTTCTCGTAGCTCGAAAATGTTAAAAAGTAAGTGCTTGGACATCAAAGAAATATATTTAATTCTTCATGAAGTGGCGTCAGGAATGGTGTCAGGAAGCTTTTCTTGCTATTTTTCTTTCTTATTTTTATAGTTAAGGTATTCGACTACGTTCGGAACCGTGACTTTAAAAAAGCGCATAAATGGATGTTTTTCATGATATTTAGTGTCACAGATAAAAATACATGCATAAAATTTTTTAAGGACATTTTGACGAAAAATTTATTTAAATATAATATTTCGGCAAAAAGTTAACTTAGAATAGCCTTTTTTCCAAATATTCTCCTTTTGTGAAAAATGCTTCTATTATACTAATATTTTGCCTGTCTATAGCTCAGACCTGTCAACAGAGGCTCAACTAGAATTTTTGAAAAATTCACATTGTTTACAGAGTTACCACCCATTGAAATAATTGTTGGTGTTTTTTTTCCTTAAAATTGCTTCCCTCTGTTGTCGTAAAATATGAATAAACGAACTTTTAAGTTATATAGTTCAAAAATTCCAGTTGAGCCTCTGTAGAAAGGTCTGAGCTATATACCGGCAAAATATTATTATAATAGAAGCATCTTTCACAAAAGGAAAACATTGGGAAAAAAGATTATTCTAAGTTAATTTTTTGCCAAAATATTATATTTAAATAAAAATTTTTTGTTAAAATGTCCGTAAAATATTTTTATGCATATATTCTAATCCAAGTGACACTAAATATCATGAAAATTATCCATTTATGAGGTTTGTAAAATCACGGTTCCGAACGTAGTCGGATACCTTAAGATATATAAAATAAATATATATTAATTTACAAAAATCTATGATTAAATACCTTTTTAATATATAGTGTTAACGAACTTAAAGTTTGTTTTATGAGGTTTATGGTGTATGTTGAATGGTGAACATCCATACATCGAAGTTTCCATATAACGTACTTTCTTCCGGGATTTAGCGACTTTGTTATAAAGAGTTTCGACCATATATATATATATATATATATATATATATATATATATATATATATATATAAATGACGTTTCCTTTTCATTTAAATATGTCGCATATCTAAAGTTCTTTTTTTACGGAATCGCATAATTTGTTGACATTCAATTGCGTATGTGCCGTTGATAAGTAATTCAATAATTTAGGCAAACTAATCTACTTTTCTCAAAAAAGAATTTTGCTCTCTATGAGTACATATATTTCAAAAAGATAGAATTTATTTCCAAGCTATTATCAGTTTGCAACTTACAAAATTTGGTAAAAGTAACAAATTTCGTGATTTCAGAGTCTATGACAACGTATCATATATCATGCGAACAAAGGTTTCAATTATCTCTTCATGTCTGGGAATGACACTTTCTAATACACTGGCTTCAGTTTCTACAAAAAGTTCGGTGAAACGTACAGAACTTTAAAAAGTTAAACGAGTGATATTGCGCAGGGGATTTCAAACAGTTTTTCGGATCATTTTAGGGAGAAATAACAACATTTTATTTTTCTGTTTTGCGGTCGGAAGTCTGAATGGCGAGAAAATCAGTTTGAAAATGTCTCTATCAGAGAACCGAAACGAAATGTTCAAAACATTTAATGGAGAACTTAATATTTTCATGTGGCCGCGGTAGCCGAGTGGTATAGGTATCGGACCGTGGCTTGCTTTGTCACGGGTTCGAGCCCAGTACCACTAAAGACCCGCCGTGTAGGGCAGCGATGCACGTTAAATCTGTCGAGAGCTGAAACGTCCTCCCGTTGGTGTGGTGTGGTAGTTAGGAGAGGGTTGCCAGCTCGGGTGTCGTCCACGCCACTTGACCATGGTTCAAAATTACGTGGTCCGTCGCCAAAAGCCCTCGTGCAGCTGAACAGTGCGACGTTAATATTCAATCAATCAATCATTAGTATTTTCATTTATTTACTAGACGAGTATTTGTGATCTGAGAAATTTAAGAAACTAAAATACACACTCTCCTATTTTTGGTAGAACCTTCGGTATGGCGTAATTCCTATATATACAAGTATTATGGAATTAAAATTACAGAGCTTTGATAAATGTGTTTTAATGTGTATATACTTTGATACTTCATGCCCGAGATAGCCTATTGGCCAAGGTAACGAAGTCGTATCCAACGGGCCTTGAGCACGAACCCAGAGAGATGCACGTTAAATCTGTCGAGAGCTTAAATCCCTTCCCAAAAGTGTGATGTGGTAGTTAGGAAAGGGGGTGTCATATCAGGTGTCACCCTCGTCACTTGATCAAAATTATGAGGTACGTCAACAAAAGACTTCGAGTAGCTGAATAGTGCGATGTTGATATTCATTCACTTACTTGATACGACATACTTTAATAGCTCAAGTTGTTACAAATTAGTTTCTTTGTTAGTATGGGAGACCCATTTTCACAATAATAATGAGTCTTAAATCTTTAGTTGGTTTAATGAAATCATTTTCCTTTTGTGTGTGTGTGTGTGAATACGTATTGCAATAATATCTACAACTTATGCGATAGGTGGAATTGAGTGATAACCGTGTAAGTCATATTCCCATAAGTCGGGAGATGATTTCGCGTACAGATTATTTTTAATTGGAGCAAACGTCGATAAAAATTAATTTTAAAAAAATGCTAGTAAAATTTTAAATAATACAAATACAAAATCACAACCATGGTTATTTTAATATAGAAGGTTAAATAAAATCTAACAAAGTATTCTGTTTGTTCTGTGATTTTTTTTCTCCCACAGTTTCCTCGTTGCATGCCAATAATTGTTTTATTCCCTGTTTTATTGAAAAAATATGCTCATCGGTGAAGTCTTTATTTTCTGAACTTTGTAACCCTTTTTCAATTAATTTGTGACCTTTCGTCAAACTCTCAAACATCATACGATCTTCTGTTTGAAATATGTCTAAAGACTCAAGTTCTTCAATGTCCTGCTCTTGCTCATGCATTTCTATGAGCTCATCAATTGTCTGCTCCTGATCGTGGGAATTCAATAGTTCTTGAACATCATCGCTATCTACGTTTAACACAGTGCTCCTCAAACTTCCCGTATATTTGAGACCCAATTTTGAATCATAATTTCCATCACCCACCAATACAATAACACAATGTATTGAATGCAATAATAATGTATTTTGACTCCAAAGCTGTAACACCAACAATTGTAAACCGTACCAATTATCAAAAGAAGAATTAATTTTTGCATTTGTTACTTTTAGGTAATGTTGCTGCTGCTTCTTATGCCACCTGATCTCGACTAAGTCAGATCCAGGTCCACAAAATTCCTCATGGCAAGGGGCTAGATGTACGTCTGTCATTAGCCGTACATTAAGCACCGTGCAGGCGACAATACGATTTAGTTCGGTTAAACCCCAATTTTGTGGAAGATCACCCTGGGAGAGGCAGAGACCTCTCACTACTTTTGCCCTTCCACCAACCTCACGAGTTGGACTTGCAGCTCGATGGCTATTTAGAGTAATCTAATGCCACAAAAGCAATATGCATTTCCAAACATCCATGCCTCATCCGGAATTCGAACACAGGTCTCACGGCACAGCAGTCAGCGTCGCTAACCACAATAATGAATGGATCCCCATTAAAATAATAGATATTTTAAGTTGAGTTTTATGTAAAAGTAAATTATGTTATATTTTCATTTTACATTTATAAGCATGCTTTATCAGTTTAAATTTTATTATATTTTTCATTGTATCAGAATGTATATGTATTTCGCTTTGTGCTTACTTTGAGTAAATTAATATATATATATATATATATATATATATATATATATATATATATATATATATATATAAAATATTCTTTTATTTTGACTTCTTGATGTGTTCGCCACTTCCACTTAGGTATATCATTCCCCTCCCCAGGAAATGCACCCCAAATTTGAGAATCATAGCTCAGCATTATCTACAACTTCTTCATTCCCATTACCAAAGTTACCATTCTTTATTTCCTAAAAAAAAAGATGGATCAATGAGATTTTAAAATCGCATAACTCCGGGTTCGTGTTAGTCGTGGTATTAATGTGCCAATTCAGGGTTTCTCAAACTGTGGGGCACGCCCCCCTTGGGGGAGTGACAACTTGGCGAGGGGGGCGCTAGCTTAGTTTACTAAAATTAATAATTTACACTTATAAATATATCAGTGATACACAATGCATTTTATAATTAATTTAACAATACTAAGTGAAGAATAAGTTTATTAATTGCCAGTAACCCCATGAGATTGTCATATATATTATTAAAAACACAAATTAACAATTATTTTGATAATTTGAATGGTTTATAAATAACCCCTTAACTGCCGATTAAAAGATACGCAATTTGCGTCCCAATGCCAAATGTTTTTCTCGTAGATGTATGTATGTGATGTATTGGGAGGGGGAGAAAAAGAGAATTAATAAGCAAAGTCTGTGAAAAATATAAATCCATCGCAAACATTGTCAAGGTCTTTTTATTACGTTTCAAATTTATTCGGAATAATTTTATGAATAGCAGTGCTCATGAAAGATTGTATTTCTGAAAGACGTATATATACGTCTGGTGAAATAAACACATTGGTTTAGCAAGACGTTTATATACACGAAGGGAGCTAAAGAGGTTTAAGAGTTATCGTAGTTTTAGCATCAAAATATAGCATTATTGAATTCAATATAATGTTATTGTATGAGGGGAACGCGATGAAAATTATGATTGAATATTGGGTCGCGAATATTGCAACTTTGAGAAGCACTGTACTAATAAAAATAAATTAAAATAGTGGATTTATATGTGTTTCTCTAAAAGATTGAAATTTGTAATTTATTTAACCTAGTACTAACTAAAATTTATTTTTATGAGAATAAGCTGAAGAAGATATCTGCACTTGTAACTTGAGTGTTAGAATCGTTAAGCTGATATATCATTTCTGGGCATTCTAAATATTTTTTTGAAGTTGCTGTTATGTATTTAGTACTCAAAACACTCTCTGTATCTTTTATCATTTTATTCCTTAATATTCTTCTTAAATACTGAGACATTTGTATATATCATGATTATTTCATAAGAAGATCTCATACCAAACTCATCGTACATAAACAACCCCAAGGATTAATTAAGGGAAATATGCGTGAGAACCCCTTACAAAAGCGATCTAAAAAGATATTTCTTTTTTTCATTTTTTTAGATTTTTTGGAATAAAAACATTTATACACATCAAAGAAAACGAATAATTAAAGGCTTGCGTTGTTTTTGATAATATTTCCCACCTTATCAGTTCTGTATTAAAATTTCACGCATGAGTTAATTATGTTTATCACTAATAACCAACTGTTCTCTCATGAGGTAGCTGATAAATAAATAGAATAAAAAAAAACAGGATGTGGACCCTTTTAAGCATTATTAGGTGTTTGGATGTCCAACTAATTACCAGAAGGTTTTCTTAGATACATATTTCGAAATAAAATAAAATTTGATTATTAAATAATTTATCTTTGAATTTTTTTTAAATATATATTGATTAAATTATTTTAAATATGGAAATAAAATATTTTTCGTATAATTAAAATTCTGGGTAATTTATAATTTTTTTGCATTCATAACATAGTACTCATTATTATAATTATTGCCAAAAGATGATTTATTTGAAATGGATGTAATATTTATAATAACGTATCTTCGAATTCGTTTCTAAAAAAGATGAAATGATGCGTATTTATTTGTTTAGTGGTAAAATAGGCGTTACTGGCAGTGGCAGTTTAAACTCTTTTCGGAGCAGAAGATCCATAGAGCCCCTTGATGCCATTGGATCGAAATATATAACCAGAAAATTTCGTTAAGTCCAGCTTATCCTCCCCAAGCACCCAAACGATAAAGCGGTACTGTTTACTGATATCTAAGTCAAATTGTTTTACTCAAATATACGAAGACATACATTAAACTAGTACTGAGTATTGCGTACATAAAAAAATTAAAATGCTACTAATATTTACGAAAAAAAAATTATAGTTAACAGTCTAGAATAGTTGACAAATAGTTGGAAGTTTAGAGAGGAGGGTGGAAGCTCTGGTAGAATCCTCTTCACATGACAATGGCTCAAATTTACGATGTCCGTCGCCAATTGTTCCCGTACAGCTTTATAATGTGACGGTAATACAACTCTCACTCCCCTCTCATGACTCCATAGCTTACTTGATCCTCACAAAAAAGATTTCAAGTATAGATACGAAATAAAATAACTTTATAATTAAGACATAAATGCTTATCAAACGAACGTGTTTTTTAAAAATGTGTGATATTTAATTCATAGAAGGGTAATCAAAGCAAAAGTTATTGTGGAAAAAAGCGAGTTCGTACACTGTTTTAAAATTTAAAAAAATATTCCAACATTAACATAATATTCTGACACCACTAGAGTCTAATAAAAAGCATATTTTAATATAAAAATAAAATTTTAAGTAAATTATTTTTAAGGGGACAAAATATGGTTCGTATGGCAAAAATCGATACAAAATGAAATTTCAATCAATACCTGTTTTATATTTATCTCAAAATGTTTGAGAACTCCAATTTTAAAAAAACCTTACAGTTATATATATATATATATCTGTTTTAGTAATATCTTAAATCAAATGAAAATATTGATATCATTTACACTGAAACAAAATATCAAATCATTAGTTTTTCTTTTAAAATACCATTTTTCTGTTGTAAAGGTTTTAATATTTTTTTCTAAGTATTGTTATTAATTCTTGTTACAGAAGTAGATATGTACTTTTGATCCAAAGCAATATTTATTTTTCAATGTAGTTAAATTTAGAAATGCATTTCCTAAAGGTTTTTTTGTAACCAGTTTTCATAAGAAAATTATTTTGGGAACTTTAGTCATAAACCCATACCCATTATATAATAGTTAGTTCAACATGTTAGTAATTTAACTTTCAAGTGTATACATCAATAATTGTATGAAGAGTAGTATTTTAAAATCATTTCAAGAAATTGAAGTTACTTTAAAAAATTAAATGCTTTGCTTTTGTGGTAATTTTACCGAACATTTTGTTTTACATATTGTGTATTCTTAGATTACTAGTAAAATATTTGTAAAATCCACTAAATCAAAGATATTTATTTGATTTGTACTAAATCCCCTTGAAACAAAAAAAATACATTAGTTACCATTTCGTTTTTTCGAAACCTTTAACCATAAATTATATTTTACTGTTATAATAAGTAATTGTACGTTGCAAGTGTAAAATTGCAGTAATATACAGCAAGTTACTGAGTTTTATATTCACACTAATTTACATAAATCTTAACATTTAATATTTTTAACGGGGTTGTTAAATAACTAAAAAGGGAAAATTTAAAATTTAAAAAACGCCAGATAAAGCAGTTGCACTCGATACAATTCACAAGAGAAGAATAAAAAACTAGCGTTGAGCGTTATCATTCATGATTAAAGAAAAAAAGGTGAAAGATTAAATAAGGAAAGTAAGAAAAATAAAACATATGAATTGCAATTTGTTTTTAATCTTTGCTTGCAAATATTTCAGGCAAGTAAATATTTTTAATACTCTTGTCTCAAATAAACTGCTTCCAAAGAGTGCTTTATAAGCAACAAAAATTGTAAAATAATTCAAAGAAAAAAATTAAAATATTCAAAAAAAGAAAAAAAAAGAAACATCATTTTATGCAGATTTAGCATCTGAAATAGAATAAAGATTTAAAAATGAATGATATTTTGAGATAATAAATAATTAAAAATGAAAAAAAGTAGTAGTTCACTCTTTGGGGATTAGAATATGAAGGTAATTATATAGCTTCTCAAAGTTACATTATTTACCTCTACGTTAAAAATAATTCAATTCTGGATTAAAAGCTACATACAGAAAAAATGAAGATAATATCAAAATATCTGCTTCATAGTTTATTGGAATCAAATGCATGAGAGGAAGAAATGAATTAATTTTAATTCCAAATGATATTTTAAAACTGCAGCAAATTCTTTTAATTATAAAGGTTATTATTTAACAAATGCTTTTGCTTTTAAGAGACTAAAAATTACTTCAAGACGCTCGAACCGAAAGAGGTTGTATCATTAAAAACTCCTACTTTTATCAGTTAAAAGCTAAAATAATATATTTTAAAACTTTTAACTAATGCAGATAAAACATATTTTGTTAGAAATTACTTGATGTGAATTTATTATATTTGAAACTTACATTCAATATTTAATTACAGCATGAATTGAAAAGATTAAAAGATTAGGAATGCTGACGGAGAAAAGTAAATGCAAAAGAAAAAAAAACAAATAATAAACAGAAAAGAAAGAAATAAAAACTTTTCCCGTGTATTTCAAATAGTGGTCATCCTGAATTTTGCGATACGTATTTACAATTGTATTGTTTTCCGGGCATATTTTTATAAGGACGATATATACAGTATATTTAACGCAGTGATTTTTTAAAAAACTCAGCAAATCGTAATAGTAAAGGTCTTTCACGTAGTTTTATGTCATTAATTTATTTTTTAATGAGAAGAAAATGATTAACTTGATGAAGAAATCAAATTTTTAAAAAGTTAATGTATGACCCTATATAATAGAAACACACATTCTCTAAAATTATAAGTTGAGTGACAGAAATGAAGATGAGATTGTAACTGTAAGTAGCTACTTTAACAACATCACAATATTTTAGAATAGATTAACTGCCAAGAAAAATAAAAAAAAAAAATGTACAGTTTTTCGAAGTAATATTTTAATGCAAACTTTCAAAAATATACATTTTAACAATGTAAGTTTATACGCGGTTGCATTCCTGAACTAAAATAAATTAACTAAACACTTTAAATTAACATATACAACACTAATTTTATAACAGTAGTTAAACAAGTATTGAATAAAATATGCAATAAGAAAATAAAATAATATTTTTTTTGAAAGAGGAAATACCTCAAAATGGAGCAATTGAAACATTTTTAGCAAGCAAATAATATTTTAGAAAAATTGTAGTTTTGCCAATTTAAATCATATTAGTAAATAAAAAAATTGTTAAAATTGCTTCAAAACGAAACATTTCTTTTGTATTCATTTCAATGAACAACAATTCGAAAAGAATATATATATTTTATAGACTACAATCTATATAAGATATTTTTAGGTGTCAGTATTTCATGCATGGCGCTTTTTATGCACCAAAATTCTCGGAATTATTGCATTAAATTTACACCAATTGAAAATATTATTCCAAATTTGAATTATAAAACTTATGAAAGAAAACTCATTTAGATTTCAAATTGTTTCGGAATGTATGAATAAAATATTAAGTGTATGAATAAAATATTAAGAATTATTTATATTTGCTCAAAAATTTATTCAGAGTTTCATACAGTTCAAAAATTTTGATTAATTAATGTATCCTGAAGTATAAATGCTTTGTTTTATTTATTTTCCTTTTTAAGTATTCTTTAAAGATTTTATTTCAATAAATCAACTTAAAACATAATTTGAAATCCCCTTGAAACTTTCTTAAAAATTTGTCGAAGGATTTATTTACATTTCATCAAAGTAATTTATTTTCATTCTTTGATCAAAACTGGGTATTCTCCGTACAAATATATAAAATGTTAAATAAATCCCATTGTTCTTCTTCAGACATTAATAGCTTAATAAATGTCTTTCCTAAATTACAATTCCATCGAAAACAAATATAATTTATTTCAATTAAAAATATTTAATCCCTTTCCTTTACTAAGAATCGTAATTAGTAGCTGAGTAAGTAAGATAATTAATTACATTTAAAATGAAGAAAATGACCCGAAAATGGTGACTAAATTTTTATTACAAGAAATTTCTTGTTTTCTTTATATATATATATACATACATGTTTAATAAAAAATAATATAAGAAAAATGTTATTTAAATGATAAATCCAAGAACCTATTTTTATATTGTGTGTTCATAAATACTTAAAATACCTTCTTACCTGAATCATCTTTCTATTATACAAAGATTTATCTACTCCTTCTTCAATGGCTCAACAGCCTGGGTGCCTTCAACAACTCTTGTATTATAGGGGCTTTACTACATTTGGCAACTGTTTTCCAGTATTTTACCTTTAAGGTATCCGACTACGTTCGGAACCGCAATTTTGAAAATCATGTAAATGGATAATATGTATGATATTTAGTGTCACTTAAAATGGAAAATGTATATAAAATTGTTTTAACAACAGTATTACATTAAAAAATTATTTAAGTACAATATTTTGGCAAAAAGTGAACATAGAATAAACCATTTTCAAAATAATCTCCTTTTATGAAAAATGCTTCTATTATAATAAAATTTTGCCTGTATATAGCTCAGACATCTGTACAGAGGCTCAAATAGAATTTTTGAAATATATAACTTAGAAGTGGGTTTATCCATGTCTTACGACAACAAAGGGAAGAAATTTTAAGAAAAAAAACGCCGATAATTATTTCAATTGATTTTAACTCTGAAAATAATGTGAATTTTTCAAAAATCACAGTTGATCCTCTGTACAGAGATCTGATCTATATACAAGCAAAGTTTTATTATAATAGGAGCATTTTTCATGAAAGGAGAACATTTTGAAAAAAAGATTATTCTAAGTTAATTTTTTGCCGAAATATTGTATTTAAATATATTTTGTCAAAATGTCCTTAAGAAATTTTTATACATATATTCTAATCTAAGTGACACCAGATATCATGAAAATTATCCAATTGTGTGCTTTTTTTAAAATCACGGTTCGGAACGTAGTCGGATACCATAAATATTAAAATCGATTTTGATGCAATCAATCTATCTTAAAGGGGGTCTGCCCTAGGCCTATATTCCATGGGGTTTACCTGAAATATTTACAATTACATTAAAAAATAAATCCAATTATTTGGGAAATGCTTCTACAAAATGTAATACAATTAATACGTCTTGTTTAGTCGTTACAAAGGTAAATTTAAACTTCCTTCTTTCTTACGTCATATCCGAATAAAAACTGATGATAATCTTAGTAAAGTACTATTTTTTTTATATTTCTAATGAGCTGTGGATTGGTTTTTTTACCATTGCAGACCTAGTATATTCCTCAGGAGCTGGTATCTCTATTTAGTGCGGCACCATATAGGCGGATACCAATCGCCACACGTAATTTTGACGCCCAGTTTTCTCCACAGAGCCTCTTGAGCTCGAAAAATGTGAGCATGTGCTAGGATTTAATTTTGGCGAGAATACCCAATCCAAACAGACACTCTAGGGATCTTTTACACACCGTATAATCATATGACATATCCGCTGTCAATTTTCTGCATCATGAAGTTACCAGGATCAAACTCACAACCTAGGGTGCAGAGGGCCAACGACAAACTGGCAACGTACTAATTAAATGTAAAATGTAAAATGTTTCACCCTTATAAATGAAGACTAAATTTCCTTTTACTTTTGGCTCTATCAATAGAAATTGTGGAAAATATCAGAAAATAGAAATCAGAATTGTTACCAAAACTTAACCTTCATCTCCTAAATTCTCTATAAGCATAAGTGGGTATGGTTGATTGATTGATTGATTAATTTTTTGGGGGGGCACAAGAGTCAAGTTTGGCTATACTGTGTCACACATTCATTAGTATGTTAAAATTTTAAAAAAATATATACACACTATATATACACACACACATACACACAAATATATAAATGTATTTTAAAATGTCAGAAGAAAAATATAAAATTGAGCAAAGTATTTAAAAATGCATAAATGTAAAATTTTATAGTCAAATGGTACAATAAAATCCGTAAGAAAATTATATTTCATGTAAAACATCAATAGAGTGTAAAAATGCAAAAAAGGTTTGGATGGGGAGAAGTGGGGGTGGTAGCCCAGTGGTCATGGTCGCAGAATGGTGCCTGGAGTGGTTCCATAGGAAGTTCTAGCTTCCTAAGAGAGACTGATGTACGTTGAATCTATCAAGAAGGGTTTGCAATACCGGTATATCGGGAAACCGAATATGTTCGGAGATTGCCAACATAGCGAAATAGTATACCCTTTTATTTTTATATCTTCTATCGGGCAAAATTAATTAGACTGTGAATATAAAGTTGCATCGTGTAATCAAGAGAAGTGATAAAATATGTCAATCATCCAAGGAGGCGGGGCAAAACTATACTATAACAGCTCAGAGTGATACTGCACACGCACAGGATTCGTAGTCTAATATGATATTTGTATCTGTGAAAACAAGGTTGTAGTTGTGATGGAAGTGCGGGATGTTTAAATATTTTTTTAAATTAGTGAGTTTGTTATTCATATTTTATTTGCATATCTTTCAGTACAACTGATGCATTATGTTTTTTTATAAGATCATGTTTCAAAAATTTGCAATAGTACCGCAGACTGATTAGTGATACTTAACTTTTTTGTTATTTAAATAAATAAGATTTTCCTTTACTTTTCTGCTATTGGTTATTTACTGCTATAATTTATACGATGCAAATTTTTTTTGTGATATTTACACCCTCTAATAAAACTGGTAAATAAAACAAAGATACACATGTGTTTTCTTTATTTTTCTAAAATTTCTACTACTGGTATTAAAACCGGTTTCCCGATACTAAGATCTAAAAAATACCGAATACCGGTATTGGACTTTTGGTCCGATATTGCAATCCCTATTGTCAAGGCTCAAAAGTCCCTTGTTGGTATTGCATGGAATTGAAGTGAGTGGAAATCCAGTTCGTGTTTCGTCCTCTTCACTTGGTCTAGGTTGAAATTTACAAGATCTGTATCCAATAGCCCTTGTGTGATTTTATATGCTGATTTAATAAGCACTCATTCATTCACCTTGTGTAACCTTTTGCTTCGAAGGAAAGATGTATATAATCAGAAAACATTTCGAAATATTTAATTATAATAAAAAATATTAATATTCCCAAAGAATAACAAGTAAAAAATAACTATTCGTAAAATCCATTGTCTTAAATCATTTTACCATATTTTGCATAAAAGATTTCTTTTTAAATAAATGTTCGTAAATCATATTGTTTTACAAGTTAATAATATATTATAAATAAAAGTAATTTTTTTAAAGTATTTTTCCACACAAATTTCAAATTAATGAATTAAATGTTTCTTAAAAAATTAAAAATGGATAAATAGATAACATTAAGTAAAAAAAAATGATGAATGTTTACTAGTACAAATAAATTTTAAAAAAAATAGTATAAAGAAGTTTTGTGAAATTAAATTAAATTCATATTTTTATCCTAGCATTTTGATTTATGTTTGTTTGAAGTATTCGATGTTTATTACATAATTTTTATTAATTTTCTTTAATCAAAAATACATTTTCCTTAAATCTAGTGAAAACTAATTACATAGAAAGCAGAATTTCTTAAGAATTTTTGTATAGCGAAAATTTAAGATTTGTGGTGGTGTACAAATGGATTATTCAACTTTAAAAAAACGTATAGTGTTTCAAATTGAAATAAATGGCACACTAATATTTTAATTATTTAATCTATCACAAGTTAGTACAGAGATCTAAAATACATGCTACATTAAATACATACATATACTGCTATTTGTTTTTAGAAAAAAACCATCAATTCACTACTCTCCATTGAACATCATGTAATTTTGAAATTTCTGAATGAAAATAGATTTGAATTTTACTATCATTTTTAGAAAATTATTAAAGTCAGAATGTCGAAGGTGACATCCTGAGATAACGATCAATGTAAATTTCTCGTCGTAATTTTTATTATTACTGTGATTATAAACATGCTTAATTTTCCAAGATTTTAAATGGATTTAATGCTAGAATAATGGACATGAAAAATTCATATTTCATAATGTCAAATGCTATTTCGGAATAACAGAAATTGACAAACATTACATATCTCGTTGAAATAACATTGCCCTCATATTGGTATATGATATGCATAGCAAAAAGAGCATCACAGGTGCCCACTTTCCTCTTTAGTGATTATTATTTTTTTCCCTTTGGAATTAGCTATGGATCGTACAAGTGCAGTTATTTGGCCATTTTTATGCCAACCAACTTAGTATCTAGCTGTGCAGTGTTTAGGCATTAGTTTTAGGACACCCTTTATAATGCATGTAAAAAATACAACCTTAAAAATATTTTCTGATTATTTTCACGGGTGTAGTAAATAACAGATTTTTTTCTTTTTCCAAATGCTGTTTTTTGGGAAACCAATGCATTATCCCCTCCTAAGAAGAAATACTCAATAATTTTATAATAACCATTAAAGACAATTTAATTTGATTTCATTGTTACTGTTGTTTCTTATCCCACATTGTGCAGCTCTGCTGCACCATCTCCATAAAACCAAAAATCTCCAAGAAATCCAGAATTAAAGTGGAATTTCTCTAACCCTCGTCAAAAGTAAAAATCATACAATTAAGAATATAACTCGGGGAGGGCTGGTAAGCAATGTGATTTCAGTATGTGCTTTTATTACCTTAGTACAGCTTTTATCAAACTGTAGGACGCGTCTCTCTAGGAGGGCATTATAACCCTTAATGGCATGTTGAGCATATTGAGCATATATAAGTCGAAGATAAATTATTATTTAAAAGAACTGTTAATTTACCGAAATGAAGCATAATAAAATACATTCTGAGCTATGAAAAGTAATATAATACTTATCCTGATGCTTAAAAATAACTTGAATTATATTTATTACTTAAAAGCAACATGTAAAGAAATTAATACTTATATTGATAATTTGTACGATTTATAATTATAATAACATTGTATCTTTACCGCCAAAATGTATTGTTATTTCATTCAACACATTGTCAATTGTCACGGTATGGGGTGGGGTGAGATGAAAATTATATTATTGGAAATTGGGCCACCAACATTGCAAGTTTGAGAATCACTGCCTTAGTTTGGTGATTTATAAAAATTTAGAGCTTTTATTGCATAAATAATATGAAGAATAAAAATATCGATAGCATCAATACAGAAAAGAATTATTTTTCAAGCAAACTCTAGAGAAAAGTGTTTTCTTACATATAGACATAAAAAAATCTATATTCCGCTTTTTTGTACATGTGTGTATCCTATATTCAAATTCTTTAAACAAATTATCTGTACCCTTAATGGTTTTGATCTAAACATTTGGTTCAAGTTTTGTAAGGCATAACATTTATAAAGAAAACTAGATGTTGCTTTTTTAAAAATATTTGGATCTATTTCCAATACGAATAAAATACATACCCTCAATTTAAAAAATTTCACATTTAATGAAGTCTGATTTTTTTTTTAGCTTGTGTGTCTAATGCTTTCTTTCAAAATTGTTTCCTTTCATGAATGTTTTCATTAAGTTACATCAAGCGTAATCGTTTTTTTACAAGAGATCAACTTATTTATATAAATCAAATTGAATCTTTAGTTCTATTCTTAAAATGCACTTAAGTTATCATGAAAAAATAATTTCCAATAAACGTTTTCAAAGCAAATTGTTATTTTTATGTGTAAGACTGATATTGCAATTCATCGTTGGCATTCCACTTATTTCTCCACTTGAGAACATTTGTAATTGAAATGCCTTTCATGTACTTCAAGTATCTGATGCATACTAACGAGCATTTAGAGAATGAATAGTTTTAGTTTATTTTTACCATTCAATTTCCTAAAAGCATAATATTTTCAAACATATAAGAAGTTTAAATGGTCTCATGTAAAATAAGCATATTTTTTATAACCGGAGTCTGGAATTTGAATCTTTCAAGATTAGTATTTTATTTATTTATACATTTTATAAAAGAATAATCATTTGTCAATAGTCAAATTTAATTTTTATTTTAATACCAGTTATACTTATTAATGTCAAAATTTTTTAAAATACTAACTACATATGTTTATTTCAGTGGCACTACTTGCTTTACATTCGAAGAAATAAATATGTTTCTTGATATATTCTAATTGAGGTGAGTTTTACAAAAAAAATAATAATAATAATAATAATAATTGAAACAAAAAATATAACTCGAAAAAAAATATTGAATTAAATTGAAAATAAGCTTTTCGTAAAAAAAAAGAAAAAGAAAGAAGAAAATTTATTACTACGTAAATACTAATAATAAAAAATTGCATTTTTACACAGACACATGCCTTCAAAAAGACAGCAGCGATCTTGGTTTGATAAAGTAAATCAATTATGGCTATAAACACTGCAAAGAAAGGTATGACAAGAATTTCGCTCTCCAATGAACTTCATTAATATTACAATATATATACTTTTTTTAAAAAAAAATCTAGGTTTATGTTGAATCATTATTTTATTCTTATGCATTTTACATAAATATTTTACCTACAATTAATTATTGATCCTATATATATATTTTATAAAAATATGGGGTATGATAAGTCTAATCATTTTTGAATAGCTAATATAATATGTTGATTCAAGTTTAATTAAAGCAGATAAGAGATTTATAGAATAGGGCGAAGTAAATGAGTGAGTGTTTAATAATGTACTGCAGTGGTTCTCAAACGTTCAATACTTGCGCCCCAATATTCAAACATAATTTTCATCACGCCCCCTCCATACAAAAAGAATGTATTGAATTCTATGATACGATATTTTTTTATGCTAAATCTACAATAGGATTTAAATCTCTTAAATTCCACCCCCGCATGTAAATGTCTCGCTCAGCTAAAACGTTCTTTTCCCCGGACGTATATATACGTCTGTCAAAAGCACGATTTTTTCAGTGCACTTCAAATATTCCGCAGGATTTGGAATACAATAAAAGGACAATGTTTGCGAAAGATGTAATTTCGGAGGATTTGATTATTTTTATTCCTTCCCCTCTCCCTCCAATATATCATATAACCACGCCTACGTGGAAACCGAATGGAATTGAGCCTACGTAGCATTGGGGAGCGAATCGCATAACTTTTAATCGGCAGTTAAGGAATTCATTATAAACTGCACAAATTATCAATTGTTTTACATATAACACAACCATGGGAATTATTTACTTGTTCTTAACTTAGTATTGTTAAATTAATTATGAAATACATGGTGCAGTACTGATACTTTGTAAATGAAATCAGTGTATATGTGTATTCTACTTTTATGTCAGAATGTATTTCCGGTTTGTTTACCTTCAGTAAATTAGTAATTTTTTTGAATGATCTTTTGTTTTCGACTTTTCAATATGCTCGCGCCCCCCTTGTAGAGTTATCACGCCCCCAAGGGAGGCATGCCCCACAGTTTGAGAAACGCTGATGTACTGCAATAAAGGAAATCATGGTTGAGTCCTAGGAGGACCCACTTTTGGTCGCCAAATTTTTTGTCGCCAAATTTTGAGCGATAAAGGTTACAATATGGTAACCCTTCCATTTCATCAAAAATTTGGATTTTCAAATCACCGAAAAAATGGCAACCCTAAAAAAGTGCAACGTTTTTCGCCCTTTTCCGAAAAAACGTCATTTTGACATTTGACTTCGCTGGAGAAGGTTTGCTCTCCACCGGTTGTTGTTAAGAATGGCGTGTGAAAGGAAATTACTTGAAAGTGAGGCTACGACAGGTTTCTTTGTGCTCCTGGGCACAAAGGGGAAGAAAGAGACGTTAGATTGATGTATGAAAGCTAATTTAATTGCTTCTCGTTATGAATGTCCGAGCTGTAAAAAAAAATATGCGTTTGCAAGTGCGAAAGGGAACGGTTGACGGCTACGAATGGCGTTGCCGCAACCAGTCGAAAGATAATCACCACGACGTCGTTCGGAGTGTGAGAAGGGGCACTTGGTTTAGCGAAAGCAAACTTTCTATAACTATTATCTTGCGTTTGACGAGATATTGGTTTCACAAGAGCATGAATCTATTGAAGGCACCTGGTCTGTAATTAAAAAGGGCCTTCATAAAGCGCACGTCAAGGGTCAATTTGATTCTTACCTTGCGGAATACATGTGGCGGCGATCTAACGGTCACAAGTTGGTGAATGAGAATTTTCATAAATTCCTTGCATCCATCGCAAGGGTGTATCCACCAACAGATCATGACGAAATGCAAGCGTAAGGTAAGTGCTTTTTAACATTTTTTAAAATGATTGATTTCATGTATTTCTTCGATTTTATCTTTGCGAAACGCCCCTTTCGTCCTTTTTTAAAAATGTAAATCATGTTGTACACACTGGTTTGAGAATGCTTTTTTAAAATGAATTTCATTGCTTTCTCCGTTTTTTTCTTTATATAATGATTAATTTAATGTATTTATTCGATTTCATCTTTGCGAAACGCCCATTTCATCCCCCTTCTCTCCCCCCGCTGACGCATGCGCTTCCCAAGAGTTTTTCGTCATTGAGCCTTTTTGAAAACCTTCAATTTGGCGCTTTTTGGCGAAACATTTTTGGCGCCAAAAACAGCAGTGGGTCCTCCTAGGATTTTACCATGGACTAACGACGAATCTCATAATTTTGAAACCCAATCAAATATCGTGGAGGACACTTGAGCTCACACTCTGCTCTCGAAACTACCACACCACGTCACGCAAGGACTCTGACTGATTATACTTGCATCAACCTCTTACATGGAGTTCCTTCAGAGGTTCTAGATACCAAATTCCTGACAGAGCAGCCACGAGTTCAGGGCCATGGCCACGAAGCTAGTGCTGACCATGACACAGTATGGAAGTTCTTTGATAATATGCAATCTTAACAATTTTTATCTCATTGGAATTGAATATTTTACTACTAAATGTGTAGCGAGTTTCACTAATCCTCTTGGTAAAAATATTCTTTAACTGTGTTAAAGACTACTAGTAATGATTGCTATGTTAAACTATTATTTTAGTTTAAAAACCACTTTCAATATAGAGGACTTTATTTTATGCTAATGTAAATGCTATTTAAACCCTGGCATTGTGGTGTATGAGGTTAATCGTAAAATCTCTGATTAGTAGATTGTGATTTGTGACAAAGAAGTCGTGCGGTCTGCAGTTAATATTCATTTTAGCATCCATTCAGAGTAGTGGAAGGCAAATAGAAGTTGATTTGTTACCAAATTGCCTCTGTTCGAGAAGGGATTTTCAACGGAACTACAAGCAGCTCGAAAGATAAGTTGTTTTAAATAATCCTATACGTTACAGTAAGTGTTTGTAGGAAGATTGCTCTCAAAATTAGGGGTATATGTTGTAAATATTTCATAAGGCATTAGATCTAAAATAAAAGTACCGTGAAATCCGGTGTACAGCGCGAACCAGTTTATAACATGTATCTATAGTTTGAAGTTTAAAAATATTAACTTAGTGTAAATAGATACTTCATTCAAGAGAGACGTTTAGAAACACAACACGTATTCATGGGAAACAAGACGAGTATGGTTATACAAGTACATTGTATAAAATAGCTCAACAATTTTCACACCGCCATCTGTTGGCATTCACACAAATCTAATACACATATCAAACTGCAT
This sequence comes from Trichonephila clavipes, assembly GCA_019973935.1. NCBI lineage: Eukaryota > Metazoa > Arthropoda > Arachnida > Araneae > Nephilidae > Trichonephila > Trichonephila clavipes. The sequence continues at coordinate 366,003 of BMAU01021105.1, forward strand.
AATATTTAACAGAAGCTGCATTTTTAAATCTTTTTGCATACTCACCATATAACGCACAGTCTAACTTTTTACGAAGGGACATGAAACGTCCGTGCGCAATGCTCTTATGTTTTGAAGTCAGAAGGTTAGTTTCGAGGTATTTTTCCAAGCTTTAGAAAAAAAAAAATTGTATACCTCCAGAACTACAATCTCTTAAGTCCGTAGGGAAGGTTATTTCTTTTATTTAAGCAGTATTTCGATATATGTAATAGTCTAATTTTTGTTATGCACATTTTTTTTTATTTTTAAAGCGATCATATCCGTCGCATATTGCATACTCGATTTTTTGTGTTAAAAATGCACGTTATATGCCGGACTTTACTGTAATTAATTTTAAAATCATGTCTGCTTTTTTTCCGAACTCTTTTATGCCTGTAACCTCCAGAACGCGACAAATTTAAGCAAATCATTTAGTTTCTACAATTTTATATAAATATAATGAATTGGATGAAAGCATTGTAATTATTTCATCAATTGAATGATGATTGATTGAATATTAACGTCGCACTGTTCAGCTACACGAGGGTTTTTGGCGACGGACCACGTAATTTTGAAGCATGGCCAAGTGACGTGGATGACACATGAGCTGGCACCACCTCTCCTAACTACCACACCACACCAACGGGAGGACGTTTCAGCTCACGGCAGATTTAACGTGCATCACGCCCCTACACGGCGGGTCTTTAGTGGTAGTGGGCTTGAACTCGTGACAAGGCAAGCCACGATCCGATACCTTTACCACTCGGCTACCGCGGCCACATTATTTCATCAAGGTTTGGTGTAAGCATTTCTTCTGAAGTGAATGTAAACTGAAAAGTTCTGCTATCAAATTAAAGTTGGTGATTTGTTTAAATTGTAAACACGTATCGTGTCCTGTTATTCTAAGAAAATAAATCATTCTGTAGCACTATATTTAAAATATGAGAAATATCAAGTAAGAAAAAACTAAACGGAAACACTTTGAAATAAAGCTTAGAATTCAATTATTTTCATTTATCAAAACGCTTGATAAATTTGCTTTCATTAAAATAATCTTGTGTTCTTCTCAAATTAAGTGTTGTTTGAGTTAATGTAGCAGTCTTACTCAGAATTTAAGAAACTATATATATTTCGGCGCATAAAAAATTAGATGATCTTAGATCTTAAATAAATTCTTTGTATATAAATATTTTTTCAAAAGATCTTAACTAGACTTAAATTTTTCTTTTTAATATTAAAAGGAAAGAACAATCAATAAAAAATAATTTTCAGTAATCAAAAACACTGAAAAAATGACTTCTGATAAATAGAAATTTTCTTCATAAACTTCTTTCATAAAAAAAGTAAAGAAAATTAAAGTTCTTTGAATGATAAAAAAAAATATGCTTTGAGAGAAAAGTTATTTTTTATTTGCTTCTAAATAGAAGAATTTAATAATTCCTGATTGAGAGAAACAGAGTATTTTCTTTTTTTAAGAACCTGATTTAATTTTTCCTTTCGAATGATATTTGATTTTTTTTAGTACACGCATTCGATAAAACTCGCAAATATTTCAGAAAGCAATTGAATCTTGGAAAAAAAAGCTTTTTGAAATAATTTATTTATAGATGTAACAGAATTTCGTTTATTTTGATATACTCTCTCTAAGGTGTTATTTTGAAGAATTCTAAGAAATAATTTTGGTAATTGTTTTCAGATTTGGACAGATACTGAAACAAAGATAGCTCCAAATAAATTCAGCTGTCAATGTCATTAAAATTTTAACTTTAAATAAAAATCAGTAAGATAAATTAAAGGAAAGTGCGAACATTTTTTCTAAAGTCAAACCTTAGAAAACCAAGAAGCAGGCATATTAAAGTAAATAAAATAAGTCCAAGTGATGGAATTGATCATTTCATTAGATATTAAATTGTTTTAAAATAAATATTTAATATCCATTAAATGATTTTTCTTAATTTGCTTTTTACATACAAACTATTATTAGTACATTTTAATGTATTAAATTATTGTTTTGAGTGTAAAATATTCAACTTCATAGCAAATGATTCATATATTTGATTGATTCCTCTATGTTTTGATAAATTTTACGGAAATTTAAATTCTTTAAAGTAAAAAAAAATGTAAAATACAGCTCTTTTTCGTCTCTTTATTGAATTCGCAGGAATATGCATTTATAGAAATATTAGTAATTTATTTCCAGTCGATATCACAGTTCAAAATCCAAGGAATTTTAAAGTTAGAAGGCCAATTTCCTGCCGTCATTGCAAATCTGATAAAATTAAATGGATGGAAATAGTAAATTGACTATTGAAAAATTTTCTGATAGTAGCTCTTCTATGTACTAAGAAGAAGAATTTTCGTAAAATGTATTTGTTGTTACATTGCTCATTCAATATAAGTAATATCATTGTTGCATAGAATATTTCAGATATTCTGTCACTTTGATATCACAACTATATCTCTTGAAAGTGTAAAAAAAATGGAAAATGGCTGCGACGGAAGTAGAAACTAGAATCGGAGAACAATTTTTGTAAAAGTAATTTCGTTAGACAAGCAATATGTGAAATATTCTTTGCACATATCACAAATTTATTAAAATCCAAAAGCAATCTAGCATTAAAATGGGGAAAAGTACTTAAAAATCGTAAACTAATGTCAATTCAATAGTTTTGTTAAAACATTTTTTAGCATTTCCTCCCTTTAGCATGATAAGAATTGAGAATCATAAAAAGAACACTTTCACATTTCAAATACTTCTGTAAGGATTTCTCCTCCACGACTAGAGATGTGGGAGAAAGGGAAGGAAGACTAGCGATGTTAAAATTCACTTCGTGTATTTGCAACACAAACAACACAAGTTCCATTAATTAAAATTAAGAGATGCACTAATTTAAGCAATATGAAGACAATTAACGAGGTACGCGAAGTAGGAGAAGACTTTAATTACCAGTAACACTTTCTTGAATTCAAGTACACTGCCTTCCTAATTATCTAATCTATATTCAATCTCCAGTGACCAATCGTCAACTTAATTATTACAATTATCAAATACTAAACATCTGCGTTACACTTTAAATTTGATTAATCTTTGATCCACTAGTAGCCTGTCTTATCTCTCTCCCTTTTTCTCACTTGAAAGCCTATGCATTACATAGTAGTCATAATTTGCATGTTCACGTTCTCTTCTTCAGAGGGAGCGTTCTAAGAAAATAGTATTTAAGGACCAAAGATTCACCAAGAAGATTTGTTAGTGAGAAGGTCGCGGATAGGGCCGTCACACATTTAACCTTTTTTACTAATAATTAACATTTTGAGCAATAGCATTTGAACTGACATTTTTTGCTAGGCTAAAAGTTAGTGTGTGTGACTACGCTTTTTTTTCTACGAAATTATTTTACGTGTATAAGAAAAAGCGTTCATTTAAAAGGTAACTATAACCTATAATGACAACAAACCTGTTCTTTGTAAAACTTTGAATATTAACAATAAGTATAGCAGAAGCATAAAAATGCGAGCTGTTGTCTTTCCAAAGAATGGATAATACTGATTGAAAAGAACACTACGTACTTGATTATAGTATAACTCAAGCAAACTACTATGTTAGAGAAAAACTGCTGGATTCTACATCTCATGGATTATGGCGAATATTCAATTTCATCTAAGATTAATGTAAATAATACCAACCTGGACGTAATTTATTTTCGCTAAGTTAGTTCATCGTTTAGTTAAGAAAAATGCTGAGATTGAATTTTAATTTGCTGAATTTCGGTTCCATAGACAAGAGTTTTGAAAGAATAATGTCATCTGGACCGTACTAAATTCAACAAACCAGTGAACTTCGTGAAAACATGGCTTGCATTAATTTAAATATTTTTTCATCAAATGGCAAACAATTATTAATACATTTTAAATATAATTTCTATTGAGGTTATACAGCTCTACTTTAAAACGCATTATCCATCCAAAATGTCCATACTAACTGATAACATATACATCTCTAAATGTAAAAGGAAACATTGGTGCAGAAAGAAAATAAAGAAGAAATGAGAATTACACTTGTTTATAATATATCTCGGTTAATATAATCCCTAAAAAAATCATTTAACTAAGACATCATTCTACAACTCTTTCAAAAATCAATCACTTAAAATTATCTCATTGTGTTCTTCTAAGTTGTTACCTTCTTGTAATTATTTTATGATTATGAAACATCATATAATCATTTTTCTCTATTCTTTTCCGGTAGCTTATAGGTAGCGTACCTATTTCCGAAGCAAAAGGTTACGAGTTCTAACTTGGCTGGAGTCGGTAGGTTTTCTGATTGCAAAAATCATAGGCACGCACATCATAGAATTATGTGGCCACCATGAAATAGCTTTCACAATTGTGGACTTGCCGTGTCTGCAAAGGCGAAATTATTACAAAACAGCGGAAAAAAATATACCTCTTTGTACATAGTTTTTAAGAATTTTTAGAATTTTTTTTCTTCGAAATTGTAACTTATTAAAATCTTTCTTAATATATTTAAGTTTAAGTTTGTTTCAGGGTTATTGCTGAATAAGTAATTCCTTGAAAAATTACAATCTTGTGTTATACTATTTTTATATATGTAAATATATTTTATTTTCTCGTGAGGGTTTTTGCAGCAAAATATATTTTAAAATTCTAATTACATAGTCTCAAGAGTCATTTAATATTTAGTCATTTATTTTATTGCTATGAATCTTTTTGCTTTTCCCATAGATAAATTAATCAATTAAAACATATTTTAATCTCATGTATATAAAACTAATTCTCAAAAATATGTTCACTTTGCAACTAAATCAATGAAAATACATGAAACTGGAAAACATGCAATAAATATCAGGAAATTTTAACTTATCTAGCTATGTTATTTTTCTTGAGTTCAAAATTACTAATGTACAAATCTGTTATTTAAGATAAAAGCATTATTTGTTCATAAATGTTTTCGACAATTTTCTAAAAATAAAATAAATTTTGAACATTAATTAAAATTCGAGGAAATACTTTAAGTACATCCTGAAATGTTTTCTTCGTGAATTACATTAAGTACCTATTTTTATCCATTAAAAATAACAAAATGGTTTACACATGTACTTCAATCACTCCCCTCGAATACATGGAAATCCTTAGAACCGAAAGTAATTGTAAGTACTTCTGTTATTCGATGCTAGTAAATGAATGCTTTAACGAAGAAGTGACTTATCTCATTTCGAACGAAATCAATAACATCTTTTGACAAGAACTTGTTTTCGATGAATTTTTAATAATAAAACCACTGTTTATAAACATTTGAATAATAACTTAAGATATCTTTTATTTATTGATATTCCATAAAAAATAATCATGAAGCAATGAATACAAATAAATTGAATACTTAAAGTATATATTATTTCATGCATCGATAGAGGGAGAGAGATGCTTATGAAGTGATTTCTTAGTGTGTTAACAAGATTACTTCAATTCCATTATTTAAAATTATTATTATTCTTATTTTCTTTCTTTTTTTCCTAATGATCCTTTCAAGAGATGAAAATATAACAATCAATAGTCCCCCTTGTTGTTTATAACTGTAAAGTTAATGCTTTTAAATATAATAAGGTAATGAATATTTGCTGCATATATTATTCTTCAAAAATACATAGAGAAAAATAACACAAGAATTTGATTTTTTTAAATATAAATTTTTAACAGTATCATCTACTCGACTACAAATCAATAAAAAAACAATTTTGCTTGTTTCTTAAAGTATATAGATTATTTTCTTTCTAAACTCCTAACTATGCGAAACTAAAATAATTATAAATTATTTCAGAAATTTTAAGTAAGTAGTTAAACATTCATTCTTTCTTTAAATTTGAAAATTCTTGTTCAAACAGTATTCATACACAATATTGCCTATATTTTATATAAAAATGACAAAATTCAGATTTTTCAAAATTCAATTTTAATCTTTCTATGTACACTGTACTGCATATTTAAACCTGTGAACATGCTTTAAACGATTTTATTATTTCTAACATAATAGAAAGAAGCGTAATATTTATGTTAAGCACATAAGAATTTATCTTCAGCAAGGTATGGTGAAAAGTCAATTAGCATGAATTTCCAATCTACCTTCAATAAATTACAGATAAAAAATATAGTTTGAATTCTTTTATTTTAAAATATAACTATGCAACTTATATGTTTCCTCTTGGTGCTGGTAAAAATTTGCTAACAAGTTAGCATAAAAATAATTTTATAGAAGAGTTGTAGAAAATACATTTCTGTATTTCTTACTATTTAATAATTAGAATACTAATTGGGAATATAATAATAATACATACATACCTGGAGTTATTCCATCTTAAAATAGAAAGGAGGTATGGACCACCATTAATTATAGATTTTTTTAAAATATCGTTTTTAAAGACTCACAAAATTGTTTTCTCCCAAAACATTTAAAACTTGATTCAGTAAAGTGTATTGCAAAATGCACTTCAGTGCATATGAAGCCAGCACTAATTAACAAATAAACGTTTGTTCGGAGACTTAGAGGTAGAGCGACGGCCTCGTAAGCTCAAGATTACAGGTTCGATCCCACTGGAGTTGATAGATATTTTTGCTGTGAAAGTTGTAGGTAAGCATGTCATATGATTATGCGACGTGTGAAAGATCCCTTGAGTATCAATTTGGATCTGGTATTCCCAGCTAAATTAAGTCACACGGCAATATTTAGCATCCTATGAGAGCTTGAATTAAGATTAATTCGCGCTTCAAAGTCTGGTAGTGAGAGCCACCATTAGATGGTGCCACCTCCGAAATGGCTCACACTCTTAGGGGACTCGCAGTGTCTTTTAAGGCTTGTGTGCCAAAACGCAGCTTCATTTGAAAAAAAATTAACAAATAAATGAAAATTATTTTATCTTAAATTAACAGTTATTACTATTAAAAAGTAGGAGTAGGAGTAATATACAATGTTATTACATTAATAACAATAAGTGCAGTAGGTATAACAATAACAATTAGTACATTCAAAACAATAAGTACAGTAAGTATAACAATAACAATAATTTAGTAAGTATAACAGTTACAGTTTGCACATTAATAACAGTAAGTACAGTAGATATAATAATAACAGTTAGCACATTGATAATAATAAGTACAGTAGTTATAACAATAACAGTTAGTACATTAACAATGATTAATTCAATTTTGAATACTTTTAAAAATTGTCAACTCTCTATAAATATACAGATAGTAAAAATAATCGAAAAATATTTATAGATGTTAATTAATTTGATTAACATAACTTAAATGAAAAAATAGTCAGATGTTCAAATAAAATCCATACTGAAAAATAAACAATACTAATTAATTTATCTCACTCCGATAAACATCTACAAGAAGTAAAAAACGGGGGAATTGAAATTACTCCTTGATAAACGTAACAGGTAATGTTCAATCGCTTAAAAAAGTCCCCTGGCTTTCTCAGGGGAGCACGCAATTTAACAATTAATGAAATAATAAAGAAAAAAGGAAACGGGAATTCTTCCGACAAGTAATGCTTAATATCACGTTTTTGCAATTATTTCCCCTAAGCTGGAGCTACCAAGTCACTAACCGATTTGCTAGCAGGGAAATTGTTCACTTAATAAAAAAGGGTGGAAAAAACAGTTTACCCTCCATTTTAGGAAAACGTACAAGTCTTAAGAGAAAAAAGAATAAAAAGGAAAAAGATGCAAATACTTCCTTTTTAAAAAATGCGTTGACTGCCTTCAAAATAGATTTTGTATAACTCACAAAATGGAATTTAAATTAGAAGAGATTTACAGTTCTTAGAAGGATTTTTATGAAGCCTTTGGAGAGGCTTAGCACATAAATAGAATATTAGGCGTATAAAGAAATTTTCCGTCTTTCTTCTTAAATATTATTTCGTAAAATATGTATTTTAGGTAATTTCTGCAAAAATATATGGATACTTAAACGGAATTTATATTAATATTTGCTTCAAATTATCTAATAAAGTTTAAGACACAATTTTGTGTTAAATTACCGTGTGGTGTTTTTTTTTTTGTTAATTCACTATCAATAAAACACTTCTATTTGATAAAAATTAAATCAAAAAGCAATTATATTCTTTAAGGTTTCCGACTGCATTCGGAACCTTGATTTTGCAAAAGCATACAAATATATATATATATATATATATATATATATATATATGTGTGTGTGTGTGTGTGTATATTGTTACGTAGATCCGGATTTGAGGATTTTATGCAAAACAATCACAAAGAAAATAAACAGTTCTTTAAGAGCGATGTGAATTTATTATCGAAAATCCAATTCTTTAAACACAGGATTCAGCAGCAATATTCACAAAGTAAACCTCCGAAGGTCTTCACACCTTCAACAGCAATCAACTGCAATATTCAGTGTTTTAAAATACACGCAAGTAAATATTATTCACAAGCGCAGCCGAGCTGATCTCTCTCTCTCTCGCTAGTCAAAACAACCTCACTACTCGCTGGCTTAATCAAGATTCCTCGCCGTTGAGTAGGCGTTGAATAGGCGTTGCTTTTTTGGGCTTCTGGACTGTAAGAACAGTCCTCAATCCTATATCTGGACAAGTCTTCGATGAGGGGCATGGCGAGAGTGGGGTTTTACATTCTGCTAGGTGGCATGACGGCGATTCGTTGATCGATGGGATCCGGGAGGCGTGGCTTCGGTGCTTCGTCTGGAACGGAAATTAGAATTTTCAGGTGCCAACGCCGAAGGCGTTTATACCTAGTATGAGAAGAATAGGAAATCCATGATGAAATAATAAAAAATCAACAACCCCTCAAAAGAGGGGGGGAATGAACGAGATGCCTGCTACGCCAACCGAACGAGCTGAGTGAACTACCCAGAAACAGGTTGGTGACGTAGTGGCTTGAATGAAGGGAAGGACCAGGAAGGAATCCATCGCCAAAAGATGTACATGGAGGGAGGGGGGAGGTGACAGTCAGAACTGACCCTGTTTCGATTAGCAGTAGAGCGTTTGATGTTGTAGATGTTTGAATTTGATGTTTATTTGTTGAGTTACGGCGGTTTGAGTGGTAGCTGCCATTTTGCCGTGGCATAGGCGTATTTCAATTTAGGATGTGGATACGTGAACATTGTTTGTGCTCGAATAATTGGGTTGTCGTGATTTTCTATAGTTCTGAAAACATTCCTAGCTAACTTAGTGATGTAACTAGAAATCGGCTCCATATGTAGGTCGAAGTGAATAACATCATTTCTAACGTACCAAGGTGCTTTAGTAATGAGTCGGAGAATTTTGTTTTGGATAACTTGGATTTTTTTTCATGTGGGTGGCAGCCGCTGCTCCCCAGACAGGAGAAGCGTAAGTTATAATTGGGCGCAGAACTTGCTTGTATAAAATGACTTTGTTTTCAAGGGAAAGTGGAGAATTCCTCACAACGAGGGAGATAGCTAAATGAATTCTCCCCCAGAACTTTTCTGAGAGATAGTCGATATGCTTTTTGTATGTTAAGCGGCTATCCATGTGTAGACCCAAGTAACGAGCTACCGAGACCCACTGTATGTTGTCTTCAAAACGAGTGAGTTGAAAAGGGGGGTCAATAACTCCCCATTTTCTGAATATAATTGCTTGAGACTTGTCAACATTAATTGCAATTCTCCATTGTGTGAGCCAATCTTGTAACTTGTCAAGATAGTTTTGCATGTTTTTAAGTGTGTATTTGAGTGCTTCGTCTGGATGGTGAGTTTGGAAAAGTTTTTGACTTGGCTGAGAGCTTAGTGACTGCTCTCTGATTGGTTGCTGGGTAAAGTGAACAGTGACTCCAATTGGCTGCCCTGGGGACTGGGGTTTAAGAAATGGGGAGGCGTAAGTCCAGTGGGGAAGGCAAGAGAAAAACAGTGACAAAAATATTTAAATAAATATTTTAGTAAAATGAGGTGCAATAAAAATACTGCACGAAATATTAAAGTTAAGGAGGATTATACGAATCAAGAAGTATTCTTCTTGGTCTCTTAGAATTATCATTAGGAATGTATGGAATTAAGTTTTGCATATTATAGTTGTTGGTTGCTGGTAGATCACCAAAGAAGTTAATTGCAATTTTCTGAATATGAGCTTTAAAACTGGTAATTTTTAATGCATTACGTATGTCATCATTGCGCATATATCTTTAGGCTTTGACAATCATACGAATTAAAGAATTTTGCAGAGTGTCTAAAATATTGATATTTGTTTTAGCAGCCTAACCCCATACTGGACTTACATAAGCTAAAATTGGACGCATAACGGCTGTATAGAGAAGCACTTTGTTTTCTATACTTAAATGAAAGTTCCGGCCGATTAAGGGGTAGAGTTTAAACATAATTTTCCGGAACTTATCACGTGTGTAAAGAATGTGTTGTTTCCATGTTAGGTGCGTATCGAAAATTATTCCGAGGTATTTAGCTTCCTGAGACCAGGGGATCTGTTTATTGTACATTATGATTGGTGGTGGGAGTGAGTGCTTTTTTGTAAAAATAATAGCTGTGGATTTTTCAACGTTGATGTTCATTTTCCATTTATCGTAGAAATTTTGTAAATGAAGGAGGTGCTTGTTTATTGCAAATGAAATCGTAGACAGTTTTTTGTAGGTTGCATGAATGGCAGTGTCATCAGCGTACAGGTTAATTTTTGTTAATGAGTAGTCAGGGATGTCGTTAATATAAAGATTGAAGAGCAGAAGGTCTAGCAAAGAACCTTGGGGACACCCTGCAGATTCAGAGTGCTCATTTGATAGTGTCTCGTTGATTCTAATTTTTAAGGAACGATTAGTGAGATAGGAGTGAATGAGGTGAATCAGTGGGGGAGGTAGGTTATAAGAAATTAGCTTGAAAGTGAGACTCCTCGCCGTATCGGCGAGCATCGTTTTTATAGGCGCGATAGAAACTTCCAGTATTATAACCGCTCGTGTCAATGAACATGACACTAGTGGAGAGATCTACTACTTTCTAGAAGATTCCAGAGGGTTCCGAACTTGCCAACATGGTCGCCAATGACGCCAAAATGGTCACCAAATTGGCCACCAACTTGGTCGCCAAAAATGATGCCAACTTGGCTCTACCGCCATGATTTCGCAAAGTTCTCATTGAATCGCCATTGTAACGTAAGGGGTGGCATTGCTTGCGAATAGTACAATTTTAACAAGAAATAAATATGGCATAGAATAATATAAATGCATTAAACACTCAAATACAAATTATTCACACTATTTAGACAAAATTCGTAACATATATATATATATATATATATATATATATATATATATTAATATTTAGCGTCACTGAGATTAGAATATACACATAAAATGGTTTAAAAAAATATTACAATAAAAAGTTATTTAAATGTAATATTTTTTTTAAAAAAACTAACTTAGAGTTCCCCATTTTTAAAACATTTATCTTTTATCAAAAATGCTTCTGTAATAATTATATTTTATTTTGATCCTAGCCTGAGTTAGGATTTAAAAAAAAATCACATTATTTTCAGAGTTACGGTCAATTAAAACAATTATCGCTCTCTTTTTGTTTAAATTTCTCTACTGTAATATGTTAAATTATAAATGAACTTCTAAGTTATGTATTTCAAAAATTTTAGTTCTGTTCAGAGTGATAACAACTATATGTAGTCAAAATATTATTAATAAAACAGCATTTTCATTAACAGTAGAATGTTTTGAATATGGGTAATTCTATCTTAATTTTTTGTCATAATATTGCATTTAAATAGTTTTTATTTTAATAACATTCTTAAAGCAATTTTATACATGTATTTTAATCCAAGTGACACTAAATATTAAGAAAATATTATTCGTTTGCACGCTTTTGCAAAATCACGATTCCGAACATAGTCGGATACCTTAGCAATAAAGTATATTTACGCAACCTTAATTTAGTCTGATTCAGCATTTAAATCATTTTATTTTTCAGAATATGATTTGTGAGATTTAATGTTTGATATTTTCTCATGCATTTGGATAAAGTTCAATTATGTGTTATTTTAAAGGATTTTTGTTCTTCAACTTCACTCCAGTTCCATCAATAATTTTTAAAATTTAAACTCATTAACTTTTATATAGTTAAAAAATCTGAAGACATATAAAAACAGCAGCATTTGAAGCACACACACACACACATTTACTTGTATCATAATTATTTATTTGTTTCCGTATTATAATAAGTGATAAAAGAAACAGTTTTTGAATTTTGATCATTTTTGTAATAATATATTTTAAAGAAAATTTCAGTTCAGAATTATTTCAAGAAAAATGTGTTTATGCAAAACAATTCTTAAGTGAATATTGAATTATTTCAGACTATATTATCTTCCTTCAGATTCTATTTTCAAAATTAATAATACAAATAAACATTTTATGATAGATTTATAGGACAACCATAAATTCAATTTTTATATTCAAAATAAAAAAAAAAATATTCTCAAAATTTATTTTATATTAATGAATAAAGTTACGATCGCAGATTCAGTTTAATGATTTTAAAGTGGTTGAAAGTATTCCTGAATAAAAAATATCGAAGACAATAATCATTTATGTATTTTTTAAATAAGAGTCAATATCTAAAATCTCTAAGAGTGAGAATATCTAAAATATTTCTTATACATTTTAAGAGAAAAACATTTTTTTGAGCAGTTTGTTGAACATTTATGTTTCATTGTGAATGTGTGAGTTAAAAAAATTATTCCAATATTATAATTACATTTTAAGATGAATCTGACGGGCATCATTAAATAATTATAATTAAAATTTCCTTCAACCAGCAGAAATTCTACTTCAGATTTAAAACAACAACAACAACATGAAGTTGAATCATTTTCTTCATCAGCGTTTTTTGTGTAAAAAAATACCTCTTATAAGTACCGCAATTTCTTTATTGTTTTTAATTGTCTATAATTTTAAAGTAACTAAAAAAAAATTATAATTTGCACTCCATTAAAAAATTTAAAGCAATTTAACACTGTTCATGCCCTTCAGACAATTCATTAAGCTACATAAAAAATTAATGGACATACTTATTATCCATAATTTATTCTACAAGAATTTAATTAAAACTCTTCGTCTCACTAAAAGGGTTTTCCCGGTGCCTTATAAAGAGATACCGGAACTAGAAAAAAAAAAGCACCCCGGAAACTTCCATTGAAACTTCCTTCATTCCGGCTAAAAAGATTGCAAAGCTGAAAGGGGAGTATTCGGCAGCGAGCGCCCCCGTTTTCTCCAGACGATTTTCGGCGACCAAACGATCATTGTGTCGTCGACACTCAGTGGAAGTAGCAGAGGGGTCTTTCAGCTCCATCTTCACTTCGTATCATGTGCTTCAGTTGAGGCATTTGTTCTGAAAAGACTTCCGGCTCCAAGGGAATCCGGTTTATCAATATCGTTTGCTTCGAGTATCGATTGGACACTTGTATTTTGTTTTTGTGGATTGTTTTTTTTTATGTTTTTATGGACTGTTTGACTGATTGCTTGTAATCATTTGACATTTGTTCTGTTTGACTGAAATGGTGTTTAAAAAAGAAGGTAAGTTATTAGAGTTATTTCTTAGTAAATTTTTAAATATCATATCAACAATGGAGTACTAACAAAAAACATTAAATTTAAGTTTTATTCAACTGCATATTTTGATTTTTTCAATATAGAACACTATATTTAATTAGCAAATACGTTTTTCTTTAGAAACTGTTTTTATGTAAAATTTATGTATTTGCATGATGACATTTTAATGGCAAGCTTTTATATAAAATCATTTAATTTGTGTTAGTTTAAAAGAACTATAAAATCAATGTATATAGAATAAAAGTTGATAATATGAAATATTATGTAGTTAGAAAAACATTATGGTTTCATTATGTGTATTATTGACAGAGAAATGAGTTTCATTTTAAAAAGTAAATTAGAAAAAAATGAAGAAATTAAAAAAAAATACTAGAATAACTATCATATATATATATATTGTTATATATATTCTGAAGAACATAATTATATACTTAAAATGCTTCAAAGTTATGTTAAATGCTTGTACTATACTATATTTTTTTTTTCATATTTTGAAACATCCTTAGCAGATTTCTCATTTAAAGTGTTGAATAAAATAGTAACTCATTATTACCTTTGTGTAATAATAATAGTTTTTAATCTACAGTGACCTATAATATAATAAATACTACTTTTTGGAGATATTTCTTAAAGTTTCCTATTAGAGAGAGTTATTAGATTATTATTAAGATGAAAAAATATATGTTTCAATATTAAAAAAGAATTAATGCTAAAACTTCAAACAGTAATAAGATAATTGTATTTTTGGAAAAGGTGAATAATATTCTCTTACCTAGAAAGCATTATTTTCGAAAGCATGCTCATCTCCAAACGTAACTTGTAATATATATATATATATATATATATATATATATATATATATATATATATATATATATATATATATATATTATAAATTTAAACTAAATAACCAATGATTAATCAATAATAATATAAATGTCAAATATTTTCTTTCTTTCTAATAATTCACTTAGAAAAATTAATATTCGTATCATACAATGAGAATCATGACAATTATTTTAAATCGAAATAAACAATTGGACTGCACTTTGCATAGGTAGATTTGCTTAAATAATGAAAGTAAAATTTGTGATAGTTGGAAAAATTTTCGATTTTATTAGATTGGATTAGATTTTATTATGAAGCATATATATATATATATATCTCATTTTTCTGCTATATTCAAAGATATATATATATATATATCTTTAAAGATAAGAATGAATATAAATATGAATGATTTTTCCCTTTTTGATGAAACGCGCTTTACCACAGCGCGACCCCACCCACCAAACAATCATGATTCGAAGAATTACTCTCTCCAACTTCCCAGAAGAAGGATTATTCCCAAATACTGCACAAAAAGTCTGACACCACCAAAATCGAAGCAATTCTATCAAACCCATAATCAATTAATTTCAATTTTTGTATAGCTTTTACTTAATACTATAAATTTAAGAAACATTAAAATAGGTCTCTGATTAACTGACTGTTTTACAGAATTAAGAAGCAGTGTAATGGCAAAGATAAGAAATTATATTTTAAATTTGATAATAAAAATTGATTTTAAATATCTGTAGACTCAATGAAAATGGTAAGATTAAACACAATAAATTTTTGGCTCCAAAATGTGATGTTTTACTGAAGAAAAATCATTTCTGATAACGAAGATTGAAACTAGGAAAAGAAAGTATAAGGTAAATTTTCAAAATTAAAAGTCTTTTAAAATAAAGAAATCGTGCTAAAATAACACGTGATACACAAACGGATATATAGGGAATATTAAGAATAGAGAGGATTTGATGACCTTAAAACCATCTTTTACCCTAAAATCTTAGTTCCTAAGTCAAATAATGTATTGATATATCACACTGCTGTCATTTAAGTTACATATATAAAAAACGTGTTTTTTTAGAGGTCTAGAACTTTAAATTGCAATAAAACAACGATGTAATATTCGATTGACATGATTTTTTTTATTCGAAATATAATCTTGTGGCATTACATTTTAAATATGATTTCTGGCATAGGACTGCCACGGCTGGCTCGGATGTAGTCCAATCTGGACGTCCAATTTTCGATGACTTTTCCCAACATTTGTGGCCGTATATCGGCAATAACACGGCGAATGTTGTCTTCCAAATGGTCAAGCGTTTGTGGCTTATCCGCATAGACCCATGACTTTACATAGCCCCACAGAAAATAGTCTAGCGGTGTTAAATCACAAGATCTTGGAGGCCAAATTACAGGTCCAAAACGTGAAATTAGGCGGTCACCCAACGCGTCTTTCAATAAATCGATTGTGGCACGAGCTGTGTTACATGTTGCGCCGTCTTGTTGGAACCACAGCTCCTGGATATCATGATTGTTCAATTCTCGGGAATGAAAAAGTTAGTAATCATGGCTCTATACCGATCACCATTGACTGTAACGTTGTGGCCTTCATCGTTTTTGAAGAAGAATTCCACCAGCCCATAAAGCGCACCAAACAGTCAGTTTCTTTGGATGTAACGGTGTTTCGACATACATTTGTGGATTAGCTTCACTCCAAATGCGGCAGTTTTGTTTGTTGACGTAGCCTCTCAACCAGAAGTGCGCTTCATCGCTAAACAAAATTCGTTTATGAAAATGGACCATTATTTTCGAAATAAAATGGCACAATTTGAAAGCGTTGTTCAGGCGTGAGTCTATTCATGATGAATTGCCAAACCAAACTGAGAATAAATCACTTGACAGCTGTTAAATCGGTCGCCATCTTGGAAAGTAATGCCAACTTAAACTTCTATACCTGGAAAAAAAGCACTCTTTATAATTATCGCAATGTGAAATTAAATTCCCAATTATTTTTCTTTGAATGAGTTCTTTTCATTTTGAAGTAGCCGTTTATTTTCACCTTTCTTTTCTTTATGTGAGAGCAACAAAGAGCCACTGGAGACATGGTTCATTAATAGGATTTATTATTTGCAAGAACTTAGAAAAAGATGCATGTTAAAAGTTTCACAATTTTTAAAAATTTGCAAAATGGGGTATGAAACTAATAAGAATAGGTTCCGAAGAGTATTTTACTGAATTCATTTGAATGCAGCGTATGAGTGAGATATAGCCATGATGTTGCAAAAATACTTCTAAAAGTAAAGTATAACCGGGAATTAAATGGAAATTTCGAATATTTCTCACTAAAAAAATTGCAATAAAATGTTATTTATTTTAACCTGTGCATCAATATATATAAGTGTTTTGTTTTAAATATATATTAAAATTTTTATGAAAAAAAAAACACTAAAACTCTTAATGCACTACATAATAAAACAACTATTAACTACAAACAAATATAGAATGTAGTAAAAGATAAGAATGCAGTTTATGTAATTTATGAATTGATTGAGGATATTATATGCATTTAAAAAAAAACAAAGGAAGGTTAACATGATTTTCGCAAACTCGTAAAAATATAATCCTCAAAATTGACCTCTCAAAATCAAACCTCTTGTGGCATTACATTTTAAATATGATTTCTGGCATATGACTGCCACGGCTGGCGCGGATGTAGTCCAATCTAGACGTCAAATTTTCGATGACTTCATAAGCGAATTTTGTTTAGCGATGGAGCGCACTTCTCGTTGAATGGCTACGTCAACAAACAAAACTGCCGCATTTGGAGTGAAGCTAATCCACAAGTGTATGTCGAAACACCGTTACATCCAGAAAAACTGACTGTTTGGGTCGCTTTATGGGCTGGTGGAATCATTGGTCCGTACTTCTTCAAAAACGATGAAGGCCGCAACGTTACATTCAATGGTAATCGGTATAGAGCCATGATTACTAACTTTTTCATTCCTGAATTGTACAATCATGATGTCCAGGAGCTGTGGTTCCAACAAGATGGCGCAACATGTTACACAGCTCGTGCCACAATCGATTTATTGAAAGAATGTTTGGTGACCGCCTCATTTCACGTTTTGGACCTGTGAATTGGCCTCCAAGATCTTGTGATTTAACACCGCTAGACTATTTTCTGTGGGGCTATGTAAAGTCAGGGGTCTATGCGGATAGGCCACAAACGCTTGACTATTTGGAAGACAACATTCGCCGTGTTATTGCCGATATACGGCCACAAATGTTGGGAAAAGTCGTCGAAAATTGGACGCCCAAATTGGACTACGTCCGAGCCAGCCGTGGCAGTCCTATGCCAGAAATCATATTTAAAATGTAATGTCACAAGATTATCTTTCGAATAAAAAAAATTCATGTCAATCGAATAATACATCGTTGTTTTATTGCAATTTAAAGTTCTATACCTCTAAAAAAACACCCTATATATATCTTTTTCTATTATTTCTTGTTTTTGATAAATAATACATATTTCTTTTATATATATGTATATATATATATATACATCCCTTGGGATCGATATATATATATATATATATATATGTGTGTGTGTGTGTGTGTGTGTGTGTGTGTATGTGTGTATAAATCGATCCCCAAGGGATGTTACGGGGGATTAATGGGTGTTATAAATAACTAATTCCATTTTTAAATTACTGCACGTACAGTCTTGAAATTTGATAAGCAGATTCTTTTCATGCAGTAGAGATCCGTTACAAAATAAGTTCCGCGAAAATTTACCACCATGAGGCGTTACGGGGTATTAGGAAGCGTTATAGGTAAATATTTCCATTTTACAATTATTATACGTACAGTCTTGAAATTTGGTAAGCAGATTCATTTTATGGAGTAGAAAACCACGACAAAATGGATTTTGCGAAAATTGTCTTCCAAGGGGTGTTGCAAGGGATTAAGGGGCGTTGTAGATAATTATTTCCGTATCTAAGCTCTTAGATGTAGAGTCTTGAAATTTAATAAGAAATTTTTTTTCATAAAATAGACATCCGCTACAATATGTTTCTCACAAAAATTGACCCCCAAGTGGAATTGTGGAGGATTAAGTGGCGTTACGGATAATTATTTCTTTTTTAAACTATTAGACGTACAGTCTTGATATTTGGTAAGCTGATTCATTTAAGGAGTAGAGATTTTCTACAAAATAGGTTTTGTAAAAGTCGAACACCAAGGGTCATTGCGGGGGATTAAAAGGCCTTATAGATATTTATTTCCGTTCTTAAACTGTTAGATGTTCAGTCTTATTTAGTATGCAGATTTCTTTTATGGGGTAGAGCTCCTTACAGAAATTGACCCTCTTGTGGCATTACAGGAACTTAAGGGGCGCTATAGATAATTATTTCCATTTTCAAACAATTAGATATAAGAGTCTTGAAATTTGGTAAGCAGGATCCTTTCGTAGAGTAGAGCTCCGCTACAAAATATGTTTCGCGAAATTCGACCCCTAAGGGACTTTGAAGAAGATTGAGGAGCGTAATTGATAAATTAGACCTACCTGCTTGAACATTAGTAGGCATGTCCCTATGATGGAATAGAGTTCATCCAGCAAACAGTTTTGTGAAAATCAACCCCAAAGAGGCGTTGTCAGGGGTCAAGGGGAGTTATAGAAGAAAATTCATGTTTTTGAATTGTTAGGCTCACATACTTGAAATTTGTTAAGCATTTTTCTTTTGTTGAATAGAGATCCACTAAGAATGAATTTTACGGATATCGACTTCTATGGGGTTCTGGGGTTTAGTGGGGCATATTGAAAAAAAATTCCCGTTTTCGAAGAACTAGGAGTGTAATAATATTTCGTTTGCATGTTCCTATTGTTGAATTGTAATCCATTAAGAACGATTCTTTTGAAAATCGACTCTAAACAGAGTTATGGGGCATACTGATCAAAAAATCCGGTTTTGCTCCATTAGATTTAGACATGGAATTCCTCACGCATGTTTGTTTTATGGAGCAAACACCCACTGAAAATTGGCTTTGCGGAATTCCACTCTGTTTCTTAGATTACGAGAGTACAAAAACACTTTCTACTTCAATTTTAGAGATTGTTTGAAATTATTGATTAGAAGGTCTGATATTTTTTTTTATCAAGTGACGAGATTTACCAGTCTAAGTATATTTTCCAAAACAATCGAATTCTTAATGCTGGGACTTAGATATCAATAATTTATATATATATATATAAGCAGTATATATATATTCCAACATCATGAAATACCAAGCGAAGCGGGTGGTTAGTGGTTAGTATATATATACAGAGAGAAAAAGAGAGAGAAATGAATGATTATAGTCATAAACATAAATTATAAAGATATAAAGCCCTTTTCCACTTTTATCTCCCATGACAAGAAATATTGCTCTACAGAATTAAGTGTGGATGTATATTTATAGAATTATATGGGGCAATGTTTCACATAAACGAGCAGTAAAGTATATGAGAAACAACATATACTCTATTTATGTGCATGGTGTATTTGTCAAATATATTATCACTAGAACATATTTAAAAGTATATATATTTTTTTATTTTCTGCTTTATTTACGGGGTCTTTCTTTCACTAGAATGAAAAGATTTGCTTTGAAATTTGACGATATTATATTTTATAAGTTTTTATTACTAATATTCTGAAACGATCAAATAGTTTTAAAGATATTCTTGAGTCCTAGTAGATTCTTAGTCATAATTTAAACTAACAAACATCGTAAAAAAATTTAATTTTTTTCATGAAATTTTGTATTGTTTTTCTATAGTTTTGACGTAGTTCTCTTTACAAAAATTAGTATTCTTTTCATTATTTTGTCCACGTTGATATTGAAAATAGTTAGATGTTACTATAATGTACCGCAATATAACGCACTACAAGTAAATTTTAATTTTGGGGTAGAGGGGATATGCTTACTGTTCTTTTGTAACTTCAGCAAAACACCCTGATAAATTCTTGAACACTACAATCAAAGATGTGGATTTCATACGTTCCAAACAAATATACATGCATTCAAATGCATATGTTAGATAATTTTTGAAAGATAATTCGGAGTGAAAATGTTTGTCTTCCCTCATAATGCAACATGTAAATAAAAGTAAAAGGTTCTTTTCGAAGACTGATTGAGAAACGCGCATACGTAGCGTATATAAATGTAATAATTCACTTATATTTTCTCTCGAAATTTTAAATCATAATGCTCTTGAATCCTCTGAGACTTCTAGTGATTATAATCCTTTTGTGACTGTCTTAAATGTGTGTGTGCTTCTGTATTTTTGTTTGGGTTGCATCTCCCATCTCTCCGTGTTACCGTTTGTTCGTCAGTAAAGTAGATGTTTAACTTCTAAAAGCCTTTTCATCATCTCTACAACTGCAGCAAATTAAATCCATCCAACAAAATGCCCAATCTGTATCATTTCATTTACGTACATACATACATGTATATATATATGCGCATGCGTGTGCGCGCCCGTGTGTGTGAACATGTATAGATGCACAAATCAAGGCAATAACACGCTTGTTTTCACAAGGAACAGCCTTTGTTCTTTCCAGATGCTTCGTCTATTTACACCAATGGAGAACCGGAAGCCATTGACATCACATGATTTCCAGTAAAGGTTCTTCTGATTGATCCAGATACTCGAGTGATGTTAAATTGCATATTCTTAATTTAAAAAGGCTGAACTTTTAGTTTTGAGAGATAACGGTTTTAACCAATCGAATTGAGTAAACTCGAAATTATTGTTAAACGGGGTCTTGGAAGGATTAGGATCATTACGGATTAAATACTCTTTGAGAGGAAATTAACATGAATAATTACATATATTTATGTATACATAGAGCAAGAAAGCTAGGTGCAACAAATATATTTCAAGAATGTCGAGCCCGAATAGTAAACACTGATAATGTATAATGTATAAGTTAAAACATAATTCATCATAAAATAGAGAAGATTTCTTCTCCGCATACTAATCAACGTTCTCTTCGGTTTTTTTCGTTTGCTATTGTTTCTTTCTTCTTTTTCTTAAATAGGTTTTAAAAGAAATGCGTAGATCAAGCAATAAATTATCATGTAATAATTTCTTTTTATATATTATATTCACGCTGATAATTATATATGCACGAACTGTTCTCATTGTGATACTAAAAGTTAAATTTAAAACTCGAATTCAACTTCTTTAAAAAAAGAAACAGTCATATTTCTACTACGTTTTTTTAAGAAAAATTCAAATAAAAAGAATTTTGATACACCAAACTTTTTTTAAAAAAATATATTAAATAAAGAAGTTTTAATTAAAGATATGAAATTTTCGATAATTCATTCGTTCATAGCATTACACCGATGTCAATATTTAAATGATATTTCGTAATATTGATTTTTAAAAAAATTAGAATTTCCGAACAAAGTAAAATTTGATGTAATACTTACTAATTAAATAGAGAAAAGATGACGTAATTCGTATAGTCATATAGCTCGAATGTTTCTAATATGAATAACTTAACATTTAACAGTAAATATAAAATGTGATAATCTGATATTTCTCCTAAAATTTGCGTATATTAATATTCCTATAGCGGTACGTATGGTCTAATGCTTTAACCCTTTATCTAACACATGATGATTTACTGCAGTTTTTTTTCATGCAATATTTTTTTGAATTACTACATTGATAATTAACGAAAATGCTTAAGTAAAATAATCAGCTTTGAGAAATTTAATTCGTTAGAGTTGATCAATTAATTAAAGATATTCAACTATAAACTTAATTATATACACTGTTTACTTAAAATAAATAGTCAAATCGTTTGCTAAGTTCTCCATTAACATACCAAAAAAAAAATAAGACAACTTTGGACATCAGCTATTTTTTTTTCGGAACAAAAATGACAATATTCGCAATTCGCTGAAACCGCCGTCAGCTGAAAATGTAATTTCTGCTATAAAACTATTCGCCTTCCCCACTATAATACTCATCATAGAACCCGTGCTGCCCTATATCTTGGAAGAGTGGATTTGAAAGAATATTCTTGCTAAGTATCGTCTGAGTATTCGTAAAAATGGTTATTCCATGTACTTTTAGTGGCCGCGGTAGCCGAGTGGTATAGGTATCGGACCGTGGCTTGCTTTGTCACGGGTTCGAGCCCAGTACCACTAAAGACCCGCCGTGTAGGGCAGCGATGCACGTTAAATCTGTCGAGAGCTGAAACGTCCTCCCGTTGGTGTGGTGTGGTAGTTAGAAGAGGGGGTGATAGCTCAGGTGTCGTCCACGTCACTTGACCATGGTTCAAAATTACGTGGTCCGTCGCCAAAAGCCCTCGTGTAGTTGAACAGTGCGACGTTAATATTCAATCAATCAATCAATCCATGTACTTTTAAATTAAGTGGTACTTATAAGTACTGTCGGTAGATAAAAGGGTAATATTTTGATCTAATAAAGGAAACATTTCTGACTGGTGATCCATAAAAGTTTTGGGGGCTTTTGAAAATTCAGCAAAATAAATAAATAAGTAGATCACCCATTATCACTATTTGTACGATTGTCAAGACTTGAAAGAAATTATTTTCTACTTGCTACATGAATAATATTTTTAGATATATCTTATGGCATTTAGAAAATCCTATTGAATTTTTACCACTCTCATTGAAAAGGAATTTTTTACAAAAATATACTGGTTCACGACCTTTCGAATAGTAATAAAGTATTTTAAAATTACATATTCTTATGAAGTGCTGTGTAATTTTTCCTCATATGATGTAAATCATAATACCCATATCATATCATAATACCCACATTAAAATGCAATTCATTGAATTGGACTTCAATTTACTTTAATAAGTGCCGTGATTTGGTTAATAAATTTACCGTGAATTTAAGAAACTTTTAATCTAGAGCAGAGGTTCCCAAACCTTTTTGTCTCATAGACCCCTTGACATGTTTTTCGGTTTGGGGTAGACCGCTGCTTAATTAATATTAAATTTTTCGCAAATGTTTCATCTTAAATATCTTTTTGACAGCTGATATTACAACTACTTTAAAAGAATTAAATTTCTAACTAATGAATCATAGTGTTTAAATTTTAAAAAACACATTTTAATTAATTAAATTAAAAGTTTATTAATGCATAAAATAACTTCTTTTTAAATAAATAAATATACAACAAATGATTTTAATGGAAGGGATTAATTTGGAGCCGCAATAACAAATTGTCAACATTTGGTATCAATCTTTTCAGGTTTAACCTTAAATCCTCTGTATTGGTAGTGACCATCCCCCCCCCCCTTCTTTCTTTCTTTTCTTTTTTTTTGGAGATTGGCAACCATGCTGAAACTCCTTACTAGGAAAGGCAATTAAAAACTTTCTCACGATATTTCACAATTCGGTACAAATCACAAGCTTGTCTTATTGCCAAAATTGCTGACATTCGCTTCTAAACTTTAAGTTCTTCATTAGCACATATTACGATCAGTTCCAATTGTAATGTGATTTTTTTTCGAAGTCACCATATGAATTGATTATCCATTGTGGTGTTGCCATAGTCAAAACATTCTCTGACCTAGTTTCAAAATTTAATAAAAGGCCTTAATATAAATGCTGAACACAGGTTAAAACGTCTTTTCAGATTGTCTGAGACAAATTGAGAAAATTCGGGATCTCCGGTTTTACACTTCTGAAGCTTAACTCTGGAAAGAAACGCTGAAATGGTTCTTGTTTTAATAAAATTATGTTGTCACACAGCGTGTGTGTGCAAACTAACCTCATAAAATTTAGTACATAAATATATTTAATTTTTAAAGAAACCAAATTTTACCTATTTAAGTTATGATCTAGTTTAATGGAAGCCACTATCACATGGACCCCAATTTACACCTCATGGACCCCCAAATTATTTTTTTGCTGATGTAGACCCCTTTCAAGTCGTCATAGACCCCTAGGAATCTATATAGACCACTTTGGGAATCTTTGATTTGAGTATTAAGGAAAGCTGAGATGCATTGTTTATAAAGATAAATTGTTGATTTAGGCATGGATATTTGATCTGGACTATGTAACTGCCATCTCTCAGAATTACATGTTTCTGTACCTTAGAAAAGTGTTCCGCAATCCCCAGTCCGTGGACCGGTACCGATCCATGGATCAAATGGTGCCGAGCCGCCTAAGGAACATTAAACTATTGCCATTTTATTTAAAGTGGTGCATCTCTCTCGAATTTGTGTAACTTTCCACGGAAATCACTTTATATTCCACGTTAAATCACTTTTATTCATTTTTGGTGTAACTATATTTTATTCTGAAGGCATATATAAATGTAACTAAATTAAAATTGTTGCATCAAAACAATCCACGTGCACAATCCTCAGCGGGCCGCTGTAAAATTATCAAATGTTGACCGGTCCGCAGCGATAAAAATGTTGCGGTGGCCTTAGACAATGATGTTGAAAATGAATTCCTCATGAGCTAACCATTATGCATTTTTTGCTTCTGTCATTAATAGTTTCATATTGTAGCAGAAGATGTTACCCATAAAAAGGACAGTAATTTTGAAAAAGATCTTTTTGAATGAGAAGAAAATTATTTTTTCAAGCATAGACTTAGTTTGGTACACACCACCTGTTGTTTTGAATGTATTTGCAATCTTCAGCTGACGTCAATGACAATACATAGTTGACGCGTGTCAAATAGACACACGTCAGCCAAAAAATTAGCATCATGTGAGAATTCATGAAGGAGGGCCTTATCTATATACTCAGTTTGAGGGTATAATCAATCAGTAGTATTAAGCAAGATGCCTTCCAATGTTCGACTTGTGTGTCATCATTAAGGATGAACTGTTCAGCCTGTCTAATGTAGTAGTCGTCAAATTTTGTTGATTCATGGAATTCTTGAAACTATCATGTATTTACAGGGAACCTTATCTCTCTAAGTCTTAGAATACTTCTTTTAATAATATTTAAAGTAAATCAACATGTTATAGGTAATTTAAGTAAAGACATTTATGGAAAAATACGGTATTTTTTATTAATAATTTTTTTACATATTAATGATGTAATTTATTTATTAACTATATTCAATTTCTCCTTGCTCTGTGTTTAGTAACTAAAATATGTGTTTGCTTTTCTTCTTTTTTTAAGCTAACTGTCGGTGTCTGAGTATTGAAGCTATTCAGTCCCATTTCATATTCTGCGTTATTTTGTATCTGTATTTTGTTTTGGTTGTCACATAGTTTGAAAAATATTTTAGCTTTAATAGTTGCTCATAGTGGCATTAAATATTTATAACTATGTAAGAAACAATGTGTATTCTGCCAATTTGTAGCCTAAAATTACAAGCTGACTCTGCTTAAATTTAGATTTGAACATCGGATCTGTTAAAAGATAGTTTAGTTGTTCCTTTTCCTGCATCGGCAAGTCTTCTGATTTATCCATTCATGCTTGGTTTTCTCCCCTGGGAAAAATATTATAGATTTTAGGTGTTTTTCTTTTTTGAATGTGTCTTTTTAAAGGCAGTTATTATTTTACAAATGGAAAAGTTATTGCGAAGTATAACTTACAATATTGTCGTCTAAACCCAATTTATTTAATTTTACTTAGTTTTGCGAAACATTGCACTAAGAAACATAAAATTATTTTGCGGAACCAGTATCATAGGTAGCAGAATATTCACTATATAAGTAATACACGTAAACTAAAAGCGCACATGTTGTATTATTTTATTATATTATAATAAAAATTGCAGTAAATTCCTAAAAAATTATTTCCTTCATAGAATTTATTAAGTTTTCCCCGTGGGACGAGGGGGCCTTACCCCACATTAGAAAACACGGCTTTAAATATCTGTGATCATCAAAACTCCATAGAGAATTTGAATCTATTTCGAATACATATTTAAAGTTTCCTTTTCGAATTTTTATTTTACTTTTTGGAGCCCCTAGGTATGCTTTGTGGAACTCCAGGTTTGCTCTGAACATGGTTTTAAGACCACTGGTCTAATGCATGTGATCTAAATAATATATTGGCAGGTCGAAATATAAGTATCTTAGATATGTATTCTATGCTTCTATCTATAAAAAATATTCTTAGATATCAGAATTAAAAGAAATCTTACCTTCTAGTTATTGGGGACTTTGCCTGTTACCTCTGATTTCAATTTCTTAGAGAGAAGCTTGTAACATTAAAACATGACATATTTATAAATAATCTCTTATGAATGAAATTATAGATTTTCTTTTTGTCTTTTAACCAAATAATTAAACAAATTATTTAAATTAGAACAATAAATCGTAAGTGTATTTCCACTGCATTGATCGTGGAATGAAGCATTCAGAAATTTTCCACTGGATCAAATAATTCTTGTAAACAGCATGGCTAATTAACTGCTGTCAAAATGATTAACGACGTACAGAAGCCTGAAAGAGTCAGTAAAATTGAGTTACAATATGTATTAGTATTCTGTTTTGCTTTTTAAGTGCTATTGTGCATTTGCACGTATGTAATGAAATGCATGTCAAAATCGATATATATTGATTTTTTTGAATATATTCTGTGATAGATAATTACGTAAAACAAGTATTTAGAATTTTTAAAAAATTACAAGCATGCAAAAGGTTTCATAAGGCAAACATTTATTATGAGTAAAATATATTTATACTTTTTTTTACTTAACACTAATGAGTTTATGGGACTACAGTTAAAATAGATGAATAAAACAATAGCTAATTGTTTGCATAAATAATACCAATCATTTATCAATAAAGGGTTTATTTTTTCCTAACTCTGTTATTCCGTCCTTTTCTTAAAGATCTTTTATCAACATTTAATGCTCATTTCCCACAGCCTAAACCCTCCAATTTTATGCACGTTAATAAGAGAGGAATGCTTCATCTGGGCTGTTTAATTATGCAGATTGAAAATCGTTTATTATTCGTGTCAAGTTGATTCTCCGGAGAACAATAAGTATTATTCATCCGCGGATTGCGAGTTTTTGAAGCCGTTAAATTAATTTGTCCAGTCAGAATGCTTGATGGGGGTAATCGATCCTCTCTTATTACAGTGTTTCGTTTAAATGGAAACATTACCGTTAAGAGTATTAATTTTAGTTCCTACTTCGATCTTGAAACTCTTTTGACATTTTTCGAAGTTTTTGCTCTCAGAGTTACTTCTTTTAAAAGAAAATTACTTGCAAAATGTTCTTTATAATGTTCTCCAAGTTTAAATGTTTATACGAGGAGTATCTAAAAAGTAGGTTTCCCTATTTTTTTAAGGAAAAAAAACTTACACTTTCAGGAACATATTTATTGGCAACAAGTACAACAATGTTTCAGCTATTTTTCAACATAGTCACCACCAGAATTGTGACATTTTTTTAATCGTGGGATCAATTTTTGTATCACTCTGTCGCCTTTTGAATGGAAGTAGCGTGTGACAAACGTCTTTATTTTTTCGAATTGTTTTGACAAATTTTTTGAACAGCAGGTGCTTAGTGACAATCTTATGTAACAAGGATCGCGATATCTGCGGGAATTGGCTACTCTGCTCCGTAATCGTCAAGCGACGGTTCTCCAACACGCGCTGCCTCACAAGCTCAACAAGATCAACATTGATGAGGGACGGTCGCCCACTGCGCTCTTCATCATCGACACTTTGACACTCTGGAAACTGCCTACACCAGCAAGGTACCATCTGCTTACTCATGATGTTTGGCCCATCGACCTGACGAAGATGAAGATGAATTTCAATAGGCGCAATGCTTTATGCATTCAAGAACTTTATCACCGACCGAACCTCGAAGGCGGCGGGAGAAGGAACAAGAGTTTCCATTTCGGACCACTGCTACCACGCTAATGGCACGAGGCGGGACCTGTTCGACTCGCATATGATTGATACGTCATAGATCTGTTACTCGTGTGCAATTGACACGGCTAATTACGTTTACATTAAAGGGGAACACATCGGGAAACTTACTTTCTGGATACACCTGGTATATGGGGGGGGGTAGTCAATGGTCAGCAGAAAAATAAAATGTATTTTCAATTAACTTTTAGTTTAATTAAGGTTTCAACATTTAAGAATTATTTACAGTTTAAGATGAAATGATTTCGAATAGTAGTTCTCACATTGCTATATTGTTTATCGCTTCATGGTCTTAGCCGTCGGCTCCTCGTTTAGCCATCTGTCATCTCTAAACACGATGCATCTTCTACTCCATTTCATCTAAGAGAGAATTGCTTCAAAAACTAAAGAGATATTTTAGTGCTGCATCACACATGCGCAAAAGATGTTCAGAATAGCGCATCATCTATCTTTGAATTTAAGTAACAGTGTTGTTGTTGTGGGGGCTAATGTTACCTGTCTGACGTAGTCAGAACGAGGCCCAAAAAATTCATCGTAACAAGGGGCTAGAAGTACGCATGTCGTTGGCCTTGAGCACTATACAGGTGACAGTACATATTAGCTTGGTGAAATTACCCGAGGAGATGATAGATGGTGAGACTACCTATATCCACCTCCACAATTTAGACATGGAACTGAAGGGGAGGGAATTTACAGTCCCCTGCCCTCATGATTCAGCCCCAAGACTTTTAGACCCATTGATTTAACGAGCACGTACCCCGCGTGTACTCGGAGGGTATTTGGTGGCATCGAACAGAAGCCTTCCGGTCTGGAGTCCGATGGTCTAACCACTAGGCTTCCCACGGCACTAAAACAGTAACAGTAGTAATAATAAGTAAATCATTCGCACTGGCAAGTTCCTTTTATTGCATTCCAAAATCTTCGGAATAGTTTTATGGAAAGCAGTGCACAGAAAAGATCGCACTTCGGAAAGAGGTATAAATAAATATATAACGCTTTGGCCGAGCGAGACGTTTGTATACGCTGATGGCACTTAAAAGGTAAAAGTCGTATTGTAGCTTTAGTATCATTGTATAGCTGTATTGAATTCAATGTATTGTTATTGTATGGAAGGTGATGAAAATTATGATTGAATAAATGGGTCGCAAATAATGAAACTTTGAGAAGCAACGCTCTAGTAAAGGGTGTTTTTTTTTTTAGAGGTATAGAACTTTAAATTGCAATAAAACAACGATGTATTATTCGATTGACATGAATTTTTTTTATTCGAAAGATAATCTTGTGGCATTACATTTTAAACATGATTTCTGGCATAGAACTGCCACGGCTGGTTCGGATGTAGTCCAATCTGGACGTCCAATTTTCGATAACTTTTTTCCAACATTTGTGGACGTATATCGGCAATAACACGCCGAATGTTGTCTTCCAAATGGTCAAGCGTTTGTGGCTTATCCTCATAGACCAATGACTTTACATAGCCCCACAGAAAATAGTCTAGCGGTGTTAAATCACAAGATCTTGGAGGCCAATTCACAGGTCCAAAACGTGAAATTAGGCGGTCACCAAACGTGTCTTTCAATAAATCGATCGTGGCACGAGCTGTGTGACATATTGTGCCTTCTTGTTGGAACCACAGCTCCTGGATATCATGATTGTTCAATTCAGGAATGAAAAAGTTAGTATTCATGGCTCTATACCGATCACCATTGACTGTAACGTTGTGGCTTTCATCCTTTTTGAAGAAGGATTCCACCAGCCCATAAGGCGCACCAAACAGTCAGTTTTTCTGGATGTAACGGTGTTTCGACATACACTTACACATTAGATTTACTCCAAATGCGGCAGTTTTGTTTGTTGGCGTAGCCATTCAACCAGTAGTGCGCTTCATCGCTAAACAAAATTCGCTTATGAAAATCGACGATTATTTTCGAAATAAAATTGCACAATTTGAAAGCGTTCTTCAGGCGGGAATCTATTCATGATGAATTGCCAAACCAAACTGAGAATAAATCACTTGACAGCTGTTAAATCGGTCGCCATCTTGAAAAGTAATGCCAACTTAAACTTCTATACCTGGAAAAAACACTCTATATATTTTTATGCGTGAAAATCTTTAAGGCATTGATAAAATAATGTGCTAAAAGTTGTGTTTCATAATTATTTTAAGAATTTAAACATGGTACCAAGTTTTGGTAAGATAGTTTTTCACCATTTATAAAATAGAAATTAACTTAGTAAAATGCTTATTTTATACACATATTGGGATTTTTACTACCGTAATTTTGAAAAATATATTCCACTGCTAAAATAACTGAGTTGACTCGAATGTTTGTGAAATGGTTGATTATAAAATATGCAAAATCAGACATAATAAAATTTCTCATTGCCAGACAGTAATCAGAGTAATATTTGTCTCTTACGTATTGCTAACTGTTGGAAAAAATATTTTTGAACTCGTATTCAATAATAACTCGAAGTAAAAAGTAAAACCTTTTGTACGTTTAGCGATGGTTTGTTGTAAATTAATGCTCGTGTTTAGCAATTATAACTACACTCGGATCTCGATTTTGAACCCCTATTTTGTGCATTGTTTCCAGGAACCAAGAACATTTTACTATTTTCTTCGTAAAACAACCTCCAAATAGCGGAATGCATTTTCCATTTAAGTGACTTTTTCGCTTGAGATTCGAATTTTATTTACTCCCTATTTTTAAAATATTTCTGGACATTTAAAATTATTTTCCCTTATTACACATTTTATGGTGATCAATGACTTTGAACTGGTTTAATCAGGCATCTAACTAACAGAGAGCAATTAAATTGAAGCAATTTTTCAAACACACAAAAAATTCAAACAAAATTAATAGATTTTATCAGTAATTAAATTTAAGGACAAATTTAGTAATGTAAAATATAAAAAATGTATTTTTAAAATTACTTACAGTCTCAAAATTATTAAACATCACTAAAATGTATTTATTTTAATATGAAATATTTTTTTAAATTTGAAAATACAAAGATATACAATACGATGCTTTATTTTATTTTAATTTTTCTTATACATTTCTTTTTGATAGAAAGATATATAAAATAGATATTAATTTACAAAAAAAAGTGTGATTAATTACTTTATGAGCAATATGTAGTTTTTCATCAGTTTAAAAATTGTTGAATGTTTCTTATAAAGTACATTAAAGGATTAATCTATATTTAACGAATTTTCCTCATAACGAACTTTTTTTCGGGATTTAGCAGCTTCGTTAAATAGAGGTCCGACTATATTTTTATTTTAAATAAACTTTTTCCTAAATTTTAAAATACTTTTTTTATAATTCTCTATTTTATTTATAGAAAGTTTGTTTTGAAAATGTACGACTGTTCTGCTTTTCAGTTTGAATCGCAGAAACCATGAATGTCGTTATCTTTAAATTCAGACACACATCATTATATGCATTGAATAGTTCATACAGAAGAAAGTTTCGGTCACACACGCAAAAAAACACAAAATGCACTAATTTCTACAAATATTTTTTCCCGTTAGCTGTCAGTACTAAAAATATTTCATCAGTTTTATTATATCACGCTCGTAAATTATGGTTTTGAAACGTAATATCGCTTAATGCAACATTATTTTGTTTTCTTACTTTCGTTTAAAAGCAAATTTTTCTGTTTTATGTGTAACCAAGGGCAACAATCTTCAACACATTAATAATATAGTGCAAATATATAATAAACCCAGTTTAGAAACAGCAATTTATAGCTTTATTTTCAAAATAACTGTGTAATTTCTTTACAAATAAGGCAATAAAATACCTTTTTTTTAAACATAAAGAAAGAATTATGTTTCTAAATTTGAAAAAGTATTTGTATACGAAAATAAAACTTGAAAAAGAGATTTTTGTTTGAATTATATATACTTTTCTATTTTTGATAGTAAACATTTCCATACATACTTACACTTTACAATTTAAGGACGTCATCAAAAACCATTTTTTTTCCATTCTGCAGTATAGAGAAATCGATTATTTTAATAAAAGATTCCGATAAGAAATTCGCACGTACACTACAAATTGTGACAATTAATTATTAAATAATTGTTGTCAGAATAAAAATAGTCAGGAGACTTTTTTGTAATGAATTACGAAACAGTGGTTTTGGGATGCTTTAAATAAGGTAATACTAACTTTGCATTAACGGGTTTTTTTTTTAAAAAAAGGTACTTTTGGTTTTGAAATTTAAACCACGTTTTAAAGCATGTTCTAGTAAAACTGTTGACGTCATATATATATATATATATATATTATTATAATTACAAAGTTATATTAATTACAATTTTGAAATTTATTTGTAATAATCCGTAAAAATAAAAACAAAACTTTGTTTTTATTTTTACGGAAAATTGCGTTAATAACTATCGATATTTATAAAATATATGCTTTTGTTTAACTTGGTTAAATGACTATATATATTAAGTTCCTAAGGCTAAGAGTTTTCTATTGTACAACTGTGGCAACTTATTTCTTAGTAAAACTATCTAGTTATTCTTCTATTTATGTTTTGCTGATTGGGAATCATAGCTATTTAGTACAAGTTATTATTATTATTATCGATTATATTTTTATGTAATTGTGTAATTTTTAATAGAAAATTCAGGCTTAGTTTCAAATAATTAAAATTTTCAATAAATTATTTAATTTTAATACAAAAATTGGATTGTACTAAACATTTTAAAAACCTAGAGGAAAATCTTTTTAACAAAAGTAACAACTAAAAGAGAAAATTATAATTAATTATGAAAAGAAAAAACATTCTGGCTCAAAAAATCTCATCAGTTTTGTTCCTGGAAACATCCATAATATCGTTGCCTAAAATATTTCAACTGTGAAACATTTGTATGTTTTTATTAATTGATTAAATATTTATGTCTTCTAATAAAGCTAAGTAGCATTCGGAAATGTAACTTAAAACAAATATTTTCGTAAAGATCATTACTTAAGAGCTTTATAATCCTTAACCTTATTAAGATGAAAAGAGCATTACTCTATTTAGAAAATGAAACAAAATCCCCGTAAGGTTTAAATGTATAATAAATAGTGTTGCTTTTGCTCAAAGCGTCGCATAAAATAACCATTGCGTGCCTTTCCAAGTATCTTTTTACATTAAAACATGGCTTCTGTGAAGGGAATAAATATTTGAATAAAGTCGTTTAAATGTTTTGTTTCTTTTCGCTCGAAATAGGAAAATGAAGAAATGTCTTTTTCTTTTCTTTTTATTTCTGTAGCAATTTTTCTCGCTTTTTTTCCTTTTTAGATGAGCATTTGTGTAAATGTGCACTCTTAAGAATCATGCTACTCGATTTAGTTAATCAAAAAAACTTGCAGAAATTTCTCATTTATTACGATCGTAGGATCATTTGTTTAATTAGAACATTTTATGTAGAATCACATGAATAATAAATAAATGTCAGGCATTTAATTTATTAAAACTGGTGAGATTTGGACCTTAGATTATTTTATATGAATTGTTAAATAGATATTTCATTCGTTTAATGCATGTTGGCAATATTTGAAAAAAAATGCATAAATGCAATTATTTAAAGTAATCTTTTCACAAAAACATGTGGAATTTTTTCATTGCATTTTAAATTTTTATTCTAGTTTAAATTTCAATGTACATTTTAATACATTAATTTTCATTAAATTAGAATGGGGCTCTTTTCATTCTTAGAATTTATGTCATTAAACTTTTACATTTAATATTTGGTTAAAAATTACGATGATCAATATGGTTTTATTAATGTGGAATAATATATGAAAGATAAATATCAATGCACAATTATTTGAGTTAATGTTTTAGTAAATGAGCGCTATCTTCGTTAATATTTTAATTATTGATATGTGATATATAAAATGAATTATAATATGTTTTCTTTCTTTCATTAAGTGATTAGGTTTGGCGTATTGTCAACGAAATAAAATTAACCTAGGTTAATATTTTAAATCTTTAGATTTATTATCCACAAGGGTGCATAAACGATTTGATTGGGCTATACTGAGAGTAATGAAAATAAGATTTCTTACAAAAATGCAAACAGTTTTACTGCATAAAATTGTTAAATTCTTAGTAAAAGAAATAACTATAAAATAATAATTTAATGAAATTAATTATTGGAGTGTAATCGCGTGCTTAATGTTCTAAAATCATTTATTTATTCATTAAAAAAGGAACTCTTTTATATTACATTCTTTCTGCTAAGCTAACTTTTATCGTCGATTGCCCTCATTTTTTTCTGGGAAGATTTTTGTAAGACTTATGACCTGTTTACAAAATTCTAAAAGTATATCTACAAATATTTCAAGAAATAATAAAATATTGTTACGATTTAAGGAAAAGAATGCTTAAAACAGTGTAAATAATTTATATCTGGATGTGTAATACGTTAATATTATTCTATGTTGTATCTATGTTAAGTTAAAAATTGTAATATTCGCAAGCAATGCTGTCCCTTGCATTATAATGGCGATTCAATGGAAACTTGGCAAACATTTAGCGATAGTTAGCATCATT
This sequence comes from Trichonephila clavipes, assembly GCA_019973935.1. Lineage (NCBI taxonomy): Eukaryota > Metazoa > Arthropoda > Arachnida > Araneae > Nephilidae > Trichonephila > Trichonephila clavipes. The sequence goes on from BMAU01021105.1 coordinate 400,952, forward strand.
TATGCCAACCATGCTGACGACCATATTTAGTGAGTCTGAAAAATTAGTGGAGGAATTTACTAATATCGCGATCTATACCGCAAGCGGATTTTTTGAGAAAAAACCGTGTGACCTATAAATAGGGAGCAGGTAGCCGAAACTAAGTTAGTATTAATTTGTTTAGCGATTAATAGTCTAGGCTTGACCAGTGAACTGTCGAACAGCGATTAGAGATTACTTCGGCTGTTGAGTAGAGCAAACGAAGGCTTGTGAATAATATTTTACGTACTTGTATTTTAGACACTGAGAGTTATATCTGAGCGCTGTTTAAGGTATGAATAACATCTTTGATTTATTATGCGAATTACGTTGTGTATCCTGTATTTCAAGGATTGTTTTTCGACTATATTATTTCCATAGCTCCTGAAGACTATCTTGCTCTTCGCGACTGATTTGCATAAAATCCTCGAACCCTGATCAATGTTACAATATCTTAAATTAAAAGCTGAAGAAAGGCAAAATTCATAAAATATAACGTTGTAAATATAATCATATATCAATATTACTAATATACATGTGAACTTCATATACATATATATATAAATATGTATGCATGTGTGTGCAAATAGTTTTTGTTAGCTCTTAGACTTCACTTGTCATTAAATAGCTTTTGGAATTAAACATTTAAGGATATATCAACAATTGATTTCAAAAACACAATCTAGTTTATTACCTACAGTTTAACCCGCCACATGCACGATCATTTTCTGATGTGAAATCCCTGAATAACTTTCAAACAATGAGCTAGCATGCAAAGTTTGCAGAATAATATTATCCTCCTTGGAACCCACCATGCTGAAAAAAGGGTTTAGTTGCTCCATTCACAATACTTTGGCATGGTACCTTTTTCATATGTTTATGTCTGTGCCACTTTGTTTTCTATGTACAATCTTTGGAATGTTTTCTCATCAATCACAATCATGTAACGTAAAAAGGCATTTTTACCATTTGCTGATGAACGTAGCAAGACTAATATTTGATCCCCGAAAAAAATAATCTTTACAAATTAAATCCTTATACACTAACAACGCGTTTGTGTGTGCGTTAGAAAAACATTTTGGGGTATCATACCATTAATTTAGTTGTTAAAATTTTTGCACTGTAGAAGTTGGAATAAGTTGTTTTGAAAATGAAAAAAAGTAATTTTTATGCTTAACAATGAAAGCACATCTCCCAAAGAAGAAAATTTGCACACTTTATATCTAGAAGTAAATTTTAAGTTTTAGGTTTGCATTCTAACAAGTATTTTAGGGCATTTTGTTGATTTAATACTGGTTTCCGAAAAAAAGAGCTTGTCTGTAACTTTAAGTGATTACATCTTCTGTATTATTCATATGAAAATCAGAGCACGTATTCTGTATTCAGAAGTACTAGTGCAAATAATGCATCCAGAAAACCATGCAGGGAATTAAAATTGTGGTTATTTAGAGTTTTAGTGGTTATTTAGAGTTTAGTGGTCTCTATCATACTTAGAGACATTATTTTTGAAAATATTTTCTTATGCTTTAAATATTTTCCTTCTTTTTTTATTTATTTATTTCAAAATCAGTATTGTGATTTTGCAATAAATTAAACGTACAATTGGTGATATAAAGTAGAAATATTCTGCTTTGAATTAATTGAATATTTTGGATTCTCATTCAAAGTATTGTTTTTATTCGATACATGATTGTTTTAATCGTTTTGAAACTTTATTTTGTTTCCTAGTACAATACACTATAATTTTGCACAATTTAAATAAACTAATTTTTTATGTTTAAAATTAAAAATATAAATTTTAATTTACAAGTCGAATTTGTATATACTTTCCCTATCTTGCGGTCAATGAATTTTAACGCCTTGCCAATGAAGCCTGAACTCAGTTCGGGCAATGCAAATGCGCCAATTTTTGGTATGCCGGACCTAAGTTTAGGCAAGAGAAAAATCGGCTTTTCAATTCCGTAAATCCCGAACTCGGTTTATCAAACACATAGCATGTATTTTATCCTTTTCCTGATAGTTAGAGAAACTTTCTCGTGAAAAGTTTGGCAATTTAGCGCCATTTGTCAGTTTTTGTAATTTTGCAGTTTGTATGTACCATACCGTATTGGATTGGGGAAATTTAAAGAATTCTGAGGGACATGAAATTCATGAAAATTCATATAAATAATAGTATTGTTGTGTATTAGTTTGTTATATTTATATTGAAAATTATGTTATTTGATCCATTTTGCTATAAATTGAACATAAAGTACTGTAATCCCTTAACATTCCACATGCAGTGGAAAATATTGGATATAGTAGTTATTTCTTTAAAAAATTTTTATTTTATAAAATATTATATTTCTAACATTTTGAAGATATAATGAACAAATTCAAAAACGGTTTTTATTCTTTTTAGTTTTGGTATTTTTTTCTTGAGTTTGATACACAGGCAAGGGGTTAAACACAAAACAGATATGAAATGAATAGGAGATAGGTTTCAATGCAGTATTTTTAATGCAAAGAGATGAATCCTTCTTTCTTTTTATAAATAATATAAAAACTTGTAGGCGTTTGGGAAGCCCAATTCTGTTAGTTAATCTCTAGTGCTATTGGTTTATATATTTGGTAACATAATGTACTGTAATGTACGCAAAAGAGCATCACTATTTAAATGGATACGTAGTGAATGTAAGAAAAGAAAGATAAAGGAGATGAGAGGAAGAAAAGGCGATACCTTGAAGAAGAAATATTAGTTTTTGTGGTGTTACTCTAACACGAGAAGTAATTCAGGTACCTCAATAAAACACCACATTTAAAAGTTAAAGCAGTGGTTCTCAAACTTTCAATACTTGCGACCCAATATTCAAACATAATTTTCATTGCGCCCCCTTCCATAAAACAACAATTTATTGAATTCAATAATACGATACTTTGATGCTAAATCTACAATAGGATTTAAATCTCTTAAATTTTGCCCACGCATATAAACGTCTCACTCAGCTAAAATGTTCTTTTCCCTGGACGTATATATACGTCTGTCAAAAGTATGATCTTTTCTGTGTACTTTTAATATTCCGTAGGCTTTGGAATACAATAAAAGGACAGTGTTTGCGAAGGATGTACTTATATTTCAGAAGATTTGCTTCTTTTTATTCCTTCCCCTCTCCCAATACATCATATAAGCACGCCTACGGTGGCATCGGGGAGCGAATCGCATAACTTTTAATCGGCAGTTAAGGGATTCATTATAAACCGCACAAATTATCAAGAGAAGTATTAATTTTTCTTATAGTGACACGACCATGTTGGTAATTACTTACTTGCTCTTAACTTAGTATTGTTAAATTAATTACGAAATACATTAAGCAGTACTGATACTTTTATAAGTGTATTATATCAGTGTAAATGAATATTCTACTTTTTATTATGTCAGAATGTATTTTTTTGTTTACTTTCAGTAAACAAGTAATTTTTTTTAAAAATAATCTTTTGTTTTTCACTTTTCAATAAGCTCGCCCCGCCTTGTAGAGTTATCACGCACCCAGGGGGGCACGCCCCACAGTTTGAGAAACGCTGAGTTAAAGGGTACTTTTCTCTTTCATCAGCATAAATTCGCATAGTTGGCGCTATTGGCGAAAACACACAATAAACCTATAAAAAATAGTTCTCATTTTTAAACCCATTTTTTTTATATATTATGAAAAAGACGTCACTGAGAAGAAAAGACTACGATTTGTTTTGAAAATGGGGTGGTAAAAGGAATAATACGTATGGTGACTCATCGTTCCGTATCCTTTTTCATGACTTTATAACCTGTAAAATGTAAAAGTACCAGTTAAAGATCTCTTTTAGACTGTTTAAAAATGGTAAGATAGTCAAATATAATTCAAATATTTATATGATACAGTAAAATTAAGATAAGCAAATATACACATTATATTTGATTTGACTCAGATTATTCAAAGATTGAATAAACTAATTAAGACAAAATCTGCATAAAATCTCTTACTAATAAGGAAGCAAGTCTATGAAGAATTAATCCATAAGTATTGTGTGTTCATGCATTCAACTGTTTGTTTCGCGTACATTTGCGCTATAAACTTCGTTATAAAATCCCAATTTCAGAAAAAATTTAAAAATAACGTGTTTAATGACAGTAAACAAATATCAACATCTCTGATACGCTAAATATTTCCTGAAAATATATCAAGCTCAATAATTTATATCATTCATCTATTTCATTTGAGCGTATCATATTCACCTGAATAGGTACAAATTGAAACAATTTTAGAGATTTTAATTCTTAAATTTGTCAATAATTTACTCTGTTTGCATAAGTATCTTTAGAAAAATAAACATACGTAAAAGAATATTGAAATAAATGTAAAAAAAATACGTAGTGTAAGTAAATGTACAATTAATGGTACTACTGATGACATAAATTAGTTATAATTCACTTTATAATGCATCGCAATTTAACTTCTTAAAATTATAGGTAAGCATAAAATTACCTTTCAACAGCCCTTTTGCTTTTGAGATATGTTGAAAATTAACCTGATTGTATATTATATGGTATTTATAAATAAAATTATGCTCCACGATAAGACCTAGTATCGATTATTTCCTTTTAAATATTGATAGAAAATCTACAAGTAACGGGCAGCAGACCTTACAAAATGGTCCATATGTCAAATTAAAAACATGTAAAAAAATGAAGTGAAACTTCAAATGAACTTACTGTAAGATAAATAATATATATATATAATCAATCATCAACAATCAATCACAACAATCAATTAAAAAATTGAAATTATACGAAACTTATAATACTAAATCCTATTTCAAAATATCAATTGCGATTATAAAAGATAAAATTCCATCTTTTTCAAACAAAATTAAAAAATTATAAAATAAAAATTTATAAAATATCCAAGTGCACCCTCGGACTTAGGACCGATAAGTGAGGTTAAGCTAGTTTGATGGCGCCAACCTTCCCCCTATTGCAACTTGGTAAGTTAATCGGAAACTATCCAATTCTCCAAAAATTCAAAAAGTTAAAAATAAACCATTAAACTTGAAAAATTAAACTATTTGCCATCGCATTCTGAAAGATTTTTGTTTTTTTCTGAAAAATGCAATTCAAATTTTATGCTTAAAGATGATACATCTCTTTTTTATGATTTCCCAAGAGATAAAAATAAAATTAACCCTCTAACTGGACACCTTCCTCCTGAAAAGTTATTCGAAAGCGTTTAACCCTTATTTTGCGATTCCTTCAAAATGCAACAGACTTTTTCCTTTCCCCATTTAGAACTTGGGTGGTTGAACGGGAAAATTTTACGACCAGTTCGGTCGCTTTTTGAAAAGTAAGTGGATCAATCGTTTTACAGCTAGCTGTTAAGTTGCCTTGGGCAATCTTCTTTGAAAGCGTAGATATCCTCTCTTGATCAATCCTCTTTGAAAAGATACGGTGTTTCTTTCTCCTATATGTTCAGTCACAGTAAAATTAAAAACGAAATGAAAGGTAAAAAAAGAGGAAAAAATGAAATAAATAGTATGTTGAAGTTGAAAATAATTATATTTTCTTCAAAGAAAATTTATTTTCTGTCATTTTTAAAAATTAAAATATATATATATATATTTGGTAATTAAAAAAGCATCCTGTATTCATTTTTTTGAATATGAGAGTAAGAAAAACGCGCTCACTTTCCTGTTTTTAAAAAGTAATGAGGTAAAAAGAGCAAAGGCCCTATCTCATTTTTAAACAATAACAGAATAAATATTACATACAATGATTATATTTATGAAATAAAACCAATCTTTCTCTATTCAGTTATATTTTTAATTTAAAATAGCATAAAAAAGGATTTCAATACTTTTAATTTATTTTAATTAAAATCATATAAAAAACTTTTATGTTAACTGAATATTTTTCAGAAAAAAATTTAAATTTTCCTTCCTAGTGTTCTCTTTTTCGAACTTCTTGTATTAAATAAAAATTCCTTTTCTACATCGGCATTTGTGATGGACATAACACACATTCAGTCAATAATTTTTTAATTTTAATGGGGGATATACTTCTTCAAATGCGCATGACAGTACTTCTAACCATTTTCTACTCAAGTTAATTTCTTATCTTTCTGTTTCTTTTATTACAAGGAAAAATATCACACATCGATAACTACATTTTCACACAATTCAGTCATTACAAAATCTATTGTGAGAAAAGTTCTCCTAATTAATTTTGTCTTTCAAAACAGTACACTTAAAACAATTTTGTTCAGTGAAGTTAACCGACAGTTCCACGATGTATTCATACCAAATCAAAGATCAGTTGTAAAATCCTAAAAGCTTTTAGAGGAGCTAAAAACATGTAATTTTGGACTGATCAAATTTTTAATATAATACACACACACACACAAATATACATGTTAGCAAATACATTTGAAAAATCAAACTTCCTTCTGAAATAAACGTAATTGAAAGAAAAATGTTTAATTGCAAATGAGTGGAAATACATGTTTTATCTAAGGGGTATCCCCAAAGTGAGGTAATCCTCAAACTCAGAAGCACAACAATCCATGAGGGCCAGGAACTACTGTGCCCATCATAATACACGTGACCATTGGACGCTGAGGTGCATGAACAGATGTCCCGATTTGGTGGTCTGTCTGAAGAGAGACCTTCAGTGTTTAAGACCCGAAGCAAGCTTGGTACTCATTTATCGACCCAATGTAGCGGGGATGAAAGGCAGAGTCGACCTTGCGCAACCCGTTAATAGAACCCCAGACCTGTGGTGTGGAAGCACTAAAACTTTCACTCAATCCTATTCGGTGAAAAATAAAATTTAATGTTAGAATCTTATATAAATCCCTAATGAATGAAGGAGTCCAAACTTTTTTTTTTTCATGTAAACTGTTTGACGGAAATGGTTAATTATGAACATTTGACAAGTTGCATAAATTAAAATTAACCGTTATAGTTAACACAAATTTTTAAGGGTACAAAAGGTGTGTTTCGGCTGCACGAATTAATTTTTAAAAGGAATACGGTTACGAAAAAGTAGTACAAATCTATCTAAAGTAGGGTTGGTTACCTTAGATATTGTCAAACACAACAATGTATTGGAAGCCAATTCCGCAATTCGTTGTTATAAAAATGTATGGAAAATTACAAGATTTATTTTTGCATTTGTAATTTATATATATATATAATTTTTCCTGGGAGCTTTAAAAGCTAGAGCGGTATCCATCAAAACCGCGGATTTTCTCTCTGTTTTTCCAGATCGCCCCTGACTAAGCCGGCTCTGCCATAGTAAGCGAAAATGCCGGATTTTTGTTTGTCAAGATCATTTTATAGCATACTGCATTTTTCATGTATTTTAGATGGTCGTTTTATATTTTCTACATCAATATCTTAATGTCTGAATTTAAAATTACATAAAATTCTTGACATTCGCATCAATGACCATGATAATTTTATTAGTATATATGAATGTGTCATCAAACGATTACATGACTCATATTAACACACATTATTTTAACCATTTAATTGATATCAAGTATAACAACGCACACAAATTTTCTAAACTTTAAAATAAATATTTTGAAAACTACTTCAGATATACTCAAAATTTTTTATTCCTACGCTTTAGCTTCTCAGTTTTGCTCCTCTATGTAAGAATTTATTGTAATTGTATATTCATCAAAAAAATTTTTAGTATATTTTTTGCTCTTAGCATGCGGTTTTCAACCGAATTGTATGAAATCTTCGAAATATACTAAATGAATGATTGAATATTAACGTCGCACTGTTCAGCTATACGAGGGTTTTTGGCGACGGACCACGTAATTTTGAACCATGGTCAAGTGACGTGGACGACACCTGAGCTGGCACCCCTCTCCTAACTACCCCACCACACCAACGGGAGGACGTTTCAGCTCTCGACAGATTTAACGTGCATCGCTGCCCTACACGGCGGGTCTTTAGTGGTACTGGGCTCGAACTCGTGACAAAGCAAGCCACGTTCCGATACCTATATCACTCGGCTACCGTGGCCGAAATATATTAAAAAGATACCAAAGAAGCTATATAATAAAATTTGAAATTTTTATTATACTCAAACAATTGCTAAAACTTATGGTAAATAATTTTTAACTGCGCGATGCATTTTTTTTTCGGAATTTCAAATGGAATTTCTAACATAAAATTTCTAGCTTTATAAGGTCGAGATTTCAAAACATATCCAGATTTTAATTACTTATTCAGTTAGCCTTTAAAAAGATAAATGTTGAGGAGGTATTTTGTATAAATAGATATTTTTGAACAATATATAATTCGATTGTTTTTCAATAGCTCGAATTTAAAATTGGTTGTTATGTTTATTTATATGCATAAATGTCTACTGTAAATGTTCCGTATATTTTTGATTACCATTTATTCAAACATTCAAGTTATAAAAAAAAAAAATGTGTGAAAATCTTCATTCATGTTGTCTTTGATGTAAACTGAAGTTCAAGCACTTAAAATTAAAATATAATTCGGTGTATTTTAACAATATATAACCAGGCACTGTACTTAAACTTCCCTGAACACTTAGGCTTTTGAAATCAAAAAAAAAAAAAAAAAAAAAAAAACTAATAAATCTTAATTAGTTTTTTTTTTTTCGTTATTATTTTTATCAAAGTGTAAGAAAATGTTTCAAATGATTTGATGAAGTTTAAATTTATTCATTTTAGTGGTTGGAAAATTGAAAAAGGTTCCAAATTTTAAAGAGTTTGATGTTTTATTAATTTTTCGGTATCTTATAATAAAATAATCATGTTTCAAAAACTGAAAGCTTTGAATAAGAAAAAATGAAGCGAAAGAGAATATACTTAAAAAAGATAATTTGTCTAACTATATAAAATAGCAGATTGCCTTGACACGCCCCAACTTGTTACAGTTTGAGGGAATTGTAACATATTTTACTTATGCGTTGGGACTTTTGGAAACTTTTAAAATACAAGCTAGCAAAGAAACACACACTTCTTGGGTTGTAAAGAAATTTCTCCCCGATTTTTTATAATTGGGGGGGGTCAAAACACGGGGTTCCCTGCGAGCCATAAAACTCCTGCTGTGTTGCTTCCTCCGTCCCCTCATTATCTTTCAAGATGTTAAACCTTAAAAAGGGGGAAAGGATTTCAGAAAAGTGCGGCTAATCCGCTTTTGAAAACGTTACTTGAAGGCAGAAAAATCCGTGCAGTCCATTTTCGAAGCCTCTCTAGTAGGGCGGAAAAATCCGTTCTGTCCAGTTGGAGGGTTAAAGAAAGAAAATGATTTTTAAACTTTTTGAAACGCATCTCCTATAACAGACCTAGGAAGGAGGACAAAGAAATAAAATTCAAACAATTCTATTCAAAAGCACCAAAATCCACAACCAATCTCAATTTTTACCTCCCGCCCTCCTGGGAAATTTTAATCACTACCAGACAAGAAGATGTGAGCCCCCCAAAACCCTCCCATATGTCAAACAAAATAAAACTTGTCATTTAAAAGCCCAACCACGTTATTCAAGACCTTTCCAGAGTACAGAGATTTATTAATTTGCCCATGTAAAGCTGATTTAAATGAACCACAACGTGGAAAGAACCATTCGTCTTCTCGAATCTCTCAAGAGGAAAGGGATATTTGTAAAGGAAGAGCAAAATAATGAAAAAAAAGGAAGTGACACAAGAGGAAAAAAATAAAGGAGAAACTTTCTTCCACTTTGTTTGAAATTCTTCCATGCATCTAGGTTTAAATAATTGCTCATCGTTAAGCTCTGTGTTTCTTGTGAAACACACATAATACGACATCTGAATATAAATATCTTTCTGAGTTCTTTTGTAGTTGAGTATAATGAGTTCCTATGTGCATTGGAGAGTTAAAATTTTCTTAAGTTGGTTACTGAAATTCTTTTAATGGATACATTTGATTGGGCAAATATACATTTTTTTTCATACCTATGCTGAGGAGAAATGCATATCAAAAGTTTGGAAACAATGCATTTGTTTCAAATTTAACAATTTGTTAGTTTGAAATTTAATTCAAATTTTGAGTTATTATTTTAAGTCGATATAAAAGTTCGAAATAAGTTCAGGATATAAAAAAATCTGATGATGATAATAAATTAGAAATATTTCAGTCGGAGAAGCTTTTTTTAAATTTAACATTTAAGAATAATAAAACATTGTCAAAGAATTTTTTATGGAAAGATCAAAACATTTCATTGAATGAAGAAATAATAAAATTCTAGGAAGATGACACGCTCGCAAGAGAAATTATGGATTTGGAGTGCAAAAAGTGTAAACTAGAGTTTGTTACAACCAAATCAATAACTGCTTTAAGGATTTTCATTGTATGTAAGGCTAAAACAATTTATAACAATTAATAATAAAATCCTCATATATATAAAAAAAAAGAATTGTAATTTACAGCACTACTGCGCAATGTTGCACTTCTGCAACAAACAAAAAAATGACTGAAATTCAATTAAAAACAGCTTAATTTTATATATATATATATATATACTTTTCCCTTTTATTATTACCTCTGTGGATTGATAGAGGATGTGGATTTAATCCTGATTTTTCATTAAATCAGAATTAAAAGAAACATAATGTTGATTTTATGATTTTTTTTCTGTTAGCAGCTACTTCTCTGTTTTGTTTCAATGTTAAACTAATAAATATCAACAAATCAATGGGTCTCAGGGGTGTTAAATTTCTCTAGAGGTCTGAAAAGATAAACAATTTTCAAACAGGTATAATTTCTCTAAATTTAAATTAAGTAATTCGAATCTTTTACACATTACTTATAAAGTAATGGGGCTTCAGAAAAGTATAAAATGTTTAAAATATAATCATAATTTTAAAAATTATAAGCATATGAAAATAAGAAACTTTTTATAAGAAATATTTATTCAGTTTTACATCGTGCATGCTATTTTCTAAAAGAGTAGGTTTAATTACTAGCTATAAGTTGATTTGTAAATACAAATATATTCTTAATACTTTCTAGCTATTTTTATATAAATAGAACAATAACTTACATATTTTAATAAATAAAAAAAAAAATATTTAAAAAATTGCAATATTTTACAAATATTTTGAAATACAAACGATGTATAATACTAAAATTAGGTAGGGTTTAAAGAGTATGATGCATTGTGTGTGTATAATTCTATAAAGTTTTATACATCAGATGCTAATATTTTAGAAAATAGCGTGCGCAAAGCAAAAAATACTTAATATTTATTATATAATTTACATATGCATATGACTTTTAAAATTACTATTATATTTTAAACATTTTATACTTTTCTGAAACCCCGTTCTATTATAAATAATGTGTAAAAGATTCGAATCATTTAATTTAAATTTAAAAGAATTATACCCGTTTGAAAATCGTTTATATTTTCAGACCTCTAGAAAAATTTAACACCTCTGAGACCCCTTAAAAGATTGATACATTAATTGAAACTCATTCAATAGCACTGCAATGAATTAACGAGGAAATATGATCTAATCTCATCAAAAGAGGGAGTTGCAGCATGAAGGATCTGGTTTTTCTTTTGAGCGGAAAAAAGATAGAATTCGAGAAATGGAGACAAAATGTTGAAATAAGATGCATTAAGAAAGATTCACAAGATTTTATGTCATGTGTATTTAGGAATAGTATCGCGTGTTAATAAAAAATAATTAACTACTATTCCAGTACAGGGGGTATGTTTTCTATTAAAACGACTTAGTACTACAACAATGCCAATTTCAAACAATTACAGGCAGACAAATTATCGTATGGAAATCAGTTTTGTTGAAATAATTATATATTATAAATCAATATTTTTTCTGCAAATATTACTATAAATATGGATAAAAATTTCTTTTGCAACCAAACTTTTTTTTTTTAAAAAAAAAAGAAAATTAGTTACGAATTGTACAAGATGAAAGAAATGTTTGCTTTTGTGAACAAAGAAATAATTTTCTTTGTTCACATATGTAATATTTAGTATACATCTAAGGTAATTTTCAACCTTTTATAATTTATTTACGTTATCAAAAATAACCAAAACAGCACATAAAATCTATAAATACTGAACGCGATTTATCCAAACCTATCAAGCTTTATTCTGATCACAATCAATCGCAATTGATTAACTTATTACCTTATCCTAATACAGATATCAACAACTTACTTAATCTCAATATGCGTCACACCAAGGTATTTAATATCGACTTCATGACTAACTACACGTTAGCGCACCAATCGAACTCAAGTATTAATCACTCGTCAGAAATCCAGATGCTATCACACTTCACTACTTCCCTTAAGTGACTTAACGCATTACTAGGCTTCTATATCTGGTTAAGTTATGTGACTCAAACTACCCACCCATCAAGATGCACCAGAAATAACTGCATCTGATCAGAGCTCCTCAATAACACCCGATGCCGAAACCACGGTCCGATGAACACACTGAATTGCCCTACCATCGATACTGACAACGCGATTATCCATGATGAATTGCGTCTCACGCTGGGATATTGACAGATCTTATACTAGCTGGACGATGTGTCCCTGAGGTATCGTTCTCTACCTCAGGGCTCAGCTTCATTGATTTATTATACTGTGCGATTTCCTGGAATTTTTGTATTGTTTGGTTAGGGTCGCTCGATGCCTTGGGATAGTGGGGCGTTCCTTTCTGGAGCAAGTTTTTGGGTTATTTTTGCTGAGGATGTTATTTTTAGAAGTTTGGGGATATCTTGTATTCTTTGGTGGAAAATAATGAGGGGGGGGGGTAATGGATTGTTTGGCTTTGCGAAATAGTAGAATGTTTAATAAAGTTATGAGAAAATCTTGGTATTTTCAGAATATGAAGTTTTATATAGATTAACTCTTAGTAAGAATTGATATATAATATTTAAAGTCCTTATATAAGACTACATTGATCCTTATGTTATTAAATTTAGTTAAGGTTGTTTTCAGTAAAAATAAGAGAGCTTGAACTATATATAAACGCGAAGCACGTTTTCAGACAGAAAAAATGCCTCAATTTCTATGGAAATTTGCAATATTATAACGTATACCTTTGCTAGCAGTATAGTGTTTTTAAAAATGACAAAATATTCCATGAATGCATTTTTTTTGTTTTAATACGTGAAGGCATATCCCATTTAACATTACGGCATACAAGAAAAATCGCGAAACACATTTTATACCAGAAAAAAATGAATAAACTTGGTTAAAAATGGGAAGTATGATAAATAAATTCTGCACTCTAAAGGATAGTGAAGCCAGAATATCATATTAATGTTTCATTTCTTTTATATGTGAAAAAATGTTCCGAATTCTGGTCCTATTCTTTAACATTAACCGAAGACAGCCTTAATGTAGACTCATATATGAAATTTGATCATTATAGAAAAACTCTCGAATAATAATTCATTTTTTATTGTAATTATTTATCAGAGTGATGTATATAGTCAAAATATTAACTGTATTTAAATCGAAATACTATTATGAATTGAGATTTTGTGATTCTGAAATAATGTGTTGTCACATTAACACTAATACAGGATTTCAACTTGTTTGTCCCTAGATATACAGAGTCTTCGACTCGAAGAAATCTAGATAACTCGTGATATCGTTACTATAATATTTTGTTTCAGTAAAATGGAATGTATAATTATATCAGTATTAATCTTATTCAGGACTCGTTAATTTTAAACTGGAAGAAACAAATAACAAATATTTTATCCATAACCTAAAATGACTGATGAAAAGTAAACTTAAGCTGAAAATCCCCCAGTTTTCTTACAACTTAATTAAATTTAATCTATTTTAGGAGAAGTATGACTCACACACACACACGGCTCCCACAATGACTCAGTCATCACAAGATATTCGGAACTATTAGGCCTACAGTAGAACTTGGTTACAGGTTTTTCTTCTTTTTTTTGCTGAGTAGAGATTTATTAACCCTCCAACTGGACAGCACGGCTTTTTCCACCCTACTAGAGAGGCTTCGAAAACGGACCACACTGAATTTTTCCTAAGGCCGGAGACTCACCAAAAATGAACCAAACAGATTTTTCCCTTTCAAGTGATGTGTTCAAAACCGGTAAGGTGGTATTTTTCCGAATTCTTTTCCCCCTTTAAAGGCTTACAATCTTGAAAGATAATTAGAGACGGTCGGGGAGACACAATGGGCATTGAGGGGGAACTTTTATGGGCCACGTGGAGACCGGTTCCTTTGGCAATCGTAAAATCTCGGAAGAATTTCTTTAAACCCTAAAGTGTACGGAAATAAATTGCAAGTCAACCAGTTGAGAATTCTCAATTTTTTACTTTACCTTAAAATTCTCAAATGGAATTAAGTTTTTATAATGTATGTCTAAGTTTTTAAAAAATATCTGTAGAATTTAAATTCAAATTATATATTGAAACATTGAGGATAATTTACTGTTTCATTTTTTTTTATTTTAATCAATACTTTCAGGGATTTTTTTAAAAATGATTATATTGTTATGTGTCAAAAAAAAAAAAAAGGTTCAAAATTTAAAATCTTTTAAAATTTCGGACACTTCTAAACATGAATAATTTTTTAAGCTTCTGTATTACATTATTTGCAAAAAAATTTATATGTATTGTTAAAAAAAAACCCTATTTAAATCTTTTTAGTTTTTCATAATTTTAAAGCCAGATATTCAGGGCATCTTACATAGAATCCCTTTGTTTTGTATTGTTCAGATAACAAATTATATTTGAATTTTGAATGTCTGAACATTAATTTCATTCAAAGAGAACTTTAACTTCAAGTTTATATTTTTTAACTTGAATCTTCAAATAAAGAGTATTTAAAAGCATCTGGACAAATTTAGAGTTAACATTTGCGCATATAAATAAATATAAAGATCCTTTTTTAAATTGAAGTTAAAAAAATATATATTTATGCATAATCCCCTCATCATTCATGTTCCATTAGTGGTTGACTGAAGAAAAGGTTATTAAAATTTGGACATTTTTATAATCTTAACGATGCAAAACTAGGAATTTTGTATTAGCTCCACTAAAATTCTGCATTGGAATTTCGAAAAAGATATTTATGCGTGTCTCACATACTCAGTTGAAAAACATATATTTACCATAAATACTAATAATTCCTTGGATATTTAAAATTATCATTAGATTAATTTTTAATATATATAGATATATATATATATATATATATATTCGACTTCTAATATTTTTCAAGTATTCCTTAAATTTCATATAATTTAATTAAGTGAGGGGATATTAAAGTCGCACTCTCTCTCTCTTCTCTACTCAACTTCTTGAGGGCTTTTGGCGACGGTCCTGTGGCCGGGGTATCAGGTGGTCAAGGTATCGAATCATGGTTGGCATGTCTCGAGTTCGAGCCCAGTGCCACAAAAGACCCGCCGTGTAGGGCAGCGATGCACGTTAAATCTATCGAGAGCTAAAATGTCCTCTCGTTGGTGTGGTGTGGTAGTTAGGAGAGGGGGTGCCAGCTCAGGTGTCGCCCTCGTCATTTGACCATTTTTCAAAATTACGAGGTCCATCACTAAAAGCCCTCGTGTAGCTGAACAGTGCGACGTTAATATTCACTCACTTGGCGACGGACCTCGTAATTTTAAACCATGGTCAAGTGACGAGGATGACGCTTGAGCATCTCTCCCTTACACGGCGGATCTTCAGTGGTGCTGGGGTCGAACTCATGACACGTCAGCTACGAGTCCGTTACTTTGACCATTAGGCTACCGCGGCCTCACAATGTGGTTGAAAACTGCATGTTATGAGTAAAAATATGCTGAAACATTTGATGAACTTATAATAGATTTTTGCATAGAAGATAGATGTGTGATATGCTAAAATGACAATATGTAAAAGTTATGAGAATATCGATGACAATTTTTGAAAAATTCAATTTAAGTTTCAGTCTGAAACTTATTCGTTTTTTTTTTTTTCGCATTTAATATTAAATAGTCGCGATAACAAATTAATAGTTTAACGCATTCATAGATTATAAAAAATAAAGGTATAAATGACATTGTTGGGAATAATAAGTTTTTATAGTTTTGAATTCAGACTTCTTTGCAGGAGTGTAGACTATTAAAAGGCTGATGTAGAAGTTAGAAAACTAATATTTAAAATATATGGAAAACAATATCTGCAATTCCATGATCTTGACGAGCAGAAGACGGCATTTTTACTTAGTAGGGCAGAGTAAGCATAAGGTAGGAGCTTGTGGAGTAAACAACCAGGCCTCTGCAGTTTTGGCAGGTAATGAACTCCCATTTGTTGCTTTCAGTAAGGAATAAAAAAATAACAAATACAAAAATAAGTCATGTAAAATTTTATATATTTTAATAACAATGAATTGTGAACTTAATTTCCAATTCATTGTCACGAGTTGGCAGGTACGGTACTCTATCGGTATATATATATATATATATATATATATATATATATATATATATATATATATATATACATATATATATATATATATAAAAGTACGGTTGATAGAGTAAGTACCAATAATTTTAACGCAATTTTATATTTCGTTCTCGTAAACTTTACTCCTTTTAAAACATGTATTGACAAAATACTCTCCTTTTGTATATTTATAAAATTTTTAAATATAATGGTTATCTTACCAACATTTTAAATCAGGGGCGGCAACTGTGTAGCTAAGACGTGCCAAACCAATCTGTCAGTATCATTCAGCGTGCCACATAGTAGGAAATTTTTGAAATCCTTCGATTCTTACGGTAATATTTGCAGATTTAAAGAATAGAGGTAAATAATTTAGATTTACAGTTTTATTTTATATTAATTATGGATCAATAAAATACATTTATTAACATAAAAATAAACAATATAAAATGTTACTATTTCTTCAACAAAGATAAAAAAAAAATTAAAAATGTATGTTTCCAACATATTTACTTAAATAAGAAATAGACAAAGTGAAATATAAATGATTCCCTTCATTATAGTTAAATAAAAATTGTAATGCGAATTAACTCTTTCACGACTCTTCTTTCATATCGCAAAACCAGGGGTATAATGCATGACACGATTCTGAGCATTCAGTTGTTAAACAATTTCTTTGCGGAGTCGAAATATTTTTCATATTAGGAAAGATTTTTTACTTTGATATGCCGAATCACATAAGTGGAAAGCAGAGTACATGCAATTTTCTTTTTCAACAATTAAATCCCCTAGCAATAACACTCAATTATTTACAAAATAGCTGTAAATTTATCCTTAGAATTATCTTTCAGATTATTTTGTAGTTCCATAAATGTCCATAACTCAGAAGATGTTTGTCAAATAAGGTCTATTATCAACTTCCATCCACTCAAGAATTGACAAATTTGTAGAGTAGTGCTGAGTGCCACTAAGAATTGTACCACGTGCCACAGGTCCATAGATTGCCGACACGTTTTAAATGTTCTTATTAACTAACCATCTCCTATTCAAACACAATTTATATGATAAAAAGGGTTTTCATTCATTTTGTAGGGAATTGTATTAGATTCAACCATAAGTAATTTTGTGTTTCAAATAAATTACGTTGTTTCGGGGATCCCCTTAGAGCAAAATGAAAGGAATTTGACATAATTATAGTAAGTTTCTCTAAAAGGGGAAACGTTCACTTTCAAAATACACTGCGTAAAGTGGTTTTAGGTGTACGAAGTTATATTCACTATTATTCCTAAAATAAATTTTGATATTTTGGTTTTTCGTTAAGTTTTGAAGTTATTTCTTCAAATATACTTCTCCATTACATTTCTTTCAAACTTGCTATTTTCTTTTGCGGCCACGGTAGCCTGATGGTCGTGGTTATGAACTCGTGTCCAGTGTTCGAGCCCTGGTACCACAAAAGTTTAGCGTTGAAGAGGAGCTGATGCACGTTAAACACGTCGACGTCAAAAGTCCTCACGTTGGTGTGATGTGGAAGTTTGGAAGGGGAGTTATCAGCTCAGGTATCGTCCTCGTCACTTAACCGCGGTTCAAAATTACGTAGTCGCTCGTCAGTAGCCACCGTGTTGACTTAGAATGCAATATAAACCCTTGACGTGTGCACTTGAGTTAATTCGAGTACGCTAAACAGTTCCAAATATGCACATTAGATATAATTCAAACGAGGTCGCATTTTATGCTGCTTTAATTTTCTCACTCAAATATCAGCGAGCGCCGTCTGCACTCGAGATATTTGACTGTTGTTTCTTATATTTACGATTTAGTCGTTAAACATCAAAAACTCGTTTTCAATGTAAAGACTGTAATGTTGGACTGTGTGCAGTGCCGTGTTTCGAAAAATATCACACTGTGACATTTCTGTAAACGACATGTATGTGTCTTTCTCATACTTCTTTGATATTTTTTGCTATTTATACCTGTTAAAATTATTTTTTATAAAAGGTTTTTTGTAACTAATTGTAAATTGAATAAAACCTTTTCTTACAATTATATGTATTTGAGGATGAAATCTGATTTACTTTATTCAGGAAATTTTTAGTAAATTTCATTTTCTTAGCCAACTTATTTCTTTTAAAACATGCATATTTGTGTATTATATAATTAAATTTCTAACTATCTAAAATTATGTCTGGCTTTTTCTTCATTAAAATCTTTCAGGATTTTACAAATTATCTTGCCATTATTCATTATGTACTTAATAAGGAAAAATATATCTAAATATAAATAATTTCTGTCCTAATAAACATATAATTGTTTTTAGCTACAGTTTGGAAAATGCATTGAAATTTGTATCGGGACAGGATTTTAACATATTATGAATGTGTTTTTACTGCCACTATGTTATATATTTATCTTTCATTCTTTTTACAATATGAGTAGAAGTCGTAAACAGTTTGTCACAGTAAAATTAATTTTTGTTTTATATTCAAATTATACTATTATATTGATTCTGAAAATAATAGGTTAGTTTGACAAGCCATTATTTCACAATTTTAAAGCATTGAACAGTTTTGAAATTTTTAAACTTTTCTAAAATGTTAAATTATTAAAAATATTTAATTATTGTAAGTGATTAATATTTCTTAGATTATTGGAAACAAAAAGTATAAAATTTAAAATATATCTCTTTGTTGAATTTTAATAATTATTTTTATGGCTAAACCTGGAAAAAACCCAACTTTTTTTAAATATTAACATTAAGATATTTTTAAAAAATAACTAGAGCTCTCAGACCTAAATCCATATGAACTGTTATAGAACATATGTAAGGGAACATTTACAAGATATTTCAAGACTCTATCTTGAACAGGAAAAACGCCTTAGGGATTAGAAAACACTCTCATCTTCAAAATTAAAAATCTGAGAAAAACATATTTAAAATTTGTAATGGCATAAAAAAATTCCATTGCCTGTAAAGCTTTAATTTTTCAATCTGTTACTATCCAACTTATGCTCTACATGAAAATTCTACTTGAAATAAATATGACTGAAATATCTTTTTAATTCAAAATATTCTAAGACATAACATTGATAACAACTGTTAATTTGATCAATTATTCACTTTTATCAGAACCTTATATATTCACAAGAGTTTTAAATGCAAAATATTTATATAGAAATTAGTAGTTATACAAACGTAATCCAGAAATCACCAAGTTTGTAAACAATATCTATTTTTTCTCAGTTCCCCATCGTGGCAGTTAAGCAAGTTTAAGTTTTTGTTGCATGACTTTAAAATACTGCAGTGTAGTACTACAATAGATTTATTATAATGTAGTTTGTGGTACATCAGGGAAATATTTAGTTCATTCTGCAACATTTGTATTCTGTAGTCTAATTGTAATATTACCTGAAAAAGCTGCATTTTAGATTTACCATTTTCAGTCATATTCCATCCCTTTCAAGTATTATTTATCACAGTAGCCTGCGTACATTTTGGTCATGGCATTTTTCAAAAGGAAAAAAAAAAATAATGAAAACAAAGTAAAGAGCTTTTTATAAATTATATAAACTATGTATCAAAAAAATATATTGGTCTTTAAATCAATCTTAATTAAGTAAATGTGAGAAAACTCAAAAACTTAAAAACATGAGCAAACAGAAATGATTTTAGAAACTAAAATTGTAGTTAATTGCCGTTTCACACGAAATATTGGATTGTGTTAAAAAATATTTTTAATTAATTCAATCTAGGAATGCAAAAATGCTTTAAAATGAAACCGAATTTAAAATCAAAACTCAGAAAATTAAAATTTCTTAAAACCTAATTGGTTTTTTGATCAGAAATTGAGCAAGTTTTCCAAATGTATGAAATATATATTTGCAATAAATTGGATGAACTCTCTGTTGGCCGGGAAGTGTAGAAAATGTCCATTTCACAATCCTCGCCCTAGGCCACAGCTGTGAATGAGAAACCTCCCGTTTCGAAGAACACAGAGACCGAAAAGCAATAAAATCCTTCCCTGCAAAACCAATCGGGACCTCCTGCGGCGTTAACAGGGGAAAGCACTAAACTGCCATTCGTTTTTGAAGCAGTTCGCGAAATTTATCGGAGCATTTTCGGAGTAGCTAGCTTTAAAAAAGTAGATCGCTTTCGAAGTGAAATTCAATTAGCGGGTCATCCAGTCAGAGGGTTAAGAAAAGGTTTTAGGGCATTAGACTCAAGGGGACGGACTTTTAGACCCCTAAACACTTTAAATTTGGCAAACATGCTTGTTTTGTTGAGTAGAAATCCTCTAAGAACGTGTTTTAAGAAAAACAATTTCCAAGAGGGTTGCCGGAGTGCATTGATAAAAAAATCCCGTTCTTGGATAGTTAGAACTGCAAACTAGAACTGCGTTGTATTACAGGGCACAGAAGTTAATTATACTTTTGTTTGAGAGATTTGAGTCAGTTGCGGGAATATCATGAGGCTTTTCAGTCAAAAGGGCGTAATCTGCAGTGGAAAAAACTTTTTTTTTGTCATTGGAGGAAATACGAAGATGCTGTGCTAAGGAATTTTCGATCACGATTCAGAGAAGAACCTACAACTAGAAAATCTACCAACAACGGTTTGAAAAATTTAAAAATATGGGCTGTTTGTGCAAAAGTAATGTCCTGGATGAAGCTGAAGCAGCGTATCACAGTCGCTATCAATGGAATTGATACTTTATCATGCGTTTGGGTGTAAATGGAATAACTGCTCGATGTCCGTCGTTTCATTATGGGTTCACACTTAGAACGCTTGTGACTGCCTTAAATAAAAACTAAAAATAGTTCCTTACAATTATGTTACAGGTTATATATAATACTTACTTTGTTATGTTTTTATGTTCTTGAATTTAGCAAAATGGAATCTACAACTGCTATACAACAGATTTTTTTATCACGATTCGAAAAATAGCTTTCAACCAGGAAATCTATTTAATAATGGCATAAACAAATTAAAAACTTATTTTTTAAACAGCGTATGACAGTTGTTATCAATGGACTTGATACCTTAACACGCCTTTAGGCGGAAATGGATTACCTGCTCAATGTGTGTCATGTGGCTAGTATATTCACACATAAAACATTCGTGGCTGTTTTGAACAAAACTTAAAATAGTTTTATACATTTATGTTACATGTGACATAATATCTTGCATTGTTCTTGATTTATAATACATTGAAACTGTATACTTCTTTGTAAATCCCCCTGTATATCACAAAAAATATGTATTATATATGTACGCGTGTTTATAATTATACCATTAAATTAAAACGTTTCCTTAAACGTATTTACATGGCATCTCGAGTTTTAAAGGTAAAAGATTAATGTTTAGGCTAGAAGGAAATAGTTTTGATTTAATTGCCTGTTAGCCTTCCACTTTCTAAAGACTACATGAGAACAAAAGCATTATCAGAGAGAGGAACATAATTTTTTTTTTTTAAAATATGAATGAATATTCTGACCTGTGTATGTGTGACCTTAGAAATATTTAACAACCTTTCAACAAAATAATAATTTATATCCATAATTACCAAATACTAGGTACAATGTAATTTATCAACGAAGCATTACTTATTCTGCAGATAATTCTGACTCGTTTTACTTAATTCTACTAAATTTTTATGCTAAATTTCCCTTCCTAAGAAGTTGAGTTGCTATGTGTATGACAGCCTAGTAATAAATTTCAAGTATTTGATTTATAACCTATCATTACTAGAATCCTTCATTTAAAATGCGTTAGGTCATTAATCTGTTATACACGGACGATTCCAAGTGTTGGAATGTTATAGTTATAAGTGTAGGTAGAGTTTCCTAAACATTAGACTGTTTTAATTATTATCTCTAATAACTTGCCTAAACAATTTTTTATATTAAATGATACATCAAAAGGTAGTAATATTTGTTTGGGAATTTTGTTTTTCAGTTACAGCTTGTAAATTTCCTTCAGAATTTACGTACGACTTGCCACTTTGTTGTTTGCCATATAACTATTATTTACTTTATTTGAAAGTCTATAAATGCAAATGTATGAATATTGGAGAATTATACTTATTCACCCAGAGAGCAAATACGATATATCCCTGTTGTAACAGTAATAAGACCCTCTAAAAACAAAGTAAACTCCCTGATCAAGTTGGTAATTTATAAAAAAAAAAAAAGAAAAACAGAAGTAATTAAGTATTTGTACCCTTGTAAATTTTCAACATTGCTTTTGCCGAATGGACGTATCACATTTTCTATATGAGAAACTTAGATGAAAATTATTTCAGTCTTTTACTCTATATTTTGAAAAAAAAATATATATTATTTGCTCTAAAAATAACAGGAAGCATATAAGTATTAAGGAAAAGAAAGGTGTTTTTTATTGTTAAAAAAGAATTATCAAGAAACATGTTGGAGTGCATAAATATAAATAAAAATTTTGTCTTTAAAATTCCAGAATTTCATTTTATTTTAAATAATTATTTATTTATTTTTTATGTAAAATATATTAACTCACAAAAAGTAGAAAAAAATACTAATTTAACAACTCAGAAATAACATTATTATATACATATATGTAAACCCCTTTAACGTTTATTTTCGAAATATGTGGATGTATGTATAGGCTTATCTCAAATTTCAAATTTAAAATTGTCTACATTTAAACATCTAGGCAAAGAGAGTTGGCATACATCTTTAAGAAATAATTCGCTACATATGATGAGTTTATAATAAACAGTTGGTCAACAAAGATAGAATAAATTATTTTTAAAATATAAATAAAATACTGGGTACAAGTTTTCAAATCTTATTATTTTACTTTTCTTGTTATGTGTATCACAGATTCCATTTGATATATAAAATAATCTAAATTTTTCTCAAACATCTTCGATATAATGAATAACTTGTGTGTAAACATAGACATAAGTAACAATTGTGATTAAATAGAAGGGGAAAAAAATAAAATAAATAAATTAGATGGAAAAAATAACACGATAAAAAAGTAATAAAACCGTTGGTTAATTCAAAATAAAATGATAAATGGACTAGGAAGTTATATATAGCATGTATATTGTAATAGAAGCAGAGGATATGAATATGCAATGACTATTTTGAAAGAAAGCTCCAACTGGTTTTATATGCTCTATCTCTCGCCTGTAGATTTGCTCATGAGAACCTAACTTGCGCAAAATAAAACGAAATTTGAGTGAGTGAGTGAATATTAAAGTCGCACTATTCAGCTACTCGAAGGATTTTGGAAACAGACCTCGTAATTTTGAACCATAGTCTAGTAAACTCATGACACGCCGCACACGAATCCGTTACCTTTGTGACGAGTTTTTTCTGCGATATTTCTATTAATCTTGAGGAAATTCTTCTTTATGTATGGTTTAAGTTTAAAACCACCTTCCATATAAATAATTTAATTTTGTTTTATGGGTGCATTAGAGTTAGTCATTAATTGTTATTATTTATTCATTAGTTCTTACGCTATCATTCAATCAAGAAGAGCTCTTCTGAAAAGTGAAAACAAAAGAGCAGTTTTGAAGAGGTATGAAGAAACGAATTAAGATTACTCCCAGAATTATTAAACTTGATTTAATCATACGTAGATAAATCATAAATGAAAATTAATTATTTTTATTACACTCTCTGTTGCTTCGGTGCCTCAAACTACACCTGCAACCTCCAGGATGCGATACGTTCACCACCAGGCTACCACAACCGCAAACGAAAGTTGCAATGGTAGTTTAGAATACCAAAATCTTATTTTATAACATTTAGGGTAATTGAACAAGGTTTAGTTGTGAAGTACGCTCCGTGGTTAAATTTTAACAGAAAAGTTTCACATCGCTAAATGAATGAGGTATACAGCCCCAGTACAATGAGTGTCATTTAAGTACGTAATACAGCATTTCTCAAACTGTGTGGGCGTGATAACTCTACGAGGGGAGCACGAGCATAATGAAAACTAGAAAACAAAAAATTATTTTTTTAAAAATATTAATTTACTAAACGTAAACAAACCAAAAACATTCTGACATAATAAAAAGTGTGATACAATACACTTTTAAATGTATCAGTACTGCACAATGTATTTGACAATTTTAATATAGTAAGTAAAGGGTGTTTTTTTAGAGGTATAGAACTTTAAATTGCAATAAAACAACGAAGTATTATTCGATTGACATGATTTTTTTAATTCTAAATATAATCTTGTGGCATTACATTTTAAATATGATTTCTGGCATATGACACCACGGCTGGCTCGGATGTAGTCCAATTTGGACGTCCAATTTTCGACGACTTTTCCCAACATTTGTGGCCGTATATCGGCAATAACACGGCGAATGTTGTCTTCCAAATGGTCAAGCGTTTGTGGCTTATCCGCATAGACCAATGACTTTACATAGCCCCACAGAAAATAGTCTAGCGGTGTTAAATCACAAGATCTTGGAGGCCAATTCACAGATCCAAAACGTGAAATTAGGCGGTCACCCAACATGTCTTTCAATAAATCGATTGTGGCACGAGCCGTGGGACATGTTTCGCCGTCTTTTCGGAACCACAGCTCCTGGACATCATGATTGTTTAATTCAGGAATGAAAAAGTTAGTAATCATGGCTCTATACCGATCACCATTGACTGTAACGTTGTGGCCTTCATCGTTTTTGAAGAAGGAATCCACCAGCCCATAAAGCGCACCAAACAGTCAGTGTTTCTGGATGTAACGGTGTTTCGACATACACTTGTGGATTAGTTTCACTCCAAATGCGGCAGTTTTGTTTGTTGACGTAGCCATTCAACCAGAAGTGTGCTTCATCGCTAAACAAAATTCGCTTATGAAAATCGGGAACAACGGCAATCTCATTTTGGGGCCATTCGAGGAAACTACGCCTTGCTTGATGATCGTTTGGATGAATTGCCAAACCAAACTGAGAATAAATTACTTGACAGCCGTTAAATCGGTCACCATCTTGGAAAGTAATGCCAACTTAAACTTCTATACCTGGAAAAAACACTCTTTATAAAGAATACAAGCTTTATAATTACCAATTACTCCATGAGCTTGTTGTATATAAAATTATACACAATTAACACTCATATTGATAATTCGTACGTTTTATAATTAATCACGTAACTGCCGATTAAAATTTACCCGATTCGCTCCCCAGTGCCATCGTTTTCTACGTAAGCACGTGTATGTTATGCATGGGGAGGGAGAAAAGAAATAAATAGGCAAATCTTCAGAAGTAAATCTTTCGCAAACAATGTCAAAGATCTTTCAATGCATTCCGAAGCCTTCAGAATAATTTTATGGATGGCAGTGCACAGTAAAGATCGTACTTCTGAAAGACGGATCTATACGTCCGGGGTAATTAAAGCTTTGGCTTAGTGTACGAATATACGTCGGTGGTACTTCAGAGGTTAAAGTAGTATTTTAGCTTTAGCATCAAAGTATAGTATTATTAAATTAAATGCATTGTTGTTGTTTTCTGATGCCACCTGTCTGACCTAGTCAGATCGAGGCCCATGAAATTCATCGTGGCATGGGCAAGAGGTACGCCTGTCGTTGGCCTTGAGCACCATACAGGTGACAGTACGATTTAGCTCGGCGAAATTCCCCGAAGGGACGATAGATGGCGACACGACCTCTATCTCCACAATTTCTGCATGTAAACTGAAGGGGAGGGAAATATTCTCCAGTCTCTGCGCTCGTGATTAAGCCCACAAGACTACGGACCCACTGATTTAATGAGCACGTACTCCGTGTGTTCTCGGAGGGTGTTTGGTGGCATCGAGCAAGCTACCCACGGATTGTTATTGTATGGAGTGAGGCGCAAGGAAGTGATGATTGAATATTGGGTATCAAGTATTGAAAGTTTGAGAAACAATGACGTAATACGTTATGGTCGTTCAAGTATGGGTATGCATAAAAAACAGCAAATAACTGTGAACCCTCGGTGTCACGAACAATTTAGTGCGCACAGTTGATGCAAGAATTCATGAAGACAGACTTTTACTTTTACCGTTTGATCACTGAAGTTCTTATATGCCTCAAAATCAGTACTGAGAAAAATATTGTCGTCGTAGGCACACGTCAGCTAATTTCTGTAGCATAAGATGAGATAATTTATAGAAGATTATGTCGCTCACGTGTTTATGAAAATAAGTATAGCTGCAAATATCTTAGATTAAGGTAATTAGAAATGAAATACAATAAAGCTCTGGGGGCATGTTTTTTCATGTATTTATTTATTTTAACTAAAAAAAAACTAATTTTATATAATAATTAAATCTTGTGCTCTACATAGTTATTAAATCATCAATACTTAGCAGCATTTTCAAATGAGAAATGAATGAAAAATTATTAAACACTAAACTAAGTAGGTATCTACGAAGTCACATACTTGAAGAGTTCTGTTGTGTTTTTATTTCAAACTCTATATATTATTCTGAAATGTTTCAAGAAAGAATTTGAAAATTAAATAAATAAGGAGTGTTTCTCAAATATTTTCCACTAAACATTTGTTTTTATACAGTTTCAGTCTGCAAAGAAATCGCATTACACGCTCAGTGAGTCCTAATCCAAATGAAGACGAGGATGAAAGAAACAGTTCCCCTAGTTTATAATCGGATAAAGAGTCCTAGACGAATCGAAGAAAAACAAACAGAGAAACAGGAGAATAAGATTAGATCATGGACGAATGCAAAAAGTGAATAAAACTCGAACGGAGTTCTTGTTTTTTTAAAGTTTTTCTTTCACCCCTCGAAACAATTCTATTCGTTAATCCCCGGCAACCAAATTATATGCCGTGCTCACCTTTTTTTTTTTCTTTTCATCTAATTAGCGTATATTTTTTTTTCTAAAAAGTTGTCTCAATTTAAAATAAATGAATGAAAAAAAAATAATAGTTATTTACAAATCTGAACGAGAAAGCACGCCATATTAAGCTTTCCTTCTCTTTGGCATTAAGTTTAGTATGGGTCAAAAGTAGTTGTGATGAATCAATTACCCAGATCACTGTCAATCCGAAGTGAAAGAAACTGAAGAACAAATTTATTACACAAATTGTTATATAAAGATGAATTATGAAACAGCTTACTTCTTGCCAGCAGTTGTTCTTCCTAAAGTTTAGAGTTTGGGGTGCTTATTTAACTGCACCCAGTCACCTCAGAAATTCAACTACATGCGAAATTGTAAATTTCCTATACCAGTGAAAGATTTCAGTACTGTCGAAAAAGTGTCACATTCCATATGTGTTACTTGTTCCTACGGAAAATATAACTTCCACCCACTCAGGAAAAGTAATTTTCAAATGATTTTAAAGCATACATCTTCTAGCGGCTTCAAATCTTCTAGAGAAACTATACTCAACCTGCAGCCCACCGAGTCTTTTTAAGTGGCCCAGTCATGGCCCATTTCTCTGAGAAATTTACTTATTTAAGAACTTTCTATTAAAATTTTGGTGTAAAATCCTTTATCAAGAAATCAAATGTATTAATTCTGCTTTTTGCAGTTGTACGGGTACGAATTGATATTCTTTTTCTATTTGGAATGGTTACGGTTAGTAATAAGAGACAACAGTGGAGTAGCGACAATTTTATGGGTGGAATTAATTCTTAACTATCCTTCATACCTTGCAAGAGAAAAATATTAGAAGAAAATATATCGTTTCAAGACGAACGTGAGACTGACTTTTTGTATTGTAAAACAAATATGGATCAGTAATTGTTTGATTTTTCACGAAAGTGCTGTACTTTAAAGCTACAAATAAACATGAATCATTCAAAGCCACCTTTCCTCGAAATTCTCTTTTAAGATAATAAATCGGCTTTCTCTTGAATAATCTTTGCAACAGCAATAAAGTGTTTCGTCAGTGGTAATATCACAGTGGTAACAAATAAATCCCATGAAGGTTGTTATGTTATTGGTAATCATATAAAACCGTTTACTAATGTAGAAATTGTGAAGGAATGTTTCTTAAATGCTTCTAATTTAGTGTCAGTGACAAAAATTTAAAAAATAATAATTAAAAAAGCAAAACACAGGAGTTATAGTATTTTAATCAATTTTCCAGATTTTAAATTTCTAATGTTATTTCGGTCTTAAAGTATTTCTCCCGACCCCCTATTTATCCTCATGTTGTGGCCCGCGTTACTTAACTATTATACGTATGCAGCCCGTATAAAAAAGCTCATAGATGTATGCGGCCCAGCAGAAAAAAAGGTTGAGTACCCCTGTTCTAGAGGATTGGGTTTATCTTATTGGCTGTCACAATTTCTTCTCTTCATGTTGGTGGAGGTGGAGATCCAACACATCATTGCGATTCCCAGGGGATTCCGAACACTACAAGGGTGGAGAAAAAACTGAGAACCATCCTCGAAATGATGACATTCAAAAGATATGAAAAATTTACTTTTATTAAGTCAAACACCAGAAATGAACACACAATATGCATAAAAGACACGCAAAAGGGTAAAAATTAGTATTTATCTGAATGAGATGCAATGCGTCGGTCTTAACAATCCGAAAGCCTCAGTAATCTTGAATACCAAAAATTAGGCAATGTGCCACCCATATAGTTTCAGATTTCTAATTATCTGTAATTCTATACATACTTAAATAAACAACATTATAAATCATATGTGAAAAGCATTTCACATAAAAACAGATCAAAAATCTTTTTTTATTATTATTTAAAATAATATTTTCATTGAATATTATCTATTCTGCCTTTTAAACAAATTCCATACAATTCTTATCGCGTATTTTAGTTGTTTCCTTTCTGCTTTATTTTAGTGTCTTGTAATGCGTTTCGTGGCAAGCGTTCAACGCAAGTATGTGAAAAACAAATAAATACGTCCATTCTTGCCTGACATTTTCCTATATTACTCTTTCTCTGTGCCATACCGAGCTGTTGAGGGTGTGCGAATATAAGTTATGTAAACACCCATCAACATCACATCTATCGCACCTGGTCCAGCTCATAAAAAGGAAGCTATTCCATCACAAACATCGGAAGTGCCAACACCACTGGATGAATTCGCGATGTTTAATGTTGATTTATTGAACAGGTTTCAGTAATGATCGCTTTTTCCAAGAAAGGTTGCAAGCGAAGATAGGAAAAACGTGATTCGTTTTTATATGCTTGGAATTCAACCCAGTAAAAAGTAGTTTTCTCTTTTTGATTTACAGCAAATTTGTCATCTAGGGTAATTTCGAAGTTGATAGTTGGAATATATAGCGATATGTGCTCTTTTTCCATACCATAACACAATGCATTATTGTAAATTGTGCTATGGTATATTTTACGCTTCTGGAAGGCGTATTTTACGGGCATATTATGGAAATTATTAGAAACCCGTGTTTGTAGAAATAATTCAATGTAATTGGCATATGTGCGATTTTTGTTTTGAACTTTGAGAGCAATACAACATTTGAAAATGTTGGCATCATATGTTCATTGTTTATAAATGAAACTTTCAAATATAATGCCTTCAAAATATTATTCTTATTAGAAGTATCATATCATTATTTTTACTATCAATTATTGCAAATGTCGCATCAATTTCTTATAAAAATAGTTTGGCTTTATTAAATTAAACTTTATTTGTTAGTCCCCAAAAGATTTAAGTTTCAACAAGAGAAGATGATTAAAGCTGACTAATCTAACAAGATTGGGAAATGAAAAAACTGCAATAATATGTTGACAATATAATTCATGTGTATAATTATTTATTTGATTTATTAAGTATTGCTGATAAAAAAGTAAGAATTGTAAGGTAATTTTAATTTCTCTTTTTATGATATAATTAGATTAAATGAAATATTTTTAATTAATTTTTAATTTTTTTTTATTTTGACCGGAAAAGAAATTAAAAATACACATACAAAAGCTTTATTTGTAAATTCAAGGCTTTTACACAGATGTGCGCATGTTGATGTTGATGCGATGTTTCACTTGATGAATCCGAGATTTAAAACGTACGATAAAATAAACTGGTTCTTGAAATAAACGGTAAGTACAATTTAAAGGTATTCATTTCTAAATTTTTATAATTATTCTTAAGAATGTCTTTATTTTAAGAAATGAATTCTACCTTTTATCTTTCACTCAGGATAATCATATGTATTTATAAAAAAAAGGGAAATAAATTTCATTATTAATCTGGAAATACATTTCCTTCCCGGAAACTATACTTATGTATTCTACAGAATATTAATATATTCTATTAACATATTTCTCATTTTATTTCCTTTAAGTTAATCCCTTTTGTTTTCCCGTTTTAAATATTGTTCATCGAAAATTCAGAAGCGGGTTCTTTTTATTCGTAACAGGAAAATGTTTCTATTTTAAGATGAGGATATTCTTCGATTTGAAAAACACTTTTAAAAAATTCGTTAAATCCTGAGCATAAGCTATTGCTCCTAAAAAGCTGAAAAATATTTAGTGTCGCAGCTCTTAAATTGAAAATTTTTATTCTCGATTTAACTTTAATATAACCAATTCTATTGAAAAATTAGTAAATTGTAAAAAATTGCAAATGAAATTCATGGAGTATATGATATAATCCCTATAAATAAATAGTAAATTAAAGTAAGTATAATTACTAGCAAAATGTACAGACATTACATGACATTACAATAATTAAATTAAGAATACACTAATGAAATATTAAATTCAGCTTAGAAACAGAGTATTCATTTCTGGTTGTTGTTGTTTTTTGCAATTACTATTTTTTTTCTATTTTCTCTTAAATTAAAGAAATTTACTAATTTAACCTAAATTGGAAGTGACACATCTTTTTGAATAGGCAGCATATTTACTTTAAGAAACTTCCGCTCTTTGTTTCTGTCTTTTTGTTTTTTACATATTTATTATGTAAATATTTCATCATGACAGTAATTTTAAAATATAGTGCTCATTCATTTACTTTTCTACTGTTTTTACATAGTTTTTTTCATTTAATTTTGCTGAACACATCTTATTCAAAGCCTTTTTTATGTCTTTATTGTT
Organism: Trichonephila clavipes; assembly: GCA_019973935.1. NCBI lineage: Eukaryota > Metazoa > Arthropoda > Arachnida > Araneae > Nephilidae > Trichonephila > Trichonephila clavipes. The sequence continues at coordinate 432,463 of BMAU01021105.1, forward strand.
CAAATTTTGTTTATTTCTTTTTATAAAATGCTTGTGTTAATTCGTGGTGCAAAACGAAATAGGAAGAATTTGCACACAAATAAAAAGGATAAAATACATATACGATTTATAAAATGCTTAAAATTATGATCTGCATGCTATATACTAGTATAATAATAATGACAAAAATTGGTTTGAAAGGATTAGTTATAAGAAAGAGTTATGAAAGCAATTTAAGTATTTAAAAAGTTTTTTCAACTAAGATTTTGTGTCTGACGAAACTAGAGCAACATTCACAGTCTGTTAAGAATTGAGTGTTTTCTCAAAATGTTGAGGTGGAAATACTAGTTAGTTAAAAATATAAAACGTATAGATTTATTTTTATTTGCTGGTGACCTTTTTCTGTTTTCTGAGAACTAGTCTGATATTCGGGGGCATGGTGGTAAGCGGCGCTTGGTGCGATAAAGGAATCATGCAAAGCAGTGCCCGTTGTTGCTGGAATGGAATCCAAGATAGCGGCCTTGCGGTAATTTATTGATACACAATAATTTTAAAGATTTGTTTTGAAATACATTGTAATGTATTTCAATTGAAGGATATGGAACAGATTCTGAACAATCAAGATCAATCAATAAATAACGAATAGCAATATAATATAATATATATAATTTAATAATAATTATATATAATATTCATACAGTATGATTTAATATTAGTTATTATATATAATAATCATATAGTATAATTTAATAGTAATTATAAAAACTGAATAATCATCGTATTGTTATAAAATATAAATAATGCATAAGAATACTCTTATTGCATAATAAATATTAATAAATAACATAATAATTATAAATAAATAACATAGTATGTAATAATATTTATAAATAAGTATAAAAATTCAATTATAAATAAAGAGTATGATATGATTATTGCATATAGCGATAATTGTATTTTATATAACATTATTAATAAAACAATTACGTGATATACATTAAAATTAATAATGAATATCTATTACAAAGTATTGAAAACTTGCGATGTTCTAAGAACTGCAAGTTTGAACAAATTTCATCGAACAAGAAATGTTCAAAAAAGCATTTTTAAAACGTAAAATAAACTATTTATAGCGATAGCTAAAAGTGCAACACTCATTATTTTTCTTAAAAAAAAATATCCTATAACTCATCCATATTAGAAATATTCATATTTGAAAATAGCACAAAATAAAACAGAAGACGGAAATAATAGAACAATTACACTGAAAATGGATAAATATTCAAAGAAATCGAATTAAAATCGCCTGAAATTAATAGGGTTACCGCGGGAAAGAAACCAAAAAAGTTATTTCTAATATACGTTATCCCCATGGCAACCACATCGCCAGGCGATAAAAATATCAAGGTAACCATATTGAAATGTTACCGCCCATCTTGGCGAACATAAACAACAAAGCATGTGTCCCCGGATACCAAACTAGCACCTAATTGCATTGAAAAAAAATCTAAAATTTCTAATGTTCGGGAGGATGTAATATAGTGTATTCGTGATTTATATACTTTATATATATACTTTTTATGTATTGTATTAAATTGTTTTATATACTTCCAAAACTCTTTAAGGGGGTTTATATCTGTTGTTTTATAAGGGAAAAAAAGAGGAAGATATAAAACTGTATTCTTTAAGTTTTCACTTATAACTTGGTCCTTCACGAACAGAACAAATTATAGTATTTTATGAAAATATTGAAACGCAATATAACAAAAATGAATATCTCGGCTATTATAAATGTTAGAATTTTTGACAAGGTGAATTATTTATAAATTTGTTCACTATTACAATATTCTGCTTACAACTTTATAAATATATTGAAGTCTGGAAGTTTACATCCAACGGATTGTTTTATAAACTATAGACATTTGTAAATATAATAGAGCCTTTTTTGCTTAATATTCACCGTACAACTCGTAATTTAGGGAAATTCAGAGGTTCAGAGTATTTGTGAAGAGAAACTTATGTAAGGAGAGTAATTTAAAATTCCCATGGAAAATTTTGACTTTTTAATACATAACTTAGAGGAATATTTTAATATTTTTATATTAAATCATATAAAAAATAGTACATGCATTGTATTTCAAAATCGTGTTTTCAAAATTGACTGCATATATGTTTTTGTTTAATGCTTGCGTGGGACTTTAATCAGACGAATTCATTTTTTCCACTCTTCTTAAAAAATAAAATTATTAAAACTACTATAAACAATAAATATAGTGATAAAAAAATAAATGCTAACTCAGTTTTACATATTTTGCTAAAAGTAATTTCCAGAATGGGTTAGTTTTGTTGTTTTGGAATCCAATATCGAATATACACTGAAAGTTTAAATTTATACAAAACTTAAAATCTAGAAACCCACGCAGATAACACTAAAAATTCTTTAAAATGAAATAATTTCTAGTTTTCACAATGAAATTGAAGAACGAAGTGTTTTTTGCATAATACGTTTCTTTATATACCCAGTGACTGCTCCTATTGAATGTTTTTGTGTTTTAAGTAGATGAATAATAAGCTTCTCTGTGTGTGTGTGTGTGTGTGTGTGAGAAACCAACTTTTTATACCAGCATATAAAACATATACGAAAAAACTTATTGTTTTATATTTCTTTAAAGGATTATTAAGAATTGTTTGTATTCTAAACAATCTATTTTATCATTGTTTTTATCATTATTCATCACTATTTTTGGTACTGTGATTTTGCAAAAGCATATAAATGAATAAATTTTTTGATATATATTATCACATACATTGATTAGAGCACACATATAAAATTTAGCGAAGAATATTTTTACAATTAAATATTATTTAAATTCAATTTTCGACAAAAAACGAAGAAAAATGACAAATTTAAAACATTCCTTTTACATGAAAAATGTTTGTGTAATAATTTTTTACACATATATAGCTAGGACTTCTACATCGGGGTTGAATTAAATTTTTGAAATATATAATTTAGAAGGTGGCTTATATAGACTTCTGCACAGAGCCTGAATTAGGTTTTTCTAATATATTATATGTAAGTTGATTATTTCATATTTTAATATACAGAAATAAAAGTTTTAACAAAAGAACATATGTCACTATTTTAGTTGCCGTAACTCTAAAAATAATGTGATTTTTTTAAAATCCCTTGTTCAGGCTCTGTGTAGAACTACTAGCTATATATAGACGAATTTTTATTATTATGTGTCGAATCTGTACGGCACCTTTATCACTAATACACTTGGGCTTCTTTGGGATTGTAAATTCGCGCATATTTCCAACCAGCTCTAAAAGGAGAAAACGGGATATGCAAATGAATCAAAGTATTTAAGGAGAGTGTTGTAAGTTAGCAGGGAGAAGGCTATTGAGTCAAGAGATACATTGACGCAGTTATAAGAATATTCAAGTTGATTGTGTGATTAGTTTCTGGCTGATTAACAGGCAGCGATCTACATTTGGAAAGTTTGAGCCGACTGGAAAGGAGTGAAGTAGTAAAAGTCAGGTGATATTTAAATTTCAATTATCGGATCACAAGAGTAAATATATAATAGAGTTAGTGGAAAGTTAATGATTGCTAGTAATTCAAATTGCGTATATCTCTCGGTCCTCTTATTCCAATAAACCCGTTCGATATTGAGTTTAATAGTTGATTAGTATCATATTTCGTGATTTAATTTAATAGTAAAATTCAATCCCATTGACGTAGACATATTGATTCATCTTTGTATTTAGAAGGTTGATAATTGATTCGAGTGAATAAATATAATTTGTTATTGTAAAAATGTCGTCTGGAAATTGTTTTCCTCAATTCCATCTGGGTGTACAGGGTGGAACCCAGGGGAGTTCTCACAATTATTATAGAATCATTTTTCATAATAGAAGAAATGTCTCGAAATATGTCATTCATTCTTCCTTTTTTATCAAAAAATTGCGTTTAACGATTTTTTCTATTGTAATGGTATTTTTAACAATTTTATATGTACATTTTAATTCAACTGTCTCACTAAACATCTGAAAATTATTAAATTCTACGCTTTATTGAAATTGCGGTTCCGAACGTAATCAGTCACCTGAAATGCTGTTTATTGTATAATATTTTTTTTTCCAAAATAAAGAGATGAAAGAATTTGAGATGCAGATACTAAAAACTCTTTTTTTCAATTAGAAGTTGTAAGTATTCGTAATAAATTGATATAAAATCTGCACAAATACAGTCAAAAGATAATAAGGAAATTAGTAGTTCCATTGTATGGCACGGAAATTAACCCCTTCACTGCCGAAATCCCCCCCCACGTGCCACCGTTCTTTCTACAGTGAGTGAAGATTAACGTCGCACTGTTCAGCTACACGAGGGCTTTTGGCGACGGACCACGTAATTTTGAACCATGGTCAAGTGACGTGGACGACACCTTAGCTCTGGCACTCCCTTCTCCTAACTGCCACACCAACGGGAGAACGTTTCAGCTCTCGACCGATTTAGCGTGCATCGCTGCCCTACACGGCGGGTCTTTAGTGGTACTGGGCTCGAACTCGTGACAAAGCTAGCCACGATCCGATGCCTATACCACTCGGCTACCGCGGCCACCCATTCTTTCTACAAGCGCGTGTTGTTAAGATGTTTATTGGGGGAAAGGAAAAGGCGTGTTTTTCGCCTAAAGTAAAGATAATAAAAGGATGAAATAATAAAATGAAAGTGAAAGACTTAATATCCAATCTCTTGAGCTACAATTTTATAAAAAATAAAGTATAACTTATCTATTCTGTGATATATCCTGAAACATGGTTGAGCACTTAAGCTAGCATCACATTCATTTCATTCGTACACACAATTAAAAAGTTTCCATTACTCCCGGTAATCAAAATCGACAGCAAATGAAGAATAGAAAAGAGCACACTCAGAAGAAAAAGCATGAAAAACTGCTTAGCTGGGAATTTCATCGTTCCTGGAATATACCCTTTCAAATTCCTTCCTCACCTCTCCTCCGAAATAAGTACGTTCTTTAGACTGTAAGTGTCATTTTATTGTATTTCAAAGCAGAGGGACTAGATTTAAATAGAGTAGCACAACACAAAAAGTCCACCTTTCGAACAACGAGTATACACGTCCGGGGCACTGAACGCACCAGCTCAACAGGACGTGTATACACGCCCGCGTCACATAAGGGGCTAAGCATTTATTTTAATATTGAAAAATTACTTGCAAATATATAAATTCTAAGAAAGATAATTCCACTTAAAGAAAAATAACTGGGATTTTAATGGTTAGACCAAAAAAAATTGTTTTTAATTATGATACATTTAACTAGAATACCCCGTTTAGTTCCTTAGAAAACAGGCTTAACTATTCCTTTCAACAAGATTTAGCTGAAAGGAAACAAATTTTTCAACTTCATTTCACTGCAATTAGAAAACTGATTTAGCTTTTAACCGTACTCGGGTACTTGAATTAACATAGTTGCATTTCAAAAAACATCTTACAAAGCGAATTGGAATAAAACGTCAATAATTATGCTATCATTTTTTTTAAAAAAATAGCATTTTCGTCCATTAAAATTTTAAATCTAAGACGCATCAATTGGCAAAGATTTTACCATTTTTTGGACAGGAATGAAGTAAGAGTCCGTAATTGGGGAAAAAAAGTTTGCCGAGTAATTAAAGACTCTAATGAGGATTTTCTTTCCTTTTTGTGCAACAAAAAGGAACTAAATGATGTGAAAACTACAAAAAAGTGAACAACTTTCGACTTAAATTCTCATCAAAGAGTTGATTTCTTTTTCTTTCTTCACCGTCTTAATTTCTTGGTAATGTAACAAACGAGCTGAATACCTGAATGTAAAAGACGGTTAGAAAAAGGAAATATAATTCCTTAAATGTTATTCTTTCTAAAAGACTTATTTTTTTTTTCTTCTCAAAGATTTCATAATTTTTTACGTTCCAATCTTAAAGAGAGAGCGCTTACTTGATTATTTTTTAACTGTGTCAACGTTGCTTGAATGTGTTATAATCATAAGTTTTATATACTCATTTATTTATCTATCGCTTTATTGTAATTACAACTTTTTTTGACTCTTAAAATGTACTTTTTTAAAATTGTATCATATGTTATGTTCTTAAAGACAATAATGATTATTTAAAGTAAGAAAAACTGTGTTTAAAATAAAATTCTGAGCATTATTTATTATTTTTTTACTAACCAAAAAAGCTTACACAAGAACAAAAACGTATTATTTCATGCTTCGGTATTTCGGCACATAATCATTACAGTTTTACTGTCACAGATTACAATTAAATGTTTATCTCAATGATTTTTAAAGCAAGTCGATTACTCCATTTGAAGTCTTTGTGATGTATTATTTACGTTTCATCTGATTTTGACTAATGTAATTTATCACAGAGGTTGAACGAACCAGACTTTCACGCAATACGAACTAAGAGTTAATACAGTTTAATTAATTAATTTATTAATTTACAGTTTATCGGCTTAAAACGTATAAGAAAAGTAAGTTTCAGCAAGAGGGTAGGAATTAGATAAAGCTCGCTAACCGTTATGCTGCCAAGGCGGCTTTAGCAATTAAAAATTTGTAATATTTATCGTTTTTGTAATATTTATCGTACTTGTAATATTTATCGTTTGCAACATTAAAGAGTTTGTGTAATACTTCTGATAAATCAGTGGAGATAGGATATTCTTAATGTGAAAAAGGGAAATAAACTTAATATTTATCTAAGCCGGTATCTCTATTTTAAACCATATCGTTATGTAGATGGATGCCTTTGAGAGGTAAAAATAATTTTTTTAATAAATAAGTGAAAAGATATATTAAAAATTTGAATTGAAACCATATTAGTAATTGAGCTAGTTAATTATCCTAAGAAACAATTACGTGTACCTGAAGTTAAATTCGTATGTGTTAAACTATTTATGTGTGTTGATACTTTTTTCATTCTCCTCTCTGAAATATTATTCACTACATGCATAAATTATATTTACTTTATCACAAGAATGCTATTATTTGTAAGGTTTTGTACAGATAAGATCTTAAACATTTACTCGTATGGATTGAATATTCGTATTTATTTACACAAAAAGGGGTAATGAGTTAAACTATTTAAAAGAAATAAAATCTTTATAACAGAATATTTTTTTTTATAAAATAAAGTAGCTATATACACACAGTGTTTTAAAAAAACTTGTAAACAATTTATTTCAATGTTGGCCAACAAATATGAAGGAGCTTATCTATTCAAACAACAGTGTAAGTGACACAATTAGATTTATTCTATAAGTATGATTCCTGTTATCTGAGGCTAAATTTTCGTGTAATATACTCGTCTTTTCCCCCAACTATATATATATATATATATATATATTCGTATTAATGCCTTTAAAATTGATGAAATAGTACTTTTGATTCACATGATAAAATGTTCTTTAAAAAGTTTATAAGTGTTCCGATTATAAAAAAGCATGACCTAGAATTACTACTAATTAAAAAATTATAAAGGAAGCAGATTTACTCATCAACAAATAAAGCTCTTTAATTTCGATGAAAGCATGTTTTTCTAGTGCCTCTTTTTAAGGTCTTATGCAATACTAGAGAAAAAACACAAGGAAGATTTGTCACGCGAATTGTCTAATAACAACTTTTCACTTTTTAATATTTTCTTGCCTATTTTTCTGTTTTAAATGAAATGAGATATAAGGAAATACTATAACTGTAGAAATATTTTTATTCTTTTTTTTAAAATAAAACCACTTCTTGATGCGCATTACCATATGAGCTCTTCTAAGAACATCTCTGTTTAACATGAAATATATTTTGGATTGAGAGTTTTGTTGCTAACAATTTCATTAATTTTTTTGAAACATAAGCAAATTGTCTTACTCTTGAAGAAGATTAAACGCGACTCAACACAGTTCTTTTTTTGGTTTTGATTTGTTGTTCCATGTGATTATTTGTGTTTGAGATGGTTGACGGTAAAAATATGCGCAGAATTATGCAACCTGAGTTTTCATTTTTCATTTATTATCGTTTCGACAACGACAAATTGTGGAAAGAAAAAAAAATGCTGTAAAAACTTAAAATTGTAGGAATTCACAAAATGGATGTTCCGAATGCTCACTTTTCTCCAATGCATATTTACGAATAATGCTTAAAGGTTTTTTTTTGAGGGACAAATCAGGAAAAATGAACTAATGTTTTAATTATTGTTTCCGTTTTAAAAGACGTAATTGAAATTGTGATCAATGGATTGAAAGTAAAATAAATTTAAAGCTTTAAGGCTACTCTCAAGGGTTTTTTTATCTTCAATGAAAAAAAATTAAAATCTAGCTAAAACGGTAATTAGCTTCTTATGTACTAGTTAACGTTTCATTTTAAATACGTCATACGTCTCAATTTTTCTTTTACGTCTGCAAACTCAATAGCAATAAAAACGACAATGTTCATTCTTTTTCCATTATTTTTTTCTTTTCTAAGTCAAAAACATTAGAAAAATTCTTAAAAGTGTAAATAGCACTGGACTCAGTAATTTAAAGATTTTAGTTATCAGTTACATTGGTTATACTTTTAAACGCTTTTTTTTATAAACACTGCTCATAATAAAACTGAAATAAAAATACTAATTTATTTCTTGTGTTAATAAATACTATGTGCACATTTATATAATGCGTATAACTGAAAAATGAAACTTCAAATTTACATTTGTTTTTTGTTTTACCTAAAAGTAATTTTATTCTGTTTTCCTCTATCTTAGAATATATTTTCATTTATTTTGTATGCTCTAATCGTATAGTGAGAAAAATAAGATTTGTTTGTTTTTATTTTTGCTAACTGCAATTACGAAAAAATATATGTTATATTTTACATTACGCATAATTTCTTGCGTTTTTTTGCAAAATTATTATCTAAGTACCTCCTAAATGGCACAAGAATGGCAAAAAACCCATTATTTATAGTTTGTACTCCAAATATCTTGCAAATAAAGATTTAAACTTTTCTTCAAAAATTTCTCAAATCAAGTTAGCAAAAAAAAAGCGTAAAAACTCAGAAATAAATCGATGCAAAACCTTAATATATCACATTTAAAAAGTGAGTTTATCTCATGTTTCGAACTTTTTTCCTTCTACGAATAGTTTTTAAAGATTTATTCGACATTTTTTAATGCAATTACCTTTATTAAAACAAACAGTGAAACTAGAAATAATTTCTATTAGATTGTTGATTTTTTTAGCTTCAGTGATGTTAAAAATTGAAATTGTAGTCCCAATTTTGTGTTTTGAAGCTATTACATCTCAATCAGAAACCTATATTGGATTACATACATTTTGAAATACTGTATTAGATGTTACATAGAATTCTCTGACATATTTCTAATTTAGCTGCCAGAAGGCATTCGAATGCTTGTATAAGTAGAAAAATTTGGTTTTTCTGTTTTGTACTGTATAATAGAAATGTAGAGCTTTTCCAGGTCTTATAGTACTGGTTTAAAACAAATGATAAGTTTTTAGCTTTTAATGAACTTGCCTTCATCCTTTGTTTACTGTTTGACTTTAAAAATATGTGTGGGTTCGAAGAAAATTTCAACCTATAAAGTAATAATTTAGCTAATATTTTATATACCTAGACTTGACTATTTCTTGGCAATTTAAACAAAATAAAGATTTATACCTCTCTTATTGAACACCTACTTCTAAACTTAAATTGTTAAAAGATAAATATCAATTGGGTAAAATTCATTCATCATGTACCAGATTTCCATTGATAAATTTGAAATCACTAACGTAAAAATACATTTTTTCACCCCAGTGACTCCAAGACATCCATAAACTAATCTCGAATTATCATCCCTATTCCTTCCTCCAAAATATTACATTAACCCTCTGCTCGAAATAATAAAGCTCCAGTGCACTTCTGATCGAAGACCCTGACCAGGGAATTAAGTCCTTTCATCTCTGGTTTCGCCCCAAAGATCCAGGGAACAGAGAGTTGCGTGGAATACTAAATACCATTATCTCCAGAAAATAATATGTCTGCTCCACCATATGCTCCCACGATTATTTCCAACAAGTTCTTTCTCAGATCTGGAAGAAAAATTGGAAGAATCACATGTTTTCATTATAAGGAGGAGAAAGTTAGTAATATATTAACTGGGATGTTTAAATCTTATAGTTTGGATGTAGTTTATATAAAGATAAGTCAGAAGTAAAGAAACGAGAGAAATAAGAACGTGTTTTGGGTAGTAATATTATTCAGTGCTTTTTGATCCGGCAAACGTTAATAATAGTTGGATAAAAACTTGCTGTAAATAATAATGTAATATAAAACAAAGTCTAGTGATATATATTACAGTTTGATTTGAATGAACTTAGCTTATAAGCTACGACGAGATCTTAGCCATCAAAATAATTTTGAGCTATGATCAAGTAATAAGAACGATACATAAGTTGGCCATTCTCTCTTTCTCTCTGGGCTTCTACACTACTAGTGTATTTTAAGACTGTTGTTGTTGTAGTTGCTGATGCACACCTGATCGGCAGTGTGAGACCGAAACCCACGAAATTTATAATGGAAAGGGTCTATTTGCACAACTCTCTTTAGCCATAGATTTAGGCATCATGCAGGTGACAGTAAGTTTTGGCTATGTAAGATCGTCTTGTAGTTGAATTAATATGCTCTAATTAACCGGATTTACCGTTTTTATTATTTCCTTCAAAACACATCACTATATTAATAATTTCATTTACAATTAAAAGTCACAACGGGAACTACAGGCAGCTTCGTCCATTTTACTTTCGAGACTCCTCTTCTTCTCTCCTTCCCGCTCAAAGGACAAAACAGTTCACAGCAGCGCCCTCTTTTTAGTCTATCGTGTGCTATGTGTCAAGCCTCCTAGTGTACTATGTGCCACGCCGTTACAGCTAGTTTCATCACAGTTTTGTGGATGGACACCTTAGGGGTGGTCAGAGACCTCCTACCTATGTTTCACTTCCACCAATCTCACGAGTGGACTTAAGGATTAACGAATATTTAATATTTAGAAAACTCCCTGGTCGAGAAGGTACTATATATTTGCAAACACTCATGCCTTCTCCGGGATTTTAACACTGGCCTTACGGCACAGCAGTCAGCGTCATTAACCTCTATATCGGATGGGAATACTTTAACATTAATTCCACTCAATGGCCTTGATTAATGAACTTGATTGTATAATTATCTTTGGAGTCCAATCGGGGAAATACCTCTCTTGTAGCTTTATAGTGAGACGTTAATTAACATTCACTCACTCACCCTATCAGTAAAGCTAGGGTGACTGGAGAATTTCCAGCTATAAAGCTCACGAAAAAGACTGTTTGGGTACAGGCCTTATCCATTCAAATTGTCAGGTTCCTAATTTTAAAAGAAATGTATTTGACAGTTAAACATATTCTAAAATACGCTCTACAATAAAAAAACAGCAACGCGTATATTAAGAAGAAACACAAGCACCCAGAAGCTATCGAATTTTTTTTTTACTTTTGATGTGCATATATTGAAAAAGAAACGCCAACACTACCATTACCTACAAGATAAAATAAATCAATAATGCATTGGCTCATCTTTGGCATTAATGCAAGCTGTAAATCTGAAAGCTGTTCACGACTACGTACTAGATTGTTAAAAGATATCTTTATGGAATTGCTGCCATACCCGTTCCAATTCAGGGAGATTTCGCATAATATGGCCATAGACACTTGCTCGAATAATCCAAACACGTTTTGTGAGGGAGAAATGTTGAAAAGCCTTGAAGGCAAAAGGAAGAAAGACGGGCAAAGTTAGGCTAGACACATCCAGTTTAATACAAAGGCAAGGGTAATTGAAAAGAAAGATAACACTACGGAGCATAGATTCGCGTCAGCATGCCGTTTTATACGAATGTCAATAAGGAGAACCTAAGGGACCTCACTATCTAATTAAATAGAACCCCATACCATAACTCCTAGTTTTCGAGCTGAGAGATGACTGTCAGGAGAGTATTCTACCTCGCTATTAAATCTCCAGGTGTGTTTTTTTGTCATCAGGGCTCGGTTTGAAGCTGGACTCATCACTGAAACAATTTTACTTCTGACTGGAAAATTGCAGATTGAATAAGTTCAGCATATTTATAAATCCCTCTGACTTACATCTTTGAAGACAAGTTGGCTCACAATGTCCTCTGTGACTTCAATTCCCATTCTCTAAATTGCCTATAAGTGATATTAATTACTCCCAGTGTCCCGATAAGTTGAATAATTTACGAGGTCGCATCAGACCCTGTGAGCGCCGATTAAGATCACAACATCGTCACTCTTGGTAAACCGCTACTTCTTAACGCTTTGTACTGCTATGGACCACCCATTCTAGCAAATATCGTCCTGATACCAATATGGAGTGTTCAGTAATTTGAACTCCTGATTTCTTTTGTCCAATTGTACGTTGTCTATTAAATTATTACATTTTCTCATAGTATTCGAAAAGAAATAAGCCAGGCATGGATAAACGAACCTGGGTCATCGAATTTACACTAATGTGGTACTTACAACTTAGCATTGGAATATCGGCTATTTTATTCACCCTCCAAATACTCCATTTCGTTATGCTAGTTTAAAATAGTAGATCGATGTAAAAAGTTATAAAAGCGTGATTATCAATGTAAAAGTTATTCTTTTTACGTGTAACAAAGACGATAACAAAATCCTGAATTTTTTTGCTTCATCAGATTTTATATCTTTAAATAGTATCGATAGCGAGAATTTTGCTGAAAAATAGTATAAATTAAGTTTATAAATTTTAAATAAAGCCATATAAAAGATTAATACTATTTAATTCAGTTTGTTCGTCCTAATGTTATTTTCAAAGCTTTCATTTTATTACTTTAATTTATCATTTTGTAACTTTATTTTTAAAATTAGATTCGGTTTAATTGTTAATATTTTACACAATATTTTTATTCTTAGTGTTCTCTGTAAAGGAAGCACATCATTTTCAATCTTTCGCCTGTAATCGAAAGTTGTTAAGGTTTACTCATTAACAATTTTTAGAAAAATTCAGCAACTTCTACAAGCGTCATAAACAGAGATAATGAGACTTAAACATCTTCTTAAGAATTAATGCTCTAAACAACACAAAGTACTTTCTCGAATTCTTAGCAATCAAAACTATTGGGTGGCACTTACTTTTAATCGATTCATTTCCCTCTTCGAAAAGTGTTGCCATCTTCATTAAGCAAATTTCAGCTCCATCTGCAGAAAATTCCTGTGGGGAGCATTTCTCATTAAATGTGAGATATCCAAATGGATTGGAAAATTTCCTACATCCTACAAAAGCTTTTAAACTTTTGCTCTCGCTTCGAAATAAAAAAGAATAACAAAAGTTACGCGTCGCTTAAATCAATTCAAAGTTTGTAATGTTATTTAAATGTTAGAAATTCCCCAAAGCAAAACGAAGAAGTCTGATAGTAAATGTTTTCGAAATCTTAATTCGTTGGTAATTATCTAGAGTTTTGTTATTGCATTATACGAAATATGGCTTTTGAAAGATAATATTAATTCACTTATTTTTTTAACTATAAGCAGCCATTATAACTTAATTAAGGTTGCGGTATTTATTTTCGTTTTTAAGCCTTGAAATAATACAAATTACCTCCAAAAAGAAACAATTGGTTTAGGTATAATTATAAGAAATAAAGTATTCAACTGTAGTAATGTACTGCTTAAAAGTTAAAGTCTTAGAAATTTTTTAGATAATAATTCACATTTCCCCTTAATACACCAGTATGATATTGACTCATATTAGAAAAACGTATGTTATAGAGCAAGGGAAATTCAACAATTAAAATTTGATTTCATTCATTTGAATTCTTAATTACAATTCATCTACAATTGTAAATTAAATTATTGTTGTTGGACTTCGTCTGATTTAACAGTATTAGCGCTGTATACTAAAACGATTCCCTTGAAATTTTTCATCAGACCAAGCAAGAATTTCCTGGTCTAAATCAGAGAGATTTTGCTTTTTAAACACACATAAATTATTCTACATTATTAATATTTGAAGAATGAGGATTTAAATTTACCTTATGAAAGTTTTGTATTTTAGTCCAGATAATATATACGGCTTTAATTTACAATTAAAACACCTATGTAGAATAACGAAATATATAAATCTATATTGTTTTCAAAAACACAGCAGAAAGTAATTTAGAAATTGAAGTGAGTGAGTGAATATTTACGTCGAACTGCTCAGCTACACGAGGGCTTTTTAGAAATTGAAGAATGATAAGTAATGGATATGCCGTTATCTTCTTCAAACTTAGTATAGGAGCGTCAATGATCCGTATAAAATTACTAAGATTAAACTGAATTACAAATCAAGGTATTCAGTTATTCTATGTTGAATGTGAACATTGATGTAAGAATCAAAGCTCTGTGTGTACTGTATGGAAAGATCAAATTCACTGCATTTTTAATTCAGTGAACCGAATTCAAGGGGGAAAAGATGACTCATCTGTTTATACATCAGACATCTAATTAAAATGATACAACGTGGACTCGTAGCCTTAGCCATCAGTTGATGGATCCCTTGATTAACTAAAATTTTGTTGGCCAGCTTTATATTATACTTGGGCCTGGCCACTGTGAGAAGATAAAAGAAAGAATTACCCAATTACTGACAGAGATTTTTAATTTAGAAGTCGTCGTTCCTCCAAAGTACATCGTCTCAAATGAGGAAACATTACTTTACACATGTAACAAAAAAGAAGGTGATCGTAGACGAGATATTGCCACATTAACCATATTTGCGTAGACACTTTTAGGACAAAGGATTAAGAAAAATTATCATTTTGTCAACTCCGAAAGTTGAATCTCAATTCAGATAAGCACAAAGTTTCTTGTCTTGGTTGCATATCACGTACTCACTTTTGACATTTTCATTTCTCATTTTAATTAAACATTGTTTCAAATCATGTAGTAATAATTTAAAGTTCAATGGCTGAGATCTGAACGCAGTATGGGTGGTGGAAACCATATTGCAGTTGAATGCCCCTAGGAATTAAACTAATGAGCGTGATCTTCACCTCAACCAACAGGAGGGTAAGGTATGGTGACATATGCAATGGGTGGCATATATATGGTGAATATGGTGACATATTCAATTATATGGTTCTTGAGGCTTCTATCGATAACTGGCCATGGTATTGAACTTTTGGCTGGCTATAGAACTTTTGAGAAAAGTGTCCAAGTCCATATTCAATTAAAGGTCTTCCTTGTAGTAGGACTGATGCACTTTACATATGCAGAGTATCTAAATTTTAACATTAGCTTCATTTGGGAATTAAGATAATATGGAATCCCATTTCAATATCATCTTTTGTTTTTAGACTGGTTAAAATTACAAGATATTTCATCTGTGACCTCGTGTTTCTTATAAGTGTGATGCTAATGTAAACGAATAAAATAAACAAACAAATAATCTTCAAAATCCTTATGAGTCACAGTATTGGAATAAGGAACTTAATGCATCAAACATAATCTTTGTAACTTAATGAGAGGCCTAAATTTATGAGCCGATATCTATTGTGCAGCTCTACAATGGTACTGTTGTTATTCTCGTGTCCACATGAATTTGGTAAAGAAAAAGTATAAAAACACTAGATTGAACTGAGGTAACAATTGCTGCTGCAATTTCCGGAGTGTACTGGCTGTAGAGGATCTTCTCGAAGGGGTTCATAAGTGCAATTAGATCAAACTTTAGCTGTCTTGATGTAAAAACTGGGTACTCGAAGTTACGTTTTAGTGTGAGTGGTTGAAATTACGTGAGATTAATATTAAGATTAGAATATTGTAACAAATGGTATAAATCCAGGACCGAAATGTAGGGGCCACCACATTATGGATGAATTTGGAACGGAAGTGTGACTGTACGAAACAGTGCATTACCGTCAGAGAGAGCTTGGATCTCATTGCGCGAGCGTCTCCCATTTCGATGTCCAATCCTGGGTTACGTAAATTTACTTTCTAAGTGTCTCTGTCCTTTGTAACTGTGATATTTAATGTTATTAAAAATATTAATTTACCCCGAGATAGTTTGCTAATTACTTTGGTTTACCCTAGTAATGACGTAAGGGACAGTTACAAGGTTAATATTAATATATGTTTTCAAAAATAACTTATATTTAGAGATAAATAGCAAGTTTCGAAATTAAACCGAGTTTTTTCTAGCATCTGGTGTTGGTTATAATCTAACTAAGAATTTTGTCTCTCGCAATTGTAGTCAATATATCAAGGAATAGATGTAAATAGTAATTAATATTTATATAATTTGTTCCAAGACACAGGCATTGATATAATTTCAGTTATTTTACATAACTATTTCTCTCAATATGTATAATGTAAGATAGTTTCATTGAGAAATTTTTCTGATTCTGAATTATGCACTCAAATCATTGAATAATGTCAAGTTTTTGAAGATTAGAAGATGTATAATATATGCTTAATTCAACTTTTTTCATTAGTATACAAATTATCTAATTTTATTTAATTGAAATTTTTAAATACTTCTTTATTCCATTTTAAAAGGATAAAATAATCTAAAAAGTGATAACGCCAAAGAGTTTATATATCACGCAATTTCCTGTTTGTCTTGCGTTTTGAAAATCGCATTATTTCCAATTATCACTTGTAAATGAATATTGATGTCTTAAAAGGTGAATTGAAATTCAGAAAACTTTGGAGGCACTATGTACGATACTTATTCCTTTTTTATTCAAATTTGCACAGATAAAATGTTATTATAAAGTATTGTTAAAGAGACTGCTCTCAAATTTATATGAAAAAGAATTCAAATTATTGGAGCCAATAAATAATATGATTATCTTGTTACATACAACAATGATTTGCAACCATTTCAAATAAATCATTCAATTTTTTTAACAATTGTTTTACGTTACTCATTTACTCTGAAGTCAAATATAAAAAATATATATACGTAAAGAGATATAATTTTCGACACAAATTTCTTTAATTATTTAGTATAATATTACCTTTTTTACTTCTATTTTTAAGGAAAACAAAAGCTTTATTTCATAATAATTTAAAATACAGAGGATTTAAATAAGCTTATTGTTGGATTCATAAATTTTTGAAACTGCATTTTCATTCATATGCATCAAAATTAAGGCGCATCACATGCACTACATATATGATATATTTTTCATGTTCTATTACGACTAAACACGCCCTTCTGAGTGTTTCTTAAGTTCACGTTTGGAAATTACATAAAACTAAACTTAACCCATTTATATGCCATAATGTGCATGTATCTCTTGGATTTTTTTTCGTCAGGCGATTTCGTGTTGATGAAAAGGGGGTGGAGTCGAACAAACTGCTATAAATGGCTCCCTATGTTCTATTCTTAACATCGTTCGATAAAGGAATTCGGAAGCGGCACATGGTTAAAAAAATTATTTTTTTAAAACCTTGAACAACTTTCACAAGGACTAACACATACTTATTGCGTGCAACGAGCAATTTATTCTGAGACTGGTTTTGGATTCATGTTTTAATCTGGTGATCTTGTTCCAAACTAAAACGGTGTATTATCTTTTTAAAGAACAAAACATTCTGAAAAGTGAATGTAGCGCATGAAATGTAATAAAAATGTGGGATTTTATTTCTATTTTTTTACATATTTATATATTCCTTGCAATTTAAATATAATGATTCTTAAAATTGTAATTTGAAAATGACATTGTACATGTTATAAATATGTAATGGTGCACAAAATTCTCAGTAAATTGTTGATGAAACCTTATCTTCACGGAAGAATTAGTTCCTAGAGAAGTATACAAATTTTATTATTTTTGTAGCTTTTAATGATTTTCAAAATATTCTTCTTCATATATCTATATATGCCACAGGCTCAAGCCTATATATAAATAATTTCAGTCATCTTTTTAAGTTTTATTGTAGTAGCGTAATAACTTTTTCAATATGGCTGACATTTGGCTCCTAATTTATTCGAACAAAGGGCATACACGCAACGAACAATAGCGTAGCACTCACTCTATTCGATTATTCTCCTGCTAAATTGGCGTGATCAACTTTTAAATAATACTAAAAACTAAACTCAGTAGCGCAACAACCCATGTGGGCCATAGGTTACTGTGCCCGCCTCAGTTTCTACGACTTGAGGTACGTTAACACGTCTTCCGGTTAAGTGGTCAGTCTGAAACGTTTAATAGTCCATACTCGCTGTAAAATTCCTACGCGCTAGTAAAGAGTTCGCTTTTTTTCTTTATTACTGCATTAATTTTTAAGTTAAACTTTCCAGATCTGACATATTTATACATGTATGTATATTTAAACACTGAATACATAATTACAAAATTAAGAAATTTTAAGCAAATTTCAAGAAAAAAGAAGACATTTAAGCAGAATGATGAGTAGGATAAATTGTTTCTTCAACTTTGCAGAAAAATTACATATTTAAATTCAGCTTAAGTGTAGGCCAGGAGGCCAGCAAACCACGACTCTTTGCATTGACGGTTGCCGCTGTGCAAGCTTTTTCCTCTGTATACTATATTAAAAAAACACTTTATATAACCATTTACTTTTCCTTTATAATTATCTATTTATAAACTCTTTCCTATATTATTATTTGCATTTAAACATTTGACTAGTCTAAGATAGTTACTTGTGTATTAGTCTTGGTTCCTATTATCAAAGCTTAATGAGAAGAAGTGAAAATATTAGAGTTAGTTCTACAGAAGTAAGTTCTATTTATTGAGAAATCGTCGTTATGGGAAGACATTCCTTAGATTTCTAGCAATACTTACTTCTTTACGTACATGAGTTTGAGATCACTGATGAATGGATAACAGATACACTTAAACCAGTGCTTCACAAACTTTCCATATTTGTGACTCAATATATTCAACCATAATTTTCATCGCACCCCCTCCATACAAAAAACAATGTATTGAATTTAATAATACTATACTTTGACGCTAAAGTTACAATACGACTTTAAATTCTTAAGTGCCACTGGCGTATATAAACGTCTCGCTTAGCCAAAATGTTAATTTCTCGGACGTATATATACGTCTTTCCGAAGTATGATCTTTTCTTTGCACTGGTATCCATAAAATTTTTCTGAAGGCTTTGAAATGCAATAAGTGGACCTTGAAAGTGATTGCGAAGGGTTTACTTATTACACACAGTGAATATTCTTATATTTTTCTTCCTCCCTCCCCAGTATATCTCTCATACGCTCACCTCTCTGGAAAACGGTATCATTGGGGAGCGAATCGCGTAACTTTGAATCGGCAGTTAAAGGATTAATTATAAACCGTACAAATTATCAAGATAAGTGTTAATTTTTGTATATAATTTTATATATGACAAGTCCTTGGGGTCCCTAAACTTTTTCTTAAATTAATATTGTTAAATTAATTGTACAGTAAAGATACATTTATAAATTTATTAAATCAGTGCAAATGCTAATTTTGTTTTTTATTAAGTCAGAATTTATTTTGTTTGTTTACTTTCAGTAAATTAATAATTTTTTAAATAATCTTTTGTTTTCAATTTTTTATATGCTTGCGCTCCTCTCGTTGAGTTATCATGCCCCCTTAGGGAGGCGTGCCCACAGTTTGGGAAACGCTGATTTAAACACTCACCAGGAGTGAAAAAATCGTTTTATGACATGGGTGCATTTGATGGCATTAAATCATTTCCATGCATTTCCATTAAAAGTTAAAGAAACGATGTTGAGATGATTTTTGCATGCAAAAAAGAAAAACAACAGAATTTTAGTTATTAGTGTAAATATGTCAGAATATTAATCACTTTCAGTATTTCCCGAGTTTTAAAATTTAAATCTTAACATTATGATATTTGAACGTTTCATAGTTATTCCCGAACTGAGTCACGGTAATAAAAATATTGCCGACAATTCTTAGTACTTGAAAGGAGGGGGAAAATATTACTTTTTTTTATAACAATTGATTTAAACATTATAAAACATACTAATTGTTTGCAATATCTGTTTAATATTCATTCAACCTACCTGCGCACGTATATGCTAGAAATATTTCTTTGATACCTTAGTCACATTGTTTCACTTTCAATTTGGATCTTCTCTCTCGAAAGTTGGCAGAACTCTAATACAGAATATGTCAGAAGCAAAGAATCCACGGCCTCCTTGAGTTAGTTTCTTGTGAGACCTTTATAAAATGCAGCACTTATGATGATTAATATTTAATTATTTAGGTTACAGTAGTTTGCAAATCAATGTAATTAAATAAAGAATAACATAAATGTACATATATCTAAATGAGACTAATTGTGGGAATAGACAGTTGTTTATTTCAAATGTTCGAACGTCACTTGTGCAACACGGCAACACTACCTGACATGTTATATGATCTCAACAAAAAAAAAATATTTTCTTACTATTATTGTTGTGACTGACTGCATGTACGTTAAAATGCATTATTTTCTTTCACAATTGGCATTTGAATATTAATGAAGCGTTTTATTATAAGTTTCTGTTAGTTGATATACAACAGTTACGTACTACAAAAAAGGTTGTGACGTGTTGGACATCAAACGTTTGTAATCATCATAATAATTTAATAATTTTCTAGCAAAATAATAATTAATGATCAATGTCATAACAAGTGTTTACCCTTATGTGAATAGAAAAATATTTTATGTTGTAACTTTTTATGTCAAACAATAAATAAATAAATAAGAATTTAATTATTTTGTAACATTTCTATATACCAAAATGTTAAAACTATACAAAAACTATAATAGTTTCGTAAAAGTCGCATTTATTGGTACATAAACTTATATGTGGCCTCTTGTATTACTGCTTAATGTTCATGTGGCCTCTAAAGGTAAAAAGTTTCTCACCTCTGGGCTATATGTTTGAGGGTGGCAAGAAAACAATGAAGTCAAAGTGTATATTTACGGTTTAAGCGCACGCATGAGCAGGTGACCAAAATGCTCTTTGATAATGTATGTAAAGCGACCAGAAATATATGTTTTACATTCTTTAAAAACAGCAGTCTAGTTTTACCACAAACCAAAAGTTATTTAATAACTTTAATTAAATATCATTTAATTTAAATTACCATGTAGATTAAGTTAAGGCAGTGAGTGTGGATATTTCTGTAACACCTTAAACACGTTGTAATGAAACATATTTTATTCAAATTCCTGTTATTTTTGTCACTTATGTAAATAACCATCTTACGATCTCTGTGATGGTAATTTAATTCAAAAAGAAAGTTATAAATTCATATATTAAAAAAGAGGTGATACTTTTAATCTATATTTATGATATTGATATTGTCTAGAAAGGAATGTTGTTAAATTTAATCCAGCAAACAACACATCTCTCTTCCTGAATTCCTAAATTTATTTGACAACTTTTGGGAAAGTTTTCACTTAACGGCCGTGTATAGAAAAGATGAAATTATTCCTGGGAAGCAGGATAATGCTTTTGAGAATGAATTATTCATCTCAATTTTGTCAAGCATTTGGAAAGGCGGAAAGGTTATAGCTATTTCAAAACTTTTTAGATATAAACGCATTTTCCTGCATGTTTGGTCATAAAAGGATGTCTTAGAAAATATTTTTCCCTAAAGTACTTATATGGTTAGTTCTGTAAAGCCAGTCTACAGAAGGTATGTATATGTATGAAAAAAATACAACTAAACCATGTATTTGAGGGAATCCTGTTCATTTACATTAGTAGTAATTATTAAAGTTTTTCTTTTTAATTAGGTAAAATATTTTATTTAAACAGCTGAAAAAGCTTATACTCATTATGATTTTAAAATGTGTGTGCTTGCGTACTTGTAGATGGTATCTTTAAATTAAAAAGCTCTGTCTTTTATAATATTTGCTATATTTTTATACTTCCTATGTTTTGTATTGTTCTATATAGCTCTTTTAATTTTCCTGTTCGCAACCATCTTTCCTCCGTAGAAGCTTAAGACTGTGTTAACATAAATATAAATTCCATATTTCATGTTAGAAGCAAATGAATATTCTTCTGCTGAACTGAATTATAAAATATATTTAACTTTTTGTTGCATCATGTGTTTAATCTAGTTTATTTTTTTTACTTTTCCGTAAATGCTTTTAATGCTAAAAAAATAGATTCGATTCCCTTGTTAATTCATTATATATCATATCGTAGAGTAATTGATTTAATTATAATTGACGAAATGAAGGTATTTTGTTATCTGATTGTGTATTAGGCAGGAAACAGTTTTTTTCGATTCTTTGGTTTGGCTAATGACAAACCAAAGAAAAGAATGCCCATTTATACAAGCTCCATTATTCTTGTAGATGTCCACTAAGATTAATTGGGGCATTTCCCTCAACAAGGTGTAAATTACAGCCGAAAGATGCAAACTGATGTACAGCAAGACCTCAAACTTAAGCGATAGGCCGAGTGATAACCGCGTAAGTCGGTGTATAATTTTACATTTACGAGTAAATACATATAAATTGATATTAGCTGGGACCAGAGTCGAAAGAAAATAATAATTTTAGAAAAAAAAATTAATAAAATCTTAGATAACACAAATACAAAATCGCATGCCGAAGTTATTATGATGTGGGAAGATATAAAAAAATTAGCCAGTAGCCTGCCGGATCAAAGCTTTTTTTCTCCTTCAGCAAATTTTTTGCGTAGTATACTAATATTTTTTTTATTTCTTGTTTCTTGAAAAAATACGCTCTACCTTGAAATCTATATTTTATAAAATTTGTAACCCTTTCGCAATTAAACAGACGCTTTCTGTCAAATTAACTGCTGTCATTCGATCTTCTGACTGAACTGGGTCTACATACTCAAGTTCAATGCCTTGCTCTTGCTTATGTATTTCTAAGAGCTCATCCATTCCACTCCTGATTGTGGGGATCAAGCGGTTCTTAAAGGTGAACATTATCCATTTCTAAATGTATTTGCCTAGCATGATCAACAACTTTTTCAATCAAATATCCAAGTTCATTAGGCTCTGTCACTAATTCCACCAGAGTTTCAGTGATGAAGAAAAAAATTGAATCGACGAGATTTAAAAATTGCTCAACTCCGAATTCACTTAAGTCGAGGTATTACTGTATACTTCAGAAAATCCATTACTGTATACTCCATTTATTTTTGCATCAAATGCAAAGTTTATTTGCTCATTGATGGAGAATATGACTGTTTTTATCGCTTTCATCACCAAGCAAAATAGTCATAAATATATGTTTATGCATCTTATGTATATCCATGAGAGTTACTATTGTGTACGAACTGTAATGATTATTAAACCCAAATAGGAATAAAATGAATTTTTTTTAATAATTTCTGAGGGTATTTTAAAAAAAGAAAAAAAAAATTTCTTTTAATTTTTCGTATTTGCAATAAAGAGTTAAGTTGTTATTAATGTATTGCGCTCCCAAACCTAGTTTAAGTATTGCTAAATTTTATAATTATTTTGGAGTCTGTGTTCTTTAAACAGTTAAATTAAATTATAAATTTTTCTCATAGAGAGGTGATTTTGGAAATAAAATAATGGCAGAATGAGAAAAAATATCACTGCAAAAATAATCTGCCTGATAAATTAAAGCTAAAAATATATTTGGATTAAAATACATTTTTAAAATTAATTTTTTAAGGAACACATATTTTGAAATAATTTCATTGCAAATAACGACATAACTTAAAAATGAATTAACCAATGATATGCAGTATATTTATAAGAAACCCTAGAAATTATTTGGAATGCGTGTCAAAATAATACCAAAAAATTAAACTGAAACGCAATTTGTTGAATGGAAAATTATTTAAAGTTGTTCGAGAATAAGAGATAAAGCTTTTTGTTTGTTTGTTTGTTTGTTTTCTTTTACCCTTAGTGAAGACTGAAATTATTAGTATATTAATAATGTTAAAAGGTCATAAAAATTAAAATAGTTTAAATTAGGCCAATAAAAAATATTCTGAAATGAATAACGAAATAGAAAAAGGTCAATATTGTGTGTTACGTTTAGTTTACTTATATTTCATACAAAATAACTGTGATTCAGAAATTAAAAAAACAAAGAAATAATTCCTTGAATTCCCGGAATTCTAAATCGTTGTGTGTCATATTTCTTCAATTCTTAGCAAGTCTAAGCAGAATTATTATTTATGAATTAGTTTAATTTTTTCTGTTACGTGACATTTTTAAAAAAATCAAAAGCAAAAATACTTTTGTGTCGAAAACAAATATTATTTTGGTAACCATGTTGCCTTGGGTATCAAAGGAATGTCACTTCAAGTAATATATTTTCCTAAAGTGAAAAAAAACCCTCCTATTTTAAGCTCAATGATATATAACCTAAAAAAATACGCTTGGTAGTCGAGTTATTTAAATAGTAATTTGCTTGCTAACGTCACAGGCATAGTGTCAAAGATATGACATAAAAAAATAGCCGCTATATTCATCCATCTATTTTATCACATAAAGATGAAACTCATAAATGGCTTTAATCACTAATGGCCTTATTCTCTGGAAATTAGTTGCATTGAAACATGACAGAAAATACATTGAAGGCTACTTCGTTAAAAATATTTCTTGGTAGATCAAATTATTAAATATATTTATGTAGTAGTTGCGCCTACTTTTCGAATCATTATCAAAATCACAATCTAAATTAGAAGTTTGTGTCGGTGAATCACTTTAAAACAACTTTTATTCGAAATTAAATTTAGCTGACATTTGTCGAATAAATACCCACCATTAAATTTTTCTTTCCAATTGTTTGTTATAAATAATAAAATGATAAAAATTAATCCATCATAATGAAAAAAGTTATTGTATATTATGTAGATAAACTGTATAATTGTGTATTTCTTAAATAAAAAACAAACATATGTGTAGCAATTAATATTATTTGTAATTGCTGTAGATTTTAATTTATGTTGCATATAGATTAACATTTAGAAATTTAGATTTTACCGATGTAAAAATAATGCTAAAATTATATTAATTTATATCAAAAATTTTTACATTAGTTTGATTTCATTAATAATTTATTTCAGTATTTTGAACTTATTTTAAGTATGTTTGCACTATGACAGTGAAATAAAATTTTAACTTCGTTTACTTCTTGAAAATTCAAATGTATAGATATACTGAATATTTTTATATTATATGCCTGTTAAATTGTATTAATATATTTATACATATTTGAATTAGCTGTTTTTAAATAAATTTGAAAACTCAGTTCGTTTATAGTTTTTATATTTTGCGCTGTTACTTATTTTTCACACTTGTGTGTAATTTCAGAAAGTATTTTGACATTTTGATTTAGTGGCATTGCATGAAGTAGAGTTCTTCCTATACGTTTTTAAGTCTGTAACATTTTATTTTTGAATTAAACTGTAGAAAAAACTTCAAATATAAACCATTGTAGTATTTACTATCATTATTTTGTAATCAGATTTGTATTGTACACTGCAAATTTAAAAAAAAAATGTTTTGTCTTTTCAAAAAATATGTATATAATTGGGATTAAATTTCGGTATATTGTGCAGAAGTTTGGTATGTGAATCTAAATATCAATCAAATGTTAACATGTAAGTCACCTGATTTGAAATATTACTAGAACTAAGAAAACACATTTCTCTTGTATTCTTCGAGAAATTCAACACTACAATGAAATATATAACATTTTTGATATCAAAAATATTTTTAGGAACTTCAAATACGAAGTAATATATAGCTTCATCTAAACGTTAAGGCATTTCACCATTCCTTTATAACTATCATTTTTCTTTAAAAATACCCGGGCGAAAAACTGATGAAAAAATATGTCGCTACATTAGGTACTCTTAATGGATAAAAAGCAAAGTTCAAAAGTAGCTATTTGAGTGTGAGAAATAGCTAAAAGAAGCTGACCAAAAATGAAATGAAACAACAGATGAAGACTGAAGTATCATTAGGAGAGTTATCACCATTTTTTTAGTAGCTGCCAACTAGCAATTTGAAACAAGAACGAACTTTGGTAACAAAAACATTTATCAAATAAACTAAGACTTGTTCGGTGTTCGGTCTTGCTTTAATGAAATAGTTATCAAATTGTGACATCTAGACAAAGTGCGTGTGATATAAGTTTATGACATATTTAGAAAAACTTTGGACGTTGTTTACTTTTAAGTATCAGCTTGCGAATAAAATATCTGTGAAAGATTGTTTTTAATATATATATGAAGGAAGTTAGATTAATCTTTGGCTTTAAGGGTATTTTTTAACTTTTGGCAATGGAATAACTTTTGCTATCAACAGAATTTATTATTCTTTCTGTTGCAATGTTTTTGAAAGAAAATAAAACTTAATGAATGTATTTTTATGTTTTAGTTTATAATATTTAAGGATTAGATTCTTTTTTATATATTGGTGATTGAAAAAGTTACAAGATCACCTCACTAATTTAAAAAAAATTCTAAATGCTATTTATTTTTATTGTTTTAAAAGGTATTTCATTTAATCCTTTTCAAATACTTCAAGAAAGGAAGATTTTTAAAAATCCTTGAATTAATTGTTGTTTGCAAATTTAAACAATTTGTGATTAATGTCTTCAATGCACTCATCAACCTCAAAGTTTTAAATCTTACAAACAATATTTTCGATAAATTTTTAAGAAAATTTTATTTACATAATTAATATATGCGTTCATCATATCCATTGAAACCATTTAGTAAAGTGTTGTTTCATTTCTTTTAGGTACTCATATTCAAAAAAAGTAATTTATTTGAATTGCTGTAAATTCAGAAAGGGCTAACAATTTGCTTATGGTCATATACAAATAGGTAAATATCTTTAGACTTTAGTGATTTTTTTGGCTGAGCAAGTTCTGGTACAAAACATGTTTTGTGATATATTTCCTTTTCTTAATATTTAATTCTTATTAATAGATAAAATGTTAGTATTATTGTTTAATTTATAAATACAATATTAAATTTATAAGTAATATGTGATTAATAAACAAAATAATAAATATGTAACGTAAGAATTAAATTTCTGAGAATAAATCATAAAAATAACCTTTAAAATTAAAATTAGAGCATTTTATTTATTCCAGAGACAATAAAATATAGCTTATATTTTAGAAAGAAAGTCGAGGAACGTAATTACAAAATGCATTAAAATGCCAATTCAGATATATAAAAGCATGAGAATAAAATCTCCTGCGCCGAGAAAGACACTTTACGATAATTCCCTCTTCCAGACTTATATGATTCCTATTTAACAAGAATTGTAGTTAAAAACTGCAAAAATTTAAAAAGATTATTATATTTTTAATTGATATTATTATTGTTTTAGTAAATGATTATTTATTTATTGTTGTGTAAAAGTTTTGTAAATTTTATTTTGTTTTAAATTCAAATCCCGAAATTTCTATTGTTAGCAAGCAATATAAATAAGCCCATTGGAAAAAAAATATGGAATAAAAATGGCGTCACGTTGTGCATTTTAAATGTTTATAGTGTAGAGTAAAAGTTCTAAAGCGGCGTTTCTCAAACTGTGGGGCACGCCCCCTAGGGGGGAGCGAGCATGTTGAGAAGTCGAAAACAAAAGATTATTTATATATAAAACATTATTAATTTACTGAAGCTAAACAAACAAAGAACATTCTGACATAATAAAGATGAAAATACACTTTTACGCTGATATAATACAGTTATAAATGTATTTTGTGGGTTGTCACGCAAAACAACTGTGATGTATTTTAATGTATTTTATAATTAATTTAATAATACAAAATATAACGACAATTGTCAAGAAAAAGTTTGAAAATTACCAGTGATCTTATGGGTTTGTATTAAAACTTGTCGTGATAATTTGTAGAGTTTATTATAAATCCCAAAATTTGTAATTAACTGTGGAAGGAAAAACTATGAAATTAAAAAAAAGTTACAGGATTAGCTCAGTACTAAAAAATGCCTCCGTTTTTCATGTAGATGCTCGTATATGATGATTTTTTTTGGGGGGGAAAGGAGGGGAGAAAATAAATGAGTAAATAAGTTCCAAATTCTTTGGAATAAGTAAACAATTATCAACAAACATTTTTAAGGTTCTTTTATTGCATTCCAAAGCCTTTGGAATAATTTTATGGACAGTAGTGCACAGAAAAAAATTGTAATTTGAAAAGACGTATATATACGTCCAGAACATCAATGCTTTGGCTAAGCGAGACATTTATATACGCTGGTGGCCCTTAACAGGTTAAAGTTGTATTGTAGCTTCAACATCAAAGTACAGTATTATTGAATTCAATGCATTGTTATTGTATAAAGGAGGGTGCGATGAAGATTTTGATTGAAAATTGCGTCGCCAATATTGAAAGTTTGAGAAGCATTATTCTGATGTGTAGTGACTTAAATTTTGGCGAGAAAATAATAGAATAAAACGTGATTTGTATATTAATTATACTACCTACTAAACACTTGGTACATCGATAGTTAATTTAACAATATTCTACTCAAAGGCTCAAATGGGTAAAGATGTTAATAGCTTCAAATATTTTTATTATATAATCTCAAACATAATTAAATTACCAAAAATATCACTAACTTTGACGAAAGTTTTCTGTGAAATGCATTTTAATACCGTAACATATACAGAATGTTCTTTAAAAAAAAACGTCTTTGGAAAATAATGTGTAAGATTACTTAGCTAACAATAAATAAATGAGTTCGTTTTTGCAATTTAAATTTCTTGGTATATTTAGGCTAATCAATTAGCAACAAATTGTCAACATCCACTGAAACAAATTACCAAATTCTGTGAAGTGCTCTTTTATTCCCAAGTATCCATGTTTGATTTAAATAAAAGATTTTTTTTTTTTTTCATATAAGGAGTTGATATTTTTTTCTGCCATTTATGGCAAATCTGTAGGCGTTAGATATCATTTATGCAAACTTTCTGCATAGTATTTGTATTCTTAGTAGAAGCAAATTTCTTAGAAATTATACAACACACCCTCACACTCCTACACGCATGTATGCCACCTTATATATATATATATAAGAATTCCCTCTAGCATCCTTTTAATTAACAATTTTTAATATATTTAAACGCGCTTTAATTCTTTGGTTCAAACCTAACTCTTTAATCTTATTTGTAATCAGCTAGTATTCAAAATACCTGTCCCTCCCATTTTAACCTATCAGAGCTCTTATTACAAAGCAGTCACGCGATTCTCACTGCCGGTATATAAAGCGAAAACCTTTTGTGATCGTTCTCTTTGTTTTTGTGTTTGTCATGTGGGATGTTGTTGCTGCTTGTTGCTTTTGCTATTATGTCTGTTTCTGTGTTCTTATGAAATATCTATGAAATACAACTTTGATTTATCCACCTACGTTATGTGTGTGTGAAAAAACACGATGAAATTTAATTCTGAAGATGTTATCTGTGAAATCCCTGGTAAACAAATAACAACACCGGCCAAAACGTCGTATACATATATGCAATGAAAATCTAACAAAAATATATTTATTTCATTAAAATTATATCATTCCTTGAAGTCTTGGTTCGGAGAATAAGGGATGAATAATCTAACTAAATTAAAAACTTTGTAAAGTTAATTGTGGAGATAAGAGTAACGAAGAACTAGCTTAAGTGACCATAGTTAAACACTGTTATAATTGTAAAGAATCACCCACAAAGTATTCGTGCAATTCTTAAGTATAGGGTAATTTTCAAATAAAACTAAAAAAAACAATAAAAAAGTTTTTGAAATTTAATTTCTAAAAACATTTCCACTTTTATGCTCATATTTGTGTATCATATATTTTGAATCTATCTCTATTGATCCAATTACTTTTAAATATATTGTAAATTGCAAAATAACCAAATGAGCATTAGCAAATTGGTGAATGAGTTGTTATTTGTTATAAATTAATAACTCTAAATTCTTCAGATTTAAATTATGAAATATATTCATTATCTACTTTTAGAACAGCCTGGAAGTTATCTACTAAGAAGCAACAGAAGTAATTTTGAAACCGTTGAAGCAATATTAAAAACTTCACCTATAGAGGCCTTTACCTATTAAACTTCTTCGTCAGTTCATTTATCTTATACATTACAAACTTTTAACATTCAATACAAGAGAATTTTGATACAACATATGCTTAAAAGAGGGGTAATAAATTTTGAAAACTCATAATGATTTCAACAAATTAGTAATATTGACTGTATATGCTACATCCCGTGTATAAATATAAGCTGTGAAGATCCCCTTGGATCTCACTTTGAGAACGAGAATGATTTTGAGTCAAATAAGAACCAGTAGCCATTTTTATAAATAACTTTCTTTATTTGGTTATCTTTCCCAAATAGAATCAGACTTTTAATAACAAATAAATCAAAATAGTTATATGAGGTTTAAAAGGGACTTTCCTTTAAATTAACTTAAATATTTAATGATCCAATTAATTAACAATTAGAATATCGATTAAGCAGAGATTACCGCAATAAGAGATCCCAGAATTATATTCAATAATATTCCTATTGAACATTTAACTTTAATCTCACTCCTAATATGAAGCTATAATGAAACTTTAATTATAAATCAATATTACCACACTGCAGCTCAGCCCTTCCTGAGATTTATCCACCTAGAAATCTTCAATAATAATTCTCTGACTTCACTATTATTCCTTCCTGCTTCAATCTCTCTCTCCTACTGCTTTTTACTTTACTATTCCGTTTGACTTAAATACTCTATCTAATCTGCATAACAAGGAATCCTGTCCTCTTTTTGGAGCTGATTGGAAATAGGTAGGGGAATTAAATTTCCCTAAAAAAGACGTCTCAGAAGGTTAGTGATAAAGTAATTATAGGTTTGTCACAAAGCTTCTATTCCAAATATATATGAAATTTCAAGCATACAAATCGATATTTATAAAAAAGAAAGAAAGAAAATAATGTGATCGTAATAATATTCACCTATCAGAAATAATGAATAATGAATGGAAAATAACAAATGATTTCTTCAAATGATATTGCTTTTTTAGAAGAGTCTTAAGAAAGTCTAAAATTGAAGAGTTTTAAAGGAAATATCATTAGTTTAATTTGCTAATGTGCAAATGCAGTTCGTATATGCGTACACAGCAACAAATATTATCTAAATCAGCATAGTATTTTACACTTAATTTATACAAGAAGCTTTCAGAAGACTAGCTGATCATACCAATATATTTAATATACATAAAACACTTAGTGAAATATTTATTATACACTATCATTTCGTAGCTGTTAGATTAGAGTAAGAACTCTAAAGTAATATTAGCAGAATCATCTATTTCAAAGTCACGTATTTGCAAATCGAGTTACATTCATCATCGTTTCATGCATTCAATGAGTGTTTCTGCGCTAGATACTTCACACCTTTTCAAGTACGCTATTGAGACAGAACTCAGTTATAAATGGGAACACGACTGGATGTAGTAAGGTATTACTAAATTGGAATAACTATTTCACATATCCTATGAAATGATGATTTAATAATGCACATGCTTGATCATTATATGAATTGATGAAAACACTTCAAAAGGTCTAATAATTTATGTCTTAAAAACTTTAACTATGTAAATTAGAGGGAAAATAACGAGTATTTGTATTATATAAATATTTCTACTGATATAATTATCAACTAACAGTTCTAATTTAAAAATGATAAATTATATCTAATGTTTATATATATATATACAGTTTTCATCATTTTTTTCAACGCGTAACTATTCAGTTCTAAAAATTTCTAGAAATGACTATGCTTTAACTAAAGCTGACTGATAAAATATACAACTTTCGTACTGCCGTTTCAATAAAAAAGTGTACTTCTGTAATAAAAAAATTCCTTTCAAAATTAAACACAATATTATAAGCTTTAAAGAGTTAAGCTTAAAGTTATGTACATTTTTACCTGTATTTTAAAGTAAAATCTTATTTAAAATACTAATGCTGGAATGTTTAGAAAGATACAAGCGCTAAACAGTTTTTATATCCATAAATATTTGAACTTCCTTTTGTGGAAAATATGTTACAAAAACTTATTCATATTACATAAATATAACTAGTTTTTCCTTAATACAAAATTCCAAATTCAATAACCAAATGCTTCAAAAGCTTTGCAAGGTAATACATTTTGATGTTTATCATTTTCCCATGTGGGATTTTCCTTCAAAGTTTGTGACTTTTTCTTTGTAAAAACCTTTATTCTCTAAATTTTTTTCCAACGTCCTTTGTATTCATTGTGTGTTTAGTGAAAATTATATTTTAGTTTAGATAATTTATATTGATGTGTAAAATTTAAAGTGATGTGAAGTATGCAGATATCTAAGAACTTGGTAATTTAAAACATATAAAAAGTTACCAGGCGTAATATTGAAACTCGACTACCAAAAATATCATTGTTTAAATCAATTTATAGATAAAAGAAGAAAAAAAAATTAGATAAATCGAGTTTTTTTTACAGAAAACAATTGTTTCCTTTTTCTTATAGTTAAATAATATACTTACTTCCGATAAATTTTAATTTACAGTGATGGTCTTTTATTCAATATCTTTTTTAATATGACCATATTTTTCTACAGCTGTGTACATGTAACACATCAATTTATTATTAATATATTATACTTATATGTTTCCTTAGTTAATTCTGCAGTTCCGTGAAAGATATTTTTATCACTGATTTTTTAAAAAAAATAATGTGGGCAAAATAACAAACTAACTGTACATGCAGAAATTTTTTTTAGGCTAAGCTAAATAAGCGAATTAAATATCCAGTAACGTAGCATTTTAAGTGTACAATGTTTAAAATGCTTCCTTTAGCTTGTAAAATATAAGAATAATTGGCTTAGGTGATCAAAACTTGCGTGTTTATTGTGAGTTGAAGGTAAAATTTTCTTTCGTGACGCCTAGGTTTCATTTCCAACTGTAGCTGCTGTAGGCCAAAAATCAATTTATAATATATTCTCAAAGCACTTAAATTCTGAGACAAAGTTACATCCC
Organism: Trichonephila clavipes; assembly: GCA_019973935.1. Classification (NCBI taxonomy): domain Eukaryota; kingdom Metazoa; phylum Arthropoda; class Arachnida; order Araneae; family Nephilidae; genus Trichonephila; species Trichonephila clavipes. The sequence goes on from BMAU01021105.1 coordinate 465,571, forward strand.
GCAGAACATTTTCAGACGTTTAATATGACATCTACGTTAGCAAGACAAATATAAGACTTTGTTCATGTCATGCGATACGCACTAGCAATTCGATTTTGAAAGAAAAATGGCGTAAAAACTACCAAAATATAATGTGAAATGCCTTCTTTCTTTTTTTTTTGTTGTTATATTGAGTCAAGACTAAATCTATTCGGTTTTGAAGAAACTCTGTAGATTTAGTCTTAACTGTGTTCTAGCATCTCTTAAGTAAAAGTGTAACTAATATGATGAATACTTTTAATTTGTTTACAATTCAATAGTATAAGATGATTTAGGATACTTTCTAAAATAAGAAATGTTCGAAGTATTCTTCGATTTTTTTTCATTAAAAAATAATATTTTAAAAAAGTACATCTAAACACTGAGCTCCTTCGAACAGATTTTCTTAAAAAATACGCACATATATAAAACTTAAAAAAAATATTACATTAAAAGTCTATTGGAATCACACTAAGTACCATAAAATCCGATATATAATGCGCACTTTTAATGCAAAAATAAGGCCGAAACTTAGGTTTGCACGTTATACACCGGGTATAAAAATGATAGCTACAAAAATAAAAAGGTGTGTATAAAGAAAAAAAAACACTTAGACTTCTACAAAGATCAGAGTAATATTTATTTAAAATAAATGTATTACTTAATGAACTTAAGAGTTGTTTTTCTATTAATTTACTAGTTTTTCAAACTCCTTGGGGGTAATACCTCGAATAAATAACTTTAAAACATAATAAAGGGTGTTTTTTTAGAGGTATAGAACTTTAAATTGCAATAAAACAACGATGCATTATTCGATTGACATGAATTTCTTTTATTCGAAAGATAATCTTGAGGCATTACATTTTAAATATGATTTCTGGTATAGGACTGTCACGGCTGGCTCGGATGTAGTCCAATCTGGACGTCCAATTTTCGATGACTTTTTCCAACATTTGTGGCCGTATATCAGCAATAACACGGCGAATGTTGTCTTCCAAATGGTCAAGCGTTTGTGGCTTATCCGCATAGACCAATGACTTTACACAGCCCCACAGAAAATAGTCTAGCGGTGTTAAATCACAAGATCTTGGAGGCCAATTCACAGGTCCAAAACGTGAAATTAGGCGGTCACCGAACGTGTCTTTCAATAAATCGATTGTGGCACGAGCTGTTTGACATGTTGCGCCGTCTTGTTGGAACCACAGCTCCTGGACATCCATCATGATTGTTCAATTCAGGAATGAAAAAGTTAGTAATCAAGGCTCTATACCGATCACCATTGACTGTAACGTTGTGGCCTTCATCGTTTTTGAAGAAGGATTCCTCCAGCCCATAAAGCGCAACAAACAGTTTTTCTGGATGTAACGGTGTTTCGACATACACTTGTGGATTAACTTCACTCCAAATGCGGCAGTTTTGTTTGTTGACGTAGCCATTCAACCAGAAGTTCGCTTCATCGCTAAACAAAATTCGCCTATGAAAATCGACCATTATTTTCGAAATAAAATTGCCCAATTTGAAAGCGTTGTTCAGGCGTGTGTCTATTCATGATGAATTGCCAAACCAAACTGAGAATAAATCACTTGACAGCTGTTAAATCGGTCGCCATCTTGGAAAGTAATGCCAAGATTATAATCAATGGGAAAAAACACTCTGTAGCATTGCTAACGTACATTGCAGGTTCTTTCGTAAGGAACGGGGTGTCCGTTATACGGCGAATGTATCTTAAAATTTAAATGATGCAGCATGAAAGTATATACGCGCGTTACGCACCGGTGCGCGTTATACGTTGGATTTTACAGTAATTATATGAAATCTTTTAGGATGAAATATAATGTTTCACACACACAGATTTCTTAAAACGAAAAGCGACAATTACAGTCTAAAATTTTTTTAAAGGAAAGTAATGTATGTTCTATTAAAGAAATATTAATTTAACTCAATGGATTAAAATAAATTTAAAAAAAAATTTACATTTAACTGAATTAAAAAATAAATGAACTTGTATGGTCATGGTGTTTCTTTAAAATGAATGAAGTTAATAGATAAGATCATATAACGACCGTAAAAAAAACAATCCAGATAAATTAATTATAAATATTTCACTCATAATTTTAAAGCTTTTACATAAAAAACACTGACTCAAAAAATATAATTTTGAAAAGGAAACATTTTGACTTATCTTCCAAACCATTGCAAAAGAATTAAATTTAAAATTAAATTAGTTGTGGTGATTTACAGTGCTTACTCTTCACCAAATTAGATAAAGTGAAAATTCCGATAAGCCTGTTCTATCTCAACTCCGGTAACTTAATATTGATTCATATTTTCCCATCTACACCCCCAACCCGGATAAGACTGGATGTTATCTCGCTTCCCTAACGTATTTTTTTGTGGATTAATCAATAGCCGAAAAGTCATCATCATTAGCTCGTGTTATCTTCATTCTGAACGTAACAAATTCAAGTTATCGCTCTCCAACTGCCAGAGCATAAGTTTAGCAGATAGATGGGAGTAAGAATTACCGGTTAGAGTCGTTTTCTTAGTAATTTGCCGTCTATATATGAAGTAATTTTTATGGACGTTTAGCTTAATTATTGCTTTTCCGGGAGGAAAATGTTATGGTAATTGGATTTTGAAAGTTTCTGAGTATGAATCTTTATACGCATTTGTATATCTAATTTGGAAATGTGTAAATAAAAGTTACATATTTAAATGATAAAGTTATATATTTTTTATTTAAAATAAAAAATAATCTGGTTATGAAGAAATGTGTGATGAAGAAAAGTATTATTTTTTTTCGATTTTAACCCGATGAGTTTGAGTAGCAAATTTTATAGCAAGAATTCTCGTAAACGCATCTCAAAATTTGACAATAATTATAATTTCACAAGTTCTGGCAAAGATATGAATTGTCATGCAATACTTGATACTAAAAAGAGATATTAAAGTAAAGTATACTTACACATACTTATGTCTTTCTTCGTTGCTTTTCACTCATGAAATCAGTTTTTGTGCTGTTTAACATTAACTTTCTTATTAGGAAGAATTTTAATATCTTATCAAACGTCCCATGTAAGCGCACGTCCTATGTAAAGGCTTCAATTAAAAGAACTACTGAAAAAGTTTTTGTAGAACTAATATAATTCTTAGGTATTATTCCTTATTAAATGTATAAGAGAAGAAACTATTATTAGTGCTTATATTTATTTTGGGTGAAAATATATTATTTTGAAGAAAAATGTAATGTTTTTCTCATAATTCAATAATCTACACAGTTCGCTAATAATATGCCAAAAATACATTAGCAATGCCCTAATTTTTCAATGTAAACAAATAAATACTTTCTGATAGAAAATATACCAAACTGTGAAAACTGGCTTTAAAATATCTTTTGAGCCAACCTACACATGCCTAATCATATGATTAGTATTTGTACGGTAGCTTGGTTATTGCAGCAAAAGTACTTAAAAGTCCATCATGCGCAACGATTCGTTTTTGAAAACTAGAGTGCTAATAGAAGAAGAAAGGAATTTTGATTAATTTGTACGTCAAAGAATAGACACAAAGGGGAAGTAGAATCAATTCCACAAAACATTTGGAAAATAATATCCACATATCACATCTGGAATAAAACGGCTGTCATAGGTATGGGTTCCCCAAACCAAGTACCTCTACAAGAATGGGGGAACTGTATGTTTCCCTGTCTACCTCCACACTCGTACACTGTAACCATATATTCCGAATAGGTAACTGCACTTACCACGAGTTGCCAAATTGTGACTCTCTGTGCCATTCTGGCTTGCCATCAGCGTACGTGGAACCACCAATGATTCGGTGTTAAAGGTTATAACCATGCGTATTGCAGGCGTGAAAAATTCTCTTTCGCAAGATCCTCAAAATGCTTCTAAGACAAACAAACAAGTCTACAATTATTTGTAATGTGTAAAGAGGTGTGTCATAGTTAGGCGAACGTTCCCTCAAGCACCTTGTATCAACGCCATTCATGTTGTTCTAAGCTTGGTGTACTATGTCTGATTACCATCATGCTTCCAATAGCTGCTGATAGCACATCCAGAATGGTTGGCCTCGTCAGAATAGCAACACATCGACTATACTGATGTCTTCAAGTCAATGAGGAAATTCTTCCCAAAATAAAGTTAATAGCAAAGGATTTTTTTCTACAATGTTTATATGACATTCTTTTCGGTTATGACCATTTCTAGATTCGAAATGGGATCCACACGTTAATGGATCTGATGCTATAATCCTTATGTATGGGTTATGATTTATATAGGCCATAATTTGCTGATAGTTGAGTCTATGCTCATTACTACCAAATTTGTAAGCGAATTGAATTTCAAGTTTCATCCTGCTTATTTACAAAGTTTTGTGATAGTGTATTGCTTCCTTCTTGGCTCACTGATTTCTTTGAGCCTGGTTGCAAAGGTTCAGAATACTTATAACTTCAATCTGCTGTTGTAGTTGTTACAGTAACATCAGATCAAGGTCCACGAAATTCATTGCAGCTAAGGGCTAAAGTTTTACGCCAGTCATCAGCCTTAGCTTTGAGCACCAGACAGGTGACAGTACGATTTTGCTCTTTTTCACGCCAATTTTGAGGGACAACAACCTGGGAGTGGTCAGGGGCCTCCCACCTTTCTTCCTCTTCCACCAACTTTACAAGATGACTTGCGGCTTGACGGCTATTTAGAGTACCCCTATGCCGCGAAGACACTATACATTTACAAACATCCATACCTTCTCCAAGATTCAAAACCAGGCCCTACGGCACTACATTTGGTGTCACTAACCAGTATACTGGCTGCGCTAACTTTGATCTCAGACCCATTACTCATACTTTTTTATTTATCAGTTTTTTTTCAATAGGATTTGATAGCTGTGTTCCTTAATATGTATTTCAAAAGGAAAGAAACTTTTCTAACCATACAATAAAATATATTATTCATGGCAAGAATCAATTTCTGCAGAAAACGAAATCGTTAGAAAAGAACTAAAATAGGAAAAAATCACAAGAAATTTATTTTCATTTCAGAAGTAATGGGAGAGAATGCGTTTTTGAAATATAATTATTGCACACAAAACCAGTTCCACTCCATATTTCTTCAGAAACAGTACCATGCAGTAGATTTTAACGAATCCAGCCTTCTAAGCGAACAAAACAATATTTTTAAGTTCCAGCCATAAATCCCGAGAAAATAGTGGAAAATAACCCAAATGAAATACAGTTAAAGAGAAAATACTACGATATCAATTCAAAAGGGACCCAAAACCCATTAGCACTTCCATCTGAGAGGAGATATTTCCCCGTAAAACACGGAGACAGCACATAATGTTTTATTAAAAAGCACAGAAAATGAAAACGATAGCAGTTTTTCAACTTTACTTTCTACTAATGCATCTGGCAGCGAGATTTATAATTGAATCACACTACGGCATTGTTCAAAAACTCCAACGTGGAAACTTATCACTCTCCGCAGTGGAACTCTGCCAAGACTTCAGATTTAAATGAACTTTTATTTAATTATAGCGCGTTTACCGTTTTTTTATTTGTAATTTGACCGCCTAAAATGGAAAGTAATAATTGTTGTTTAAGAGATACGGGAGGCGATATCATTATTCATTTAGGTAGGAGTGAGTGGTGATTTTGAAGATTCGTAATTATGCTTTGTGTGTGCGTTCTTCAGTTTCGAATTAAGAAACGTTGTTTCCTTTTTCATATTTTTAATTAAATTATTTGTTACAGAGTACATAAAAAAGATCTCATTATATGTTTACGAAAGCATTTAATACTTGGGAGAGAAATACTAAATTAGATCTGTTTGTTAAGCAGAATTTTTAAGTGATAAAAAAGTACCCAAGAATAGAGAATACTTAGTAATGCGCTCACATTTAAAAAAATTCTTTATAATTAGTTTCACGAAGAATTTGTTCTTAAGAGAACATTTTAGTGAAGTTAAGAATTAATTTTGTGCATCGATCAGTGTAATTTTGCTATTTCGAATCTTATCGCTATAAGTCTTAAGTATTCGAATAATTTTTTTCTCCGTTTCATTTTGGGTAAAATTAGTACTATTTGCAAAATACCTTAAACAGTTCAGGGTCTTAAAATATTTTATATTTTGCTACATCATGTCTTTTGCTACATCATGTCATCATAGAACTGTAGTATGTACTACTACTAAAATTTCAGTCTTTTTTCGTGCTTATGCTATTAATACTTAATAATTTCTCAAAAGGCTCTTGGGCGAATAATAAAAAGGCTTAGTGAAATTGAACTCTTATGAAATATTATAGGGAAAATTCCCATTCAGAGCAAACTAAGTAAGAAACTTTTAATGTACCAAACATAAGCACTCAGATACTCTAAATGTATTTCTTAAAGAAGATACAGCAGGCTACATTTTTAAAAGCCCATGTTTAAAGTAGGTCAAACAGTAAAAGAAATTAAATAAACAATCAAACTGTTTCATTTGTTCAACGGTATGGCACGTTTAAAATAAGAGTTAACTTTCGGATAACTATATGTGAACTTCAAACTCAGGCATTTGCTAATAAAAAGAGTTTAAAGATTATTCCTCCTTATTTATATGAATTGATAACATTCAATGATTATTTGTACCCTGAATCAAAAACTGTAGATACATATGGTGGTTTAATGCAGAATTATGACTTTACCTATTTGATAAAAAAAAATTAATTATCTTTCATTGTATATAAATAGTACGCTCAATTCTCGTTTCGTTGGAGAGTAATGTTGTTTTTATTACTACTTTTGTTTTTTCACTTGAGGCTTTACATTTGTAGTACTACAATTATTTCATTTAAATATTTAATAACAAACAGTAAAGATTATTTATTGTGTATAAAAATACTCAAGATAAAAGATAAATATTTTTATAATGTAATGCATTTGTTTTAGTAATATTATAGTTACATATCATGTGATTATTATTAGTATTTAACTAAACCAAAGCTATATATGTGCATACGTGAACAGTACTTGTTTGTGCGAATACAATAATTGAGTTTAAATAATAGTGAGAGTGTTTTTTTATTTTATTTTAAAATGAAAATCGCGCGCTGTTTTCTTAAAACTAACAAAAATATTCTCTTTTTTTTCAGATACATTTTAACTCCCCATTTCAAGAATTATTGTTTTAGAAATATGTAGTTTCCACTCTTCTAGAACTCCGAAATCTACAGCATTTTTCAAGGTATTTATTTTTCATTTTGCCTTTATTTTATCTCTTTGCATAGACATTCATTTGTAATGACATCAGATCTTTCTTTTAGACATTCATGTAAGTCTTAACTGTTTTTTCAAAAAAGGAAAATTTAATTTTTGATTGAATAAATACTTAAGGTATTCGACTACGTTTGGGGCCGTGATTTTAAAAAGGCATATAAATGGATTGTTTTCATGATATTTAGTGTCACTTAGATTATAATACATGAATAAAATTATTTTAAGGACATTTTGACAAAAAATTATTTAAATATAATATTTTGGCAAAAAATTAACTTAGAATAATATTTTTCCAAATGTTCTCCTTTTGTGAAAAATGGTTCTATTATAATAATATTTTGCCTGTATATAGCTGAGACCTCTCTACAGAGGCTGAACTAGAATTTTTCAAAAAATCACATCAATTTCAGAGTTACAACAATTGAAATAATTATTCGTGTTTTTTTCTTAAAATTTGTCCCCTCTGTTGTCATAAAATATGAACAGACCCACTTCTAAGCTATATATTTCAAAAATTCTATTTGAGCCTCTGAACAGAGGTTTGAGCTATATACACAGGCAAAATATTATTCTAATTGAAGCACTTTTCACAAAAGGAGAACATTTGGAAAAAAGATTATTCTAAGTTAATTCTTTGCCAAAATATTGTATTTAAATAAATTCTTTTGTCAAAATGTCCTTACAACAATTTTATGTATATATTCTAATCTAAGTGACACTAAATATCATGAAAATTATCCTTGCGCTTTAGAAAATCACGGTTCCGAACGTAGTCGGATACCTTAAAGATCTGCAATTCATATAATTCTAAAAGGAAAAATTTGTTGTAGTGAATAAAAGTGTTAGGTTGGTGCGTATGAATTGTCGGAATTTCAAGTGAATATATAAAGCTACACATCCGCTTTTAAAAGCTATTTATTAAATAACAATATGTTCCATTTGCTTCAATACACCTTTCTCAAAGAGATCTTAATGCATAGATTCTTGTCTTATAAAAGTTCTGATATTTACAGTTAACAAGCTCTGATATGGAATTTTTCACATTGTCTTCATTTAAATACTGTTTATCCCATAAAAATTGTTCTAAATGTTTAAATGTTTGGCGGAAGATCCATTAAATAAGCTGGGTGCTTCAAAATGTAATATTTTAGTTCATTTAATTACGCAATTGTTTGCACGACGAGTGTTGTTGCAGAGAAGTGTTGGATCGTTCCGATTAACAAGTAATGGGGGCATATCATTATGAATTTTTCACGAATTTTATCAGTGTACTGGCAATATAATAGAAACAATGGATACGTTTTCACAAATGCTTTTATAGAGTATAGTTTTTCACCAATGTTTTAATCTTCCACGCGGTTCACTTGGGTGAAAATATCACCACACCGAAATTTTTCAGACTAACGTTGCACTCTTTGATCGTCAACAGTATACTCAGCAAATGCCTGATTTATATTGCGAGAAGCCTTTGCAGCATTAGTACTAAGTTTATAAATTTAAGTTAAAAAATTATACGAATATATCGATTGAATTCATATCCTCAGAAAATTCAAAACAAGTAAAAAAATTAAACATTTTTGAGAAATTCTTCTTTATTGGAATGTCTTCTAATAATGAACAATAACACTATAATTGAGGTTATGCCAAAAGAAAATATTAACAAAAACGGGAAGATATAAGAGTTCACATCACATGTAAAGAGAATCCACCATTTCATATGCATAAACTCAAGAAAAACAATGTACGGATGGACAACTGTTTCGCAACATTTAACATAAGCAGTTTAATAACAGCATGTACATAGTTTACAATAGTTATAATCTGATTATTTTTTTAAAAAATAAACATAATTAAATAGCACATATTTTTAAGGCTACAGTGGACAGTTAAAATGTGGAAAATTGACTAAAACATCGAAAATTTTTTTGGCTTATTTTAATATTATATTAGCTTCTCTATCAAACGCAAAAAAATTTTTTGGTTTCATGCATTTTACTGAGTTATGGGGTAGTTCCGATTCAGTCATTCATGACCACGCCCCTTTGTTTACATTCTGATGTCATGCTGACAAAGCTGTCATGTACTTTGACAGTACGAATTTTATTTACTGTAGACATAGCCCTCTAATTTTTATTTTTAAATGTTAATTTATCAAGGTCTGATGGCAACAATTTGTTTTAACTGTATCTGAGACCTAAATCGGCATTATTTGTTTACAATTCGTTCGAACTTGCGTTTGCATTTTTCGTTCAATTTTATTCAAACTTTATATTGATTTTACCAAAACAAAAGTTCTTTTCAGAACTAAAGTTCATTTTAAATTGCTTTTGTTATTTAAAATTTTTATAATGGATCTTATATCATCGAGATATAGAAAACCTAAAGGTCGTCCTACCAAAAGGAGAAAGATGTTGGCTGAAAATAGCAAGAAGCGATGGCAGAAATCTTCTAAAACTGTTGATGAAAAAAACAGTAATAGTATGGTATTGCAGAGATACATTGTCTGAACCGAGTACATCTTCCCAACCTGAGGCAAGCTATATTTTCACCCACAAGGCTGTGTTTTCTGAATTATTGCAGAAAGTTCCTTGTAAATATTGTACAAACTGTACCCTTGTTATAAAACAACACCATTCCATGGGGTATTCTACAAAGATGGAACTTTTATGCGAATCATGTCATGAAAGCTATGGAAGTGTTTTTTCAAGTTTCAAGAAGAGGCCAAAAATTCACATGATATAAACAGCAAACTGGTGTGAGTGTATCCATAGGCAGAGGGCATTTGGAAACGTTTTCATCTGTGCTCAACAATGGACCGAAAAACATTTGTCAAATGCATGCACAACTTATCCGTGAAAAACAAAGAGTGAAGAAAAAATGCTCGAAATGTTGGACTTGTCCTTGACTTTGAAGTATTGTCGAAATACTGTCATAATTGTGTAGTTGCTGGTCGAGATATTCGATTGGGCGGAGTTCCACATATGGCAAAAAGGACATGCGGATGAGTGTGACAAAAATTTTGATGGAACTTCTGGAGCCATGGAGATGCACGCTGCACTAATTATGTGGAGGCGATCAATTAGTGATTGCCAAATGAGATTCGTTTCCATTTTCAAAAACTTTTCAATTTTTGTCGGACAATAAAATATATGGTTCTGATATAAAAATCGAAAAGGAAGAGTGCCTGAATCATATTGCAAAGAGGCTAGGCACATCGTTACGTAACAAAGTGAAAGAATGGAAGGTGAAAAAAGTGACTCTTTGGGCGTAAGCAGGGAAGCCTTACAGATAAAAACATCACAAAGTTGCAAAATTACTATAGAAAGGCAATAAAAGATAATGTCCCTGATGATAAAATGAAAACTGCTATATATGCCAGCCTGATGCATTGCTCGTCAACTGACATAAAGCCTATGCATGGTAAGTGTCCTGAAGGGGAATCATCATGGTGTTTCTATAAAAGAGCTATAGCCAAAGGTGAGACCCCAGGGTCACATCAGTTCCATGAAAACTTACTTGTCGCCACAAGTAGTGGAGAAAATTATGCCTTTTTATCAACGTTTAGCTTCAGACACCATTCTTGAAAGATGCGTAGTAGGCAAGACGCAAAATTCGAATGAAAGTCTGCATAGCTGCATTGGCGAAAATGCCCAAAAAGAGGTATTCGTCTCCAAAAGGAGGCTGGAAATTGCAGTAACGGATGCCATCGAAAAGCACAATTTGGACTATGTGAAATCTCTTGAAGAGAAAGAGGACTCATGTCTAAATGACAGTTTTTCTTTGACTATTGCAGAAAGACAAGATAAACGACGCATTTCTCAGAATATTTCTACGAAACAAAGGAAAAGAAATGCCACGAATACAAATGCAGCCTATAGTGCCGGTGCTTTTTAAATTTTTTTTTATCAGACTTAGCAAACAGTTTTCTTGTTATGTGTAATTAGATTTGTTATTTTTTTGAATTTTTGTAATTTAATTGTATTGAAATACTTTATTTTTACTCATTGTGATTAATGAAATACATAATATATTATCTGGTTGATGAAATAATAATGAAATATATTCTGTTAATTTACTTTAGATTTTATTGGAATGTGTTCTTGCTTACTTCAATTTTTATCACTATATATATTACATGTCAATGTGACTGTTACAATAAATATTGCAGAATCTTATACATATATTCTATGTTTATCTTATCTTTATGATATTAGTGTTTTTCAAATTTATATGAATGTCTTTAATTGAAAAAAAACTAAGTTTTTCCTTTAGAATAAAAATAGCTGTTGTTCTAAAAAATGAAAGCTTCCTCGAAAGCATTGAATTTTTGTAATTTAATCCCTTTGAAATACTTTATTTTTACTCATCATGATTAATGAAATATATAATATACTATCTGGTTGAGATAAAACAATGAAATACATTCTGCTAATTTACTTCAGATATTATAAGAAAGTTCTAGCTTACTTCAATTTTTATCACTGTATATACCACGTATCAATGTGACTGTTATAATAAATATTGCAGAACCTTATGTATATATATTCTGCATCTATCTTATATTTGTATTATATTAGTGTTTTTCAATTTCAAATTCATATTTATATCTTTAATTTTTTTTAAAAAAAATAAGTTAATTTCCTTTAAAATAAAAAAGCTGTTTTTCTCAGAATCAAAAATTTACCTCGAAACCAAAACTCAAAATGTTCCATGCGTTCCAATTTTTGTCGAATTATAACAAAACTTTCCAAAAGTATTCATCTAATGTATACTTATAAATTCTTGGATGCATTGTAGTAATAGTGATAGGGTGAAAGAAGAAATTAAAGTTTTTTTGTAGGAAATCATTAAAATTCTTGAAATTTTATATAAAAATTTGCGTTTACCCATATTTTGTAAATTATCATATAAAACATTACATTGTATGCATACATTTGTAAATAATTGCTTAATAGTTAAATCAGGTGAAAATATGAAATTTAAAAAAAAAATTAAAACGCATGGAACGTTTTGAAATTTTTTAAATTTTCGTTAAAAAAATTTTTTTAATCTTAAATAAACATTTTTCTCACCAAATTTATTATAAGTTCTAAGTTACATACAGCCAGTAAAAATTTGGGGCATGTTTGTAAAAAATTTTTTAAATCATCTACCCTTACACTTCATGTAATAATCCTGGGTTTCTTAACTATATCTACCACAATACATTAACATAGCATCGCAAAACTAATTTAAGTTTGAATACTAGAACTTTATTTCAAAATGGTTTCCTCAACAATTTATTAGGGTTGGATTTCTTACGAAAAAAAACGAAGCAAAAAATTCTACTTACACAAAAGAAAAGCCATGAGCATTATACAAAAAAGTAATAAAAAAGTACATAAAATAGTGCTTCAGAAGAAACGATTTTATTTCCTTTCATCCCGATGCAAGTAATGCATATTTTCTTGCTTCCCCACTTTCTTTTCGATAGCTGTCATTTGGAGCGAAATTTCGAGGTTAAAATGACAGGACGTCCAAACGAGTCTTTTATGCCCTTTTTCACAAGTTTCGTGCTTTGTAATCTCCGTGCAATTTGATGATCGTTGATGGTTTGTTCCGGAAGTGCCATGCATTTTCTATAAGGGTTTATTTTCCGCTAGGTGTAGCAAATCTTTGTTATTCTGGTTTATTTATGCAGGAAAGTTATTGCTGCATTCATATTGGTCTATAAAAGTATTTTGAATAATGTAATTACGTTTTTATACGGATGAGAATGAAAGCTTTTCCTGGTATTTATATTTAAGTCCGTGAATGCAGATATTTATGCAAAACATTTTTGCTTGAGATTCGAGTCAACGCGGTATCTACCATTTTTTAAATCTGAAAACAATAATGATGGAAAAAATATGTTTGCATAAAGTAATATTAAAGATTTAAATACTTATTCTGTTAAATTGCTATAAAGTTAAATTGATATAATATGATTATTAATACACTGGAAAGTTCTTTTGAAATTTAATTATTTTGAAACTCAATCACCTTGCAAATGTTATTCATATGCATTGTCATATACCAGGTGTATGCATATGAAATGAGACGATAGCTAACAGATGTCGCCATGCATATATGCAAACAATACGAAACCGTGACACGGGATTTTTTTATAGTTTGACCTTTGATATTCATGTTTAGTTTACATTTGGACGAGTTTCAGCGTGCATTGTATTTTTGTACTGTGTTGAAAATGTCGAATGTTATGCTTTCCGACCACGATTTGCGAACAGCATTAATTTTTTGTTACCATCTGAAGAACAATGCTGCCGAATCGCTTCAAATTCTTGTAGAAGCATACGGTGGCAATGCTCTGAGCCGTGCGCAGTGCTACATGTGGTTTGAAAAGTTTCAAAATGGTGATTTCGATGTGAGAAACAAGGAGCTTGGCAGACCATCAAAAATTTTTGAAGATGTGTGAACTGCAAACCTTACTTGATGAAGATGATGGCCAAACGCGCAATAACATCTTGCAGAATTATTGAATGTTGACCAGAACACTGTTTCCCGTCGTCTCAAAGCAATGGGCAAGATAATAAAGGTCAGTAGCTGGGTACCACATGAGCTAACGGGCCGTCAACAGGAAAACCGAAAAATCGTGTGTGAAATGTTGCTTGCCCGCTACAAACGCAAGTCATATCTCCATCGTATTGCAACTGGCGATAAAAAATGGATTTATTTTGAGAATCCCAAGCGTAATCGATCATATGTTGACCCCGGACAGCCGACCAAATCGACCGCAAGACCGAATCGCTTCGGCCGCAAGAGAATGCTGTGTATTTTCTGGGATCAGGAGGGACCAATCTATATTATGAGCTTCTCAAACCCGGCGAAACCGTTAATACTGATCGCTACAAGCAACAATTACTTAATTTGAACGATGATGTACTCGAAAAACTCGAGCAATACAAGAAACGGCAGCACAAAGTGATTTTCCTTGATGACAACGCACCTAACCAACTAGCTAAACCGACCTAGGACATCGTTAAGGCTCTCGGCTGGGAGCCCTTAGCGCATGCGGCTTATTCGCCAGACTTGACTCCTTTCGATTAACACCTCTTTGCATCATTTGGACACGCATTGTCTGACCAGTGCTTCACTTCTTACGAAAACGTCAAATCTTGGCTTGATGACTGGCTGGCCTCAAAAGACGGATAATTTTTTTTGGCGTGGTATTCACAAATTGCCCGAAATATGGGGGAAATGTGTAGCCAGCGATTGATATTATTTCGAATAAAGAAATATTAACAGTTTTTGCAAATTTATTGTGTTTGTTTTTAAATCAATCGTCTCATTTCATTTGCATACACCTGGTATATATTGAAACATTCTTATACTTAATACAATTACTAGTGCATTACATACGATTTTGATACTGGCCTTAATTCGGATATATGTTCTTGTCTTTATATACTTTATCACTAATCTGGATATAAATATATTATTTTCATATTAACTATGTAAGAAAGCATCTGAATAACGTAAAGCGTATTCAATTTGAAACACATGCATTAACAATATGTTCCAATGAAAAGTTAATAACACCTTTCCATGTAGCTGATATTTATGAATTTTTATAAAACACATTAATGTGTGACTACGATTCAGAACACTGATTTAATTTATTTTAAGTGTTTTCTTTGAAACGGATTAACACATAGGTTTACGAAAAAATGCAAATAATGTAGGATACTAATAATAACTCTGCTTAAAAAATAAGTAAATTATTTAGAACTGTTTAATGGTTTACTGTATGTAGTCCATACAATATTTTTAAACAAGCAGATTCTAATGAGTGAATTATTATTATGTCTGCAAACACTGTATATTGTATATTTTCTGGTGTATAACATTCATTTTTTTTACCCTTAAAAATTGCTCTTAAAAATAGATAACTGTATCCGTAACAAATTGCCGTGTACTTCTTTCTCTCTCTTTCTGACATTTCTTATCATCAACATTTCATCAGTTGATGTTATTTTTCAGAGTAGAATCCAATGGTAGTTGTGTCTTTTTTGATGGTTTCTCATATGTCAATGTACTATTAAAACTTGCATATTTTGTATATTTATTTCGTATTTTAATTTAAGTTTGAAGTGTTTCACGAGGAATTTCTACTAAACTAGAGTGTCATTATAATCGAGTCATATACACCAGAAAAATATAATTATTTTCTTGTGTATATAACTCTATTTTCCTCCTTTTGTTTATTTTTATTCAAACTATTAAATTTTAAAATAGTACAGAGTATTTTATTTTCAAAATAAAGTAACCAAATCAAGAATAAATTTTGAATTACAAAATAAATACATTCAATACCAGTTTCCTTATTTAATCATAGATAAACTATAAATGTATTAATGTATTATTGAAAAAATAAAACACATTTTAAGAAATTCTTCCCTAAAAGAAGCAACACTATAGCTAATATTAATATATAAATTTTCTTATATATATATATATATCTATACATTATATATATTAACATATTATATAAATAATATGCATAAAACAAATCTTACATTGCCTATTTTTTAACATATTATACGAAATAACTGCATAAAACAAATAAAATATTTTTAAAAAATTATATTTATATATATATATATATATATATATATATATATATATATATATATATATATATATATATATGTACTGTAATAGAAAAAATTCCTTTCCTAATATCGGAATATTTACTTTAAAGAATTTGGTCCTATTTTCCAATATTTATGGAATGTGTATTCGTTAGTTTTTAATGTAGTTCTACAATTAATCAGTTCCTTTAAAATAATTTATACAACATTCCTTGCAAGAGTTAATCCCTTCCAGGTTCATTTAAATTCTGGATAATGGATAAGAAAAGGCCAAATTTTATGCTTATTTTCAAACATGCATATCTTTTTAAACATCATAGCCCCATTCGCGTAAAAAATTTCCTAAAAGTTAAAGTAAAAAAAAATCTATTTAAAATGAATGAGTGATTTACCTGTAAAGTTGGTTTTTTATATGGCAAAGATCGTTATTTTTTTGTGTCAATTATCTATATATTATAATACCTAGCTTTTATCTTGAATTATAAATTTTATTTACATCTTTTGCATTTACATAAATGATTATGAAATTAATAATCAAAATTTGATAATGTATGATATGTATGCGATGATTTCTTCTTACCTTCTACCTATAATTGTCTCGTTTTGAGCAGCAAATAATTCAATGTAGTGTTGGATTAGTTTTCTTCTTTGGTAAGAGAATGTAGTCAACAATCTTTCAGACAAGCCTGAAGGGGAGGGGGGTTGTGCAGAAGGATGTCGCCTTTTTATTTTTAACGAAAAATTCCACCGATGGGTACTTTTTAATAATTCGAAACTAAAAAGTACGTGTGAAATAATTCGGGAAATACTTATTGCACAATGTATATTTTCATGGTGCCCGAGCTACACTTGAGATGTATCTGGATGGTACGCTTCACCTGCTGTTCAGCTCGAGAAAGTCCGGGGAGGGGCTAATTCAGGCCAATATATTGAATATACAGCAGAATTAAATAATAGGTATTCTAATAATCGAATAATTTCATTCAAAGTAAATAAAATATCAACACTTTAAAAGCAAATATATCTATATCTGCATTTATATTTATATATGTACCTATATCAACATCTTATCTAAATCTATATCCATATCTGTCACCGCGGTAGCTTAGTAGTCAAGATAACAAACTCGTGGCATGCATGTCACGAGTTCGTGCCTAATGCCATTGAAGACCAGTCGAGCAGAGGCAGCCGATGCACGTTAAATATATTGAGGCTCAAACGTCCTCCAGTTGGTGTGGTATGGAAATTAGGAAGGGAGTTGTTAGCTCAGGTAATTTCCTCCTCACTTGATTATGGTTCAAAAGTACGTCACTAATAGCCATCGTGCAGCTTTACAGTGTGACGTAAATATATAACTATCACTCTCGACGTAGATATAAATATAAATAGATAGATAGAGATAGGTACAGATAAATATATATATAGATAGATAGATAGATGTAGATAAATAAATGTAGATAGATAAATACAGATAGATAAGTAGATATACAGATATATATCATATCTCTTTATCATTTATATCTCTAAATCTATCTCTCCGTATCCATATCTATCTAGGAATCTATTGCTGTATAAGTGCATGGAAAACTATTAAGATAAGCAAAATTTTCTCCTTTCATTTATTACGCACTTAACAGTCTCCAAATTCATGAATTTGTTTAAAATCCATGGCGATTACATTTCGGACACAGTCGAATCAAGATTCAACACTCGAGCACTCCTCAAATCGGTTTAAATTATTCAAATATCTTTCGATACACTCGCTTCTAAGTTCAGCAATTCAAAGGTTCGTCCCACCGATTCTGTAATCATCAATTATAAGCCCAGACAAAGAGATTAATGCCAAAGGACAATGTACCTTACCTGAACTATCTACTTCAGAATTCGACTACACTAGTTAAAGAGGAACACAATCACCCGGAAAGCAATAAATTAAACATAGTGTCATTCGCTGTTGGAAATTTACCCCAATTACTATGAGGGGTCTGTGAGAATTCATTCAAATGACGGGATTATCAGGAAGCAGAATTAAAATTGGAAATGTTGCTGTTTACCACATTCCATGTTTAATACAGCCACAATTGTTTGGGGGTATAATACCACTAGCATGGAAGGGAATTTGTGGAATAATTTGGATCTCAATAAATAGGTAAACAGATATGTAAACGTTCGTTGGTTACTACGAAAATGACATCTCTAAGCTTGCATTCATTTTATTATGTATGTAAATTGAATGGTGTTTGGTCAAAAGCTGCTTAAGGGCATCAGCTTTGTTAGTAATACTAGACTTATTTTTAAAATACATAACATCGACAATTTATCGAAAACATATGATATTTATTTACTGGGGGTAAAATATTTCAGAAAAAAATATATAAATACTTTTGTTTCTCATAGGAATTCAATAATATCATTTTACCTACTGAATTTTTATTTTTTTCCACCTATGAAATTTGGTTTCTTTTAGATGCTTAAATGTTCTTTTTTTCCCTTGCTGTTTGTGTGATATATGTTATACATTAAATTTATATTATTGTACAAGATAAACATCCTCTGATTAATTTTCTAGTAAATATTATTAATATCTCTCATAATGATGTATTAATATTTAGAATTTGAAATGCAAGAATTATTTTTCTTAACTTTACTTTGCGAAGTAAGCTTTAACAAATTTGGCTAAATCATTGAAATAAACAATGACTTTATATATATAAAAAAAAAAATTGTTCAAAAAATATAAACTAAATATATTTTATAAATTTTAACTCTTCTCCTATTTTTTTTTTTTTTAGTTTTATTAGTTAAGAAATAAAAATTTCAAATACGTATTAGAAGATACATTAATAACAAACACTCGATATATTGATGCGACGCTAATTTAAATTATTAATATTCTCAAATCAACCCAGGCTCCATAATTTCACATTGTATCATGACCATAGTTAAAATAAACAATAATCAATAGTTTAACAGAACGAACTTTTAACGTTTAAGATAAATTTATTTAAGCACACTTAAAAAGGATTTTTATTTCTACAACAAGAAGATCAAAAATAATTAAAACTTAGCTGGGGAGAGAGAGAGAGAAGGTGTAGATGGGGGGACGGACATGTTGGTTGCTCAGTCTAAGTAGTAAATACTTTCTGCAATTCTGAGAGAGGTTCTCTGCCCTAAATTCGAGTGCGTCCCCTTTTTATCCCGCAACTCATCACACCAAAGTCCTGGAGCTGAACTGTTTGCTTCCTCCTGTATAATTTCTCTGATTAACCAGGTGCCAGGCGCAGTGTTACACCATCTCAAAATTTATGCGTTCACTGAGCTTTAGTGACGCGGGAAACTTTTTGACACTCCCTACCAGAGGAACTTCACCACATCCGGTCAAGGAGGACTCGTATAAAAATCTGAAATTGCTGAGGGTCGATTTCTAAAAACATGAACAATTTTGGCCTCCCATCACTTCTCCCCTCTCAAATACACAGCACACAAAAAAACAACACAACAAAAAAAATTATGCATGTGTCCATAATGAGAAGGAAGTTCGATGATTCTGTGGGCCTTTGGAGCGTTGCGGATTTTCAAAGAAATTCATGTGTCAACACTGGGAAGAAAACTCGGTGATCCGGTGAGGCTCCGGCAAGAGTGCTGAATGCTCAGGTTCCATCAACCCTATAAGAGAAAAAAATGTCTCCCAAGGGAAACCATATTAGTATTAAAATCAAAATCAGTGTGGAGAAAAAGAGAAACTCTACCCAGTTGACATCCACCGCAGACTCCAAGCACCAACCATGTCCTCCCCATAATTTGCAGTGAAAAATGTAAAAGAAAAGGCCCCAAAAAAATTTTAAGCATAAGTTTTCAAAGTTAAGTCTTAATTCCCGAAACGTTGTGAGAAAAAAAAAAAAAAAATTAACAATTAAGAACTAAAATTAAATTCATCTTCAGGACAAAAAAAATTAAATTGAAATGAGACTCGGGCCACCGAACAATTCACAAGAATTATATATATATATGTATATATGTATGTATATATAAAATAACAAATATAATAAACTGAATAATCTTAATTAAGCGTGTGGCACTAAATGCAAAAATATCAAGTTAAGTAACGCACAGTAAATTCAAACCGTATATATCATAGCTTTGACACTAACATAATAACCACACATGCAAATATTATAAAACTGCGATAAAAGAAATAATTACAAGTGAAACAAACATAATCAATAAAAATTTGACAGTTTTGGTTGAGGCAAAATTTTTAAAAAAAAATACGGAAACCATGTTAGCACTAAGAAAACAAACACAACATTTAACCATCTAACATCGAAAGGCTGACATGAATAGTAGGATGTGTATGTATCAACAAAAAAATAAATTTTGTAGCCTTTGACAATGCTTAATAGCCTAAGAAATTGCAAAATTCATTAAAAGCATTAATTACAATTTAAGACAATTATTGCAAATTAAAATTAGAATTAGAAACAATGATTGTACACATAGAAAAAAATTAGTAACCTTTGACAATTCTTAATGCCTCCCATCAATATGAATAGATTTAAAATATTTTAAGTTGGAATTTTTTTCACAGAAAAAAATATTAAAAAAGACAATGCACAGCAAATGAATGATATAACTACTGCCAGCAACAGAGAAAAAGGATCTAACAGTTGGAATTATCATTTAATTTTTAACTGTATGGTATAATTACTTCAGATGGATTATTTTTTTTACAAACAAAATAGATTAAGAATAAAATTCTGAAAAGTACCCATAGTTAAAATTTTTGTGTTTAAATTTAAAAGGTTGAAAGAATGCTATGAACTTAACTCAGTATACATGACTCTGGTGCATAGCAGATGTTCCGGTCAGGTGGTCAGTCTGACGCGAAAACCTCCAGTGTTAAGTTCCCAAGCAAGCTTGGTACTCATTTTATCGACCCATTAAAGGGATTAAAGGCTGAGTCAACCTTGCCCAGCGCGGGGTTCAAACCTCGGACCTGTTGTGTTTAAGAGTGAAAGAATACAATAAATGGCATTAATACTTTAGTTAAATAAATCAAAATTTAGAAGTTATATAAATTAATCATTTCCGTTTTTAATAGTCATGTATAATATCGTTTAATCAGTTTCCTGAGTATGCCCTATTTGGTATTAACTTGTCGATATATGAGATTAAATATAAAAAAACCCTACAAAGATGATTTCAACCCACTGTTTAGAAGTAATAATAATAAAAATTACAACAATACTCAATTTTTTTCGGAAATTTGTCGGAATAAATAGAACTATTATCATAGAGAATTATTTGTCATTATCATTTGTTTTCATTTTTTCAAATATAATTCATTATAGCACATAATTGTACATGACAAATAAAATAAAACACATGTGAAAAACCGAATACAGTCGAAGGTTTTATTACTGGTTCCAGTTGATTTGTGATAGTTCTTTCTTTTTTCTAGACCTTCCGGTAAACATAATTGCGTTCGGCATATGTTCTATTTTAATATATATTCCGTGCAAAATTAAAGATAAGGTTGTAATTAAAAACAACTGCAATCACCAGTTCAATGGAGCGTAATGTATGGAGGGAGGATCTAAAATGGGGGAAAATGTATCCCCAATTTTAAATGGAGTAAAATATGAGGGGGGATATATCTCTTATATAGCCATAAAAGTTATAAAAAATTTAAATCTTTTTTTTTTCATTTAACTATTAATGCAGCGTTTCTCAAACTGTGGGGCGCGTCCCCTAGGGGGAGAGTAATTATCCTACCAAGGGGACGCGAGCATATCGAGAAGTCTAACATAGAAAATTATTAATTTACTGAACGGAAGCCAAAGAAAATACATTCTGGCGTAGTCAAAAAATACATATTTACACTGATATAATATCCTTATAAATATATCAGTACTGCATAATGTACTTCATCATTAATCCATCTATACTTAGTTAATGAGTTAAGTGAACAGAAGTTAATTTATATATTCATGGGCTTGTCTCATATACAAATTTTAATACTTATCTTGATAATTTGTAAGATTTACAATTAAAGTGGTATTGTAGCTTTAGTATCAAAATAAATTATTATTAAATCCAATACATTGTTATTGTGTGGAAGGGGCGCAATGAAAATTACGATTGAAAATTGGGTCGCAAACTTTGAAAGTTTGAGAAGCACTGTAGTAATGTTAGTGTTGAAAAAAAATTAAAATCAGCAAAATAATTTTTAAAAAATATTTTGGTTTATACAGTTTAACATACGAGTATATATTTACAATTGTTTTTAAAATCAGAGATTATATTCTAAGTATGTTTTCAATATTAAAACCCCTTAAGTGCCGCGGCCGTGTATACACGTCCTGCTGAGTTGATGCCTTTAGTGCACCGGACGTGTTTACTCATCCTTCCAAAGGAGGACTTTTTGTATTGTGTTGCTATGTTTATAAAACTAGTCTCACGACTTTGGAATACAATAACATGACAGTAACGGTGCTTCTAAAGAATTTACTTATTTCAGAGAAGAGGTGGGGAAGGAATTTGAAAGGGTATATACCTTTACAAGAATGATAAAATTTATAGTTAAGCAGTTTTTCTTGTTTTTTCGTTTGAGTGTTCTAATTTCTATTCTTCATTTACTGTATTTGCTGTCATTTTTGCGTCTCGTGTATAATAGGAGCTTTTTAATATCTTGTACAAATGCACTGAATGAGATATTGGCTTACGTGCTCAACTGTGTTTCAGGATATATCACAGAACAGATTAGTTATAATTTATTTTTATTATATTGTAAATCTATAGACTGAATTTTATTTCTTTTTATCCTTTACCTTTCTTTTCTCTCTTATTTAAAGGGAAAGTAAACAATTTTTAGTTAGAAAAACACGCATTTTCTTTTTCCCCAATGAACCGCGTGGCAACG
This sequence comes from Trichonephila clavipes, assembly GCA_019973935.1. Classification (NCBI taxonomy): domain Eukaryota; kingdom Metazoa; phylum Arthropoda; class Arachnida; order Araneae; family Nephilidae; genus Trichonephila; species Trichonephila clavipes. Next base: position 488,411 of record BMAU01021105.1, read on the forward strand.
CGCGCCTGCAGGGAAAATGATGGCCTGGGGAGGGGTGGGGGTGAATTTCGTAACTTTTCCTCGGCAGATAATGGATTATAAAAAATTGTATGCTATATCCTTCCCTTTTCATGAAGCATCAATTACTCATAAATAAAGAACGAACACCTTTAAAATTAGAAGCATATAGATATTACTCAGATGTTTCAGTAATTACTAACTAGCGTACAAGTTAGTTCTTAAATTAATAATTCGGTCAACAACATGCAAATGCATGGAAATGTTTTAAATGGGAGGTCATTCCCTCTAGAGCGTAGTTAAATCTCGACACGGCTCTCAGTGTTCTAACGGCACCACTTCTCGAATCACACACACACAGCTTAAATTATTCAAACACCCTTCGATACAAGCGTTCCCCAGTTCAGTAATTTCCAAGTCCGTCCCACCGATTCCATAAGCATCAATTATAAGTCTGGGCAAAGAGATTAACGCCGACGGACAATGGACCTCCCCAAAACTATCCACTGCAACCACTCGGCTCGTTGTTAACAAGGAATAGTGTTTCTGAGATGTGGTAAATTAAACTCAGTGTCGTTTGCTTTTGGGAATTTACCCCAATTACCATGAGGGTTGCGTGAGGGTTCATTGAAATGAAGTGATTGTGGACGAAACAGAATTAAAATTGGAAATGCTGGTGTTTACCACAGTGGATTGTTTGAGACGGAGTAAGAATGGAATGGATTTAGAATTCAAAAGGAATGTTTGGGTTTGTTATTTGTATGGATACTTTCAGTGTCAGGATTTCTGAAAAAATTTAGAATTTTTTTGTTACAAGTCAAAAGAATTTGGAAGAGTATTTTAATCATTTTAAAAGAAAATTATTTTCATTGCTTGATTTGCATAGCATGTTAGCTTAACTCTTTGTTATGCAAATAATAAATGTTTAAATTAATAGAGGAAAAGGGAATTTTACTCTAATTTAGTTGAATACACATGTTTATTGAATCCCAAACTACCTTCATTAATTTATTCGAAATTTCTTTCCCTTAGGTCAGTTTCATGCATTTTAGACGATATTGATTGTCAATTTAATTCTGATTTAAGAATGAAATAGTAAAGGGCCAACGTATATGATGAAATACATTTATAAATGTTCAGCAAAGGAAACATTTGAACATAAACCACCGTTTTCTTTCGATTAGTGTTTTCTAAAATTACTTGATTATTTAAATTTTTCTGTAAGTAAACATTAATTTTCAACCAATCAATAAAATTATAAAATTGGCAAAATATAATTTTGAAGGTTTCCTTAAAATTGAAAATAAAACATGAAAAAAAATAGATATTTTAAAATATTATTTAAGCTTAAAAACTAAAAAAAATGTTTCCATTTTGTACATTAACGAGTTTTTGAAATAAAAAATCTGTGTTTTAATTCCGAATTATTTAGCAGAAAAACACTTTCAAGCAATAAAATCAAGAATTATTATCATTCGTGATATTTTGCCAATCATTCTCTTTATCAGTTTTGTTCTTCCTTTATTTCATTGGTACTCTAACTACTTTTTTATGAAATTTTAAATGGTATTGTAACTACTTTTCACTGCAATATACTTTTATGCTATACTTTTGTTACAATAATAGTTCCACAGACGCTACCTTTTTCAAAGCCTATAATAAGTTTTAAAAAGTAATTTATTTTAGTTAAGTAGAAAAATGTTACTAAATTGAACATTTTATAAAAATAAACGAGTTGAAACTTAATTTGTGTTCATTGATTGTAAGGAAAATGTATTTAGAAATCAAAACAAAGTTATTTCATACAAAACATTCTCTCAAGAGAATAATCCTCTCCACTCTTAATTTTTGCAAATGCAGTGCCATTTTGAATTCAATGAATTTGGAAAAAAGCCTGTTATGACAATAGAGTTACTGAGGTCAATCTTTTATCAGATTGCTCAACTAAAGAAATGATTAATTTTTTTAAAATTTTCCCCATAGTATATATATATATATATATATATATATAAAGAGACAGAGAGGACATCTTTGTACTGAAATTAGAGATACAGATTATCTATAAACTAACAAAAATCCTAATATGGTTTGAGGCGAAGGACAACAGAGTCACAAGCTACAAAAGAGTGCTCAAGGTAAAAGAAAACCGGGGGAAAAAATTAATCCTTAAGAGGTAAAAATTACTGTTATTCTGGGCAAAAATATATGAACACGAACGCACATATGAATATGAAATTATAATATATGGACACGAGTTCCAACATAGGTATGACATCGAGAAGCAAAGAACATAAAAAAACTACGGAAAGTAACTCAGAAATAACTTCTTATATTACATTGAGATATTTTTTTTGTATTTTGGTGATGTCCATCTTTATTAAAAGTTTGAACTATCGTTTCGGTTCACCCTGTACATATATTTAGCTAACTTATATTTATGTTCACATTTTTTTAAAATTGATCATATTGTTAAAGAATCTTACTTACTTTATCGTTATATAGATGATTTAATAGTTTTGATAAAAATAGTGAATACAAGTCAAATATTACGTTCTACCCTGACTATCTCAACCTCCTTAAAACTAACTTTAACTATAATATGGATGAATTCTTGGGTTTAGACTTGCATTTTAATAACAATAAGGTAGTCAGTAACATTTTTGACAAAAGAGACTCTTTTGAATTCCATATGATTAAAATTCCTGTATGGAATAGTAATTTTCATTTATCAATTTACAGAAATATTATTTTAATTTTTTTATTTTTAGAAATGATAACTTAACTATCCACAAAATAGATAAATTCAATAATATAAAAAAAATTTCAATGCTGTTCAGATCATGACTACCATTTAACTTCTTAAGAACTTATATTCATCACAAATGCATTAATCGTCTTGATACTTCTGATTCCAAAACCACTACTCAACAATAGGATTTCAAAGTCAGCATGTTAGTGGTCTTGCTGTGAAGATTATATTATAACACTCTTCTTACAGTTTAAATTTTTTCCACACACACCTTGAATATCTTACATATTTAAAAATTTCTACATTTTTGACAACCAACTAAATTAGAGCACATCAAATTTCTACAATTTTGACAACCAACCAATTCATAGCATGCCAAATTTGACTGTCATCTCTCTGTTCGCTGGTTTAAAGGATGCGTTTATGTATAATCTGGTTTTTTAAATCAGTGAATATGAAACTTCCATTAAATTCAAGACTCTTGACTTTCTTGGAAAAAGCTCTGCGAGTAGAAGTTTTGAAAAATCCTTTTTTATGTAATTTTTTATTAGTCTTTTTAGAAATTTTCAGCTTTCAGATTTTAGGAGAATTCGTTGCAGAATGGTAGTCTCTCGGTGATTTTCTCCTACTTTCTGTGAGTTTTTACATACTTTGCACAAAAAGTGATTTAAGATCACTTTTGATTATTTAGATCTTCTGGTTCATTTGTTTATTTCTAATGTATGCAATCTACTATAGTTAAAATTCTTTAACAAGAGATGTGAATCGTACATACACACAGACACGCATACATACGTATGCCTACACACACACACACACACACATATATATATATATATATATATATATATATAATATATATTATAAATACGAAAGTTTGTGAGGATGTTTGTGGGTCTTTCACGCAAAAACAACTGAATGGATTTTAAGGAAACTTTACAGTAATATAGCTTATACATCAGAATAACACATAGGCTAGAATTTATAGCATAGGCTAGAATTTATAAAAATTTGTAAAAAGTATCCAAAATATAACGATATTTGTCAAGTAAGTAGGAAAGATTTTGCCATCTACAAGCAATTCTGGTATGAGCTGCAAAAAAGCCCACGTCAGCATATATCTATCTTTTGTTTGTGAAAAACCTTTTTTGTTTTGGCTACGCAAGATGCTAGTTTCTAATTAATTCCTCTGAACAGCATAATGCCTATTTTTTATTTCAGAATAAAACTAAGTTTTGAAGGGAGAGGTTGTTATAATTCTCTCTTTATTTTAATGTTTTTTTTATGATTTTATTAGGCACATTTGGTAGTAAGAAATTGATCTTTTTTTCCAAATAAATGCTTTTATCAGTTCTGATACTTAAAGTAAATAAACTTTCTCTTTCACACTGCATCATTTGGACACATTTTCAAAATTTGTTTGTGGTTAGTAGTTAATTATATAACGCTATAATTTTATTTGAATAGGCAGATATAATTATTTTTACACTTAAAAATGCAATAACTGCTGAACTGTATTTTTTTGGAGTGTGAGAGTGAGTGAATATTAATGTCGCACTGTTCAGCTACACGAGGGCTTTTGGCAACTGTTCACGTAATTTTGAACCATGATGAAGTGACGTGAACGACATCTGAGCTGGCACCCACTTCTCCTAACTACCACACCCCACCAACTTAGAAGGAATATTCTACCAATACTTAGCAGGAATATTCTTTGAAATCCACTCTTCCAAGATATATGGCAGCACGGGTTCTATGATGAGTATTTTAGCGGAAAAAATAGTTTGTCAAAATTTGAGTGTTTTATCTCTTTGTATGTTAATGAAGACCTTAGAAAATGATTTGACTACTTATTTTAAGTGAACGGTATATATATTTAATTTTACAGTGGAGTATCTTTAATTAATTTATTAGCTCTAACGGATTAAGTTTTCCAAAGTGGAGTATTTTGTTTATGTATATTCCTTAATTTTAAATATTGTGATCCAAAAAAAATATTGTATGAAAAAAACTGCAGTAAATCATAATGCGGTTGGATAAATTATTAACGTGCATCGCTCCCCTACACGGCGGGTCTTACAAAGCTCTAATAAAATTCGATTTATGAAAGTAGCTAGGCATTTGCCAACTTGACTATATCGTTAACATTTCGCTATGTTTTTCATTGAATCGTCATTATAATTTAAGAAACGGCGTTGCTTGCGAATATTACAATTTTAACATAAAATAAATACTACAGAAAGTAATATTAATGTATTATAATTTCAGATAAAAATTCTTTACACTATTTTATGCGTTCATTACACAAAACTTTTAACTATGTGTTACTTTTGCTGAGCAGAGATCAGCTCAGGAAGGTATTTTCAAAAATCGATCATCAAGAGTGTTACGGGGAGTTAAAAATAAAAAAGAAATCTTTTTATCAGCTATTAGATCTACATATTTAAAATTTAACAAAGGTGTTTTATTTCTCTCTCTTTTTTTGTTTAGATGAGCTACGCAAAAAGCTTTTTTTGTTTAATTTGCCATTCACGTAAAATGTACTCATTAAAAACTTCTTTATCCTTCAATCTGTGTTGTTTAATTTTTCAGTTCACCCGTGCGAAGAACGGGTATAACAGCTAGTTATATATATATATATATATATATATATATATATATATATATATATATATATATATATAATATTAAAAGCAAGAAATAATATATAATGAACATAACAAGAAATAACGTAATAAATATATAAAAGCAAAACTTGAGGATCGAATTTATAGAAAACTCCAAAGGAATGAACTACAAAAAGAACCTATCGAGTTAAAAAGCAATTTTGGACTTAAGATAGCATAAGTAGAGTTAAACTAGTTTAAAGGCACTCTTTGCAAATTGGTAGGAAAAACAAATAAAATAAATAATTTATCTCTAATTAAAATAAATAGTTATCTCTTATAACATAATTCAAACTTTTTGATATTTTAAATTTTGATGCTGTAAATATGGTACTAAAAGTAAAGAAACAAAAAAGATAATTGTTTTTGTTGTAGATTGATGTGTAATTGTATTTTTAGGGATCTATAGCTTCTTGCTTTAGAATCATGCGCTTTTGTTATAAAGATCAGTTTTATTATTTCTCTTTCAACTGTTTAATAAATTGTCACTAATATGCGAAGAGATTTATATATCAATTGATTCATCTATTTACATGACAGAAATAAATTATTCAGGACAGCAAACTAAATAGATCATAACTAATATTATAAACATAAAGACTGTTCGACACGATAAATTAATCAACATAAGGAATGGCTCAAAATATAGCAATGAAGATAAAATGATATAAATGGTAATGAAGATTGAAAAATGAGGATTAAAAGATATAAATGTTATTTGCTCTTACACAGAAAAGCACGATGATTAATTAAGAAGAAAATAATTACGTGTTATCGTAATATATTCAACTGATCATGATGATTCTCTTGAAAAACAGCTCTATAAGACTAGAAAACGCAGAATTAATTTTTCATTTAGATGTCATCTGAAATCTGAAAAAATGATTTATATCTCCTTCAGAATTTATTTTAGTCTTTGTCACATTAATCTTGTCTTTACATTTTCTTCTCTATCATTTAGAATCATTACATATTTTTCTGTTTAGTGATTTATTTCCATATACTTTATGGTACTTTTTCCCCAAGAATTCTGGAGATTTTTTTTTTATTTAAAAGTATTTCTTTTTCTCTTATGACGAATTTTTTAATTTAAAATTACGTATAATATCTTCATAAAATAGTACATCATGCAATTTAAACTTTCTGTTAACAGCCAAAGAATCACATGATTTAGAACTTTTTTACTTTGATTTATAACCACTCAGTCTATAAGTGTCTCAATGCGTGCAGAAGAAAACTCTTTCTAATGCTATTTTCTGTTAATTAATATCACTGAGACATTAATAATTTATTCGATTCTAAAATTATAAGTGTCTACAAGGAAAGGTTCTGAACTCAGTGGCGCAACAGCCCATGAGTGCCAAGGCAAAATGTATCTCAGTTTACGTTACCTTAGGTGCTTATGCAGATTTTTTGGTCAAGTAATCAGTTAGACGTGAAACCCCCAGTGTTCAGTTCCCAAGAAAGCTTTGGTACTCATTTATCGACCCACTGAAAGAAAGAATCGACCTTTCACAGACCGGATTTGAACCCGGACCGATGAACTGGAAGCGCGATACACTACCACTCAGCCACTGGACTTCATAGAATAAAGTGTAGTTAGATTTAATAAGAATATAACGTATTTCCTTACATTTAATATAAAAATTTCTTTAAGAGTGATATGCTTGAGGTTCGTTGTATCTGAAACTGAACAAGATTCTGAAAATATTTTTTTTAAGAAAAAGGAGCACTTGTGTGCTTGATATTTTTCTTTTACTTGAAGAATTGTATTTAATCAAAAGCAAACATATGTATGTGACAATTACAATTTGAAATTAAATAACAAGCTCTAATATTCAGGGTATATTAGACAGTTTAGGTACAAAATACACTTTGTTTTAAAAAGATCCTACACATTTGCAAATATTACAACACAGGCGGGGGCAAATAGCATCCAATGCGCTACAAGAGACTTATAAAGAGTTAATTTGTGGCTCATCAAAACAGTCAGAAAACAGTAATAGACACAAAATATTCATTATATTTGGATCAACTTTTTTTTGCAACGTTTTTCTTGCTCAAAGATCAGCATGTGTAAATGTAGATGTAATTTGACTGACATAAACTTTGAGACTATTATGAGAATTTCAAAAAGAATTCTTAATTTGAAGGGAAAAAAGATAAAATAGTGTGATAGGGTACATTTGTCATATCAAATTGATTTTAAAAGTACATTTGCTTATCATAATAGATATGAAATTGAAACAATTAATCAATTGAATAAAGCTGGCACTATTTTATTTAACTTGAATTTATTAAATTTTTATTTTACAATTTATACTAATTCTTGCAATTTATACTAATTCTGAGATTCAAAGTTAACTAATGAATGCAATTAGTTTTAAAAAAGTGTGACTTTTTGGTAGCCTTCGTTCCCACAATGTGGTCCTCAAACCCAAACAATTGCCCATCTCTGTTAAAATACTATAAAATATTAAATTTTAAAAATCTGTATTTATATTTCATTTCGAAATATTAAGTAAGTTAAAATGCGAAAGATTGCGGGATGATATTTTTATATATACTAATTGAAACACATTATCTGACTATCTAATTTGGAACTATTAAACCTTAAAAGAAAAATAAAATTACACATTCATTTTTAGTCTTTAATATTTTCAATACCATTGTATTATATATTTAGTTCATTTTCCTTTTACTTTTGTATCTTCTTTTTTAGAAAAAGTATAATCATCTATTATAAAAATGAAAATTATTACTGTTTTAAAAACTAGATGATACCCTCTCAAACGGTACAGTAATAACAAGGCGTATGAAGCGTACTTATAGCACAAAAAATAAAATCGAAATGTATGGGTGTGTATTATGCACTGGGTATAAGAATAAGATCTTTAAAAAAAAAAAAAAGGAAAGGTTCAACTTTTAAAAAATTAGATTGCAGCATATATTAAAATACTTTTTATTTAAAAGAAATGAAATTCCTCTTATGAACTTAAAGGGTTGTATTTCTAGAAGTATATTATTTTTCAAAAGGATGCAATAATACCAAGAATAATGACTTCAAAACTTAAAAGCATTGCATACGCATATTTCACCTTTTTTCGTAAAAACCAAACGGGATGCATTTTATACGGCGGATGCACCGAAAACTTAAAAAATGCAGCTTGAATGAGTAGATGCGAATCGTACACCAATTTTTCTGGTATGTAAAAAAAAAGTTCCTTTCTTTTCTCTTTTTTTTCAATTCAAAATTGTTTCTTACACACACACACACACACACACACACACACACACACACACACACACACACACACACACACACACACACACACACACACACATATATATATATATATATATATATATATATTAAAAGTAAAAAGTTTCACGATGTAACAATGTAATATTATAAGCCCTAACAACCAAGGCAGTCAGTCTTGTTAAAAAGACAATTTCCTTCTGGGATTTTCTGATCAGCAGAATTTATCGCAACATGCTAGGATTTTTGAACAGTGTCTTTCATGAATTATTGATTCACTTCTCAAGAATGTTCATATATATGAGGTATATCTTTTCTCCCACGAAATATTTCAACACTTTCAGGTGTATTTTGTCAGATTGATAGTAACACGAAATTTTATAAAATGTATTGCTTTCAAGAAACTAAAACTATTTTTTCCTTCAGAATTTTTTGATAAAGTCCAGTTTAATATTAACTAAAATTTAAATGGATAAATATTGCACAGATTTTAGGTAATTTATTTACTATTATCTCTTCTTTATTTTTTTATTACTGAAGGTCAAGAATTTTTTAGGAAGATTAAGGTATCTCTCCGAACCGTAATTTTGTAAAAACGTATAAACGAATATTTTTTTTTATTATTTAGTGCCATTTAGATTAGAGTACACGTATTAAGTTGTTTTAAGAATATTATTACAATAAAAAGTCATTTAAGTGCAATATTTTGTTAAAAAATAAAAGTAGAATTACCTATTTTAAAACTATTTTCTTTTTACAAAAAATACTTCTATAATAATAACACTTTGCCTATATATAGCATATAGCTAAGATTTCTCCAGAGAGCCTGAGCTAGGATTTTTGAAAAACTCATATTATTTTCAAATTTACTACCAACTGAAACAATAATCGGTGATTTTCTGCTAAATGTATGCTTTCTGATGTATTAAAAATATGGATAAATCCACAAAATATTTTTAAAAAATATTTGTTTGTTCGCTTTTGAAAAATTACGGTTTCGAACGTAGTCGAATACCTTAAGGCAATGTGACTTGTAGACGACTTTACAATTATCTAAAATAATTTCCATAATTTTTTTTAAAAAAATGTTATAACTTCTCGATAATTCAAAGAGAATTATATTTTAAGCTCAAGATTATTTTTGAAAGTTTAATTGCGAATAATTCCTAGTGATGGAGGTAGGTGATTGGTCCAGGTTGGGAATTCCTGGATGGAGTTGTATCAATAGACTGATTAAAGTCCTGCTGTCAGTCATCATTGGCAACAGGTCTAACTCATGTGCAGGTACAACTGATAATCTGCAGTCTACGAGGGCTGATGTACGTTAAATCATTTGAGACTTGAATTAGGAGAGTAAAATGCCGGTTCAGAAATCATCCTTATCACAAGACCGTGCAAAATAAATAAGTCTGCAGCTAATAAAACCTTCGTTTAAGTTTCAAAGTTTAAAAAAATGTGTTTTTCGTATTTTGTGCTAAATTAATGCTTCCTATATTACAGTTTTCCTATTTCCAAGTAACGCATCTACCCGTTGTAAGAGGTTTCTCTAATGGGTTTGAAAAGTGCTATGTTATATTGTTAAAAGTAGGAAAGCGCAGGAGTTGAGAGAAAAATGATTTCCTCGTTTAAAAGTACGTGATTAGAAATGAATAAGTAAGGTATTGCCAAAAGTATTGCTCTGATTATAAAATTCATTACAACATAACCATTTAATACGACAATGTAACTTTTATATCACTGAATAGGACATTTTTAGTAGTTTTATTCTGCAGTATATCGCTTGAATGCTCCTTCAAGAGTAACTCGGGGAAATATTAGGTTGGGGAAAAAGAAACCCATTATTTTTTTTCGGTAGATGGCTGTAATGTCAATATCTCGTAAAGTACCGATCAAACAATTTAAAATATATGCTCGTTGTGAAGGTGACATTTCTCACAAATAATTCTTTTGGTGTTTTTTGTTTGGAATGGGTTCAGTTGGGAGTTAAAGGGGGCTAAAAATGGAAGTCAACAAAGAGAAAAATCGGTAAATTTTACATTTTTTCTTTCATGAAGGCGAAAATGCAAGCCAGGTGGCAGAAATTGTGAATGGTCTTTATAGTGCCGATACCGTAACAGCTAATTACGTGCAATTTTGGTTTCGTCGATTCCGTTCAGGAATTTTTGATGTTAAAGTTAGTCCGCGCCCGTCATCGAAAATGTTGATAGAATTACATAAATAATCGAAATTGACCGAGATGTCAGTAGTCGTAGTATCGCCCAAGAGCTAAAGATTGCCCATTAAGCACTTTTAAACCATTTTCGCAAAGTTGAATTCAAAAAGAAGCTCGATGTTTGGGTGCAACATCAATTAATACCAAAAAAACATGATAGACCGAATTTCCACCTGCGAAGCCTTGTCCAAACGGAAAGAAATCGACCCATTTCTTAAGCGGATGGTGACTGGGGATAAGAAATGGATGACATACGACAATATTGTGCCAAGACGATCGTGGTCAAAGCGCAGTGGAGCAGCTCAAACGATGGCCAAACCAAGACTAACGACCAGGAAGGTTCTACTGCGTTTTTGGTGGCACTGGACAGGAATAATTTATTATGAATTAGTTCCGTATAGCCAGACACTAAATTCAGATCTCTATTGCGAACAACTGAACCATTTGAAGCTAGCGATTGACTACACACACATCTGTAGTGACTCGCCAGAAACTCTGGAACCTTGATTAGGAAATTTTAATGTATCCCCCATATAGTCCAGACCTGGCAGCAAGTAATTACCACCTTTTTTTCTTTGCAAAACTATTTGAGTGAAATTGGAATGAAGAGAAGATTGTGAAAATCTCGATCACTAGAGGGTTTCGCTAATAAGTACCAAGACTTCTATGAAAAAGGCATTATGAAAATACCTTTATAATGGCAACAAAACGGTGTATATTTGACCTAAATCAGACAATCCGAAGCATGTTAAATAAAGTCTCGAATTTAATTAAAAAATAATGGATTTCTTTTTCCTCAACCTAATATTTGTAAGAAGGACATGATTTTTTACCGAAATGGTATTGATTCGAGAGAAAGACTATCTACTTTGATTTCATGAAACGAAATCTCATCCCTTAATGTCCAATGTATATTTTGATGTTGTTATGGAATTAAACCTCATGTGCTGCAAAATCAATGAAGTGATACGAATTTTTTAAAGAAATATGTAGAGTTACGGATATTCCTAGAAGTGGTAGTAGGCTGAGAGTGAGAGAAGTAACAGTTGAATTTAACACATAACGGAAACTGGAATACCTCTTAGACTTTCTCCGAGCGAACGAGGGGGTAACACGTTGAAGTTTACTGAAATGAATTGTATTGTTATGTAGATCCGGGATCGACGATTTTATGCAAAACAATCACAGAGAAAATAAACAGTTCTTCAATAGCGATGTGAATTTATTATCAAAAATCTAATCTTTTAAATACAAGATTCCGCAGTAATATTCACAGAGTAAATCTCCGAATGTCTTCAAACCTTCAACAGCAATCAAACACAATTATCAGTGTTAAAAATACAGGTATGTGAAAGATTATTCACAAGCACAGACGAGCTAATCAAAACAATACTCACTACTCGCTGGTTGAATCAAGACTGCTCAGTTGGGGCTGGCACTGCTCTCCCGGAGGAAACTTCCACAAAAATCCGCGCGCGTCATAGATCAGGAAATTAATAGATAAATTTTTAGAAGAATCCAGAGGGTCCCAAACTCACCAACATGGTCCCCAATGATGCCAAAATGGTCGTCAGATTCATCGCCAACTCGGTCGCCAAAAATAATGCCAACTTGGCTCTATCGCCAAGATTTCACCAAGTTCTCATTGAATCGCCACTGTAGCGTAAGGGACGGCGTTTGCTTGTGGGTATTACAATTTTAACATAAAATAAATATAACATAGAGCAATATAAATGTTTTACACATCCAAATACAAATTATTTACACTCTATTTACACAAACTTCGTAACAGTGTATTATAAAATATATATATATATAATATTTTCAATATATCTAAAAAAATATTTTGTTATATTATAATATTTTAAGCACACTAAATATTATTTATAATCAAGGCAAGACTTTTGATTCGCCCTATATCAGTGCTTCTCAAACTTTCAATACTGGCGCCCCCCTTTTCAATCACAATTTTTATCGCACCCCCCTTATACATTAATATTATACTGAAGAATGCAATCATAGTGCACTTTGACGCTAAAGCAACAATCTTTATTATAAACCGTACAAATTCATGACATAAGTATTAAATTTTGTGTATATTACTTTTAAGCGAAAAAAATAAGTAATAGGATAATTATTATGTTATTTTTCCTTGCTCTAATTTTTAAATTGGAACATATTGCAAAATGCGGTGGTTGCTTAAAAGACAAAATATACATATCAGCTAAATGTAGAAAAAAAACTCAGAGGGTCAATTTCTATTCATAAGCATTCCTTTGAAAACTTTGCTCTGTAAGACAAGCCCATGGAAGTCTCTAATACTTTTTAAACTTGTTCTTAATTTAGTATTAATTAATTAGTTATAAAATACTCTGTGCAGCACTGATACATCAAATGTATACAAGCTGAAGTACCCGCTCTTTGCACAAGTTCACATTTATAAGAAAATAAAACATTATTGATATAATCGCTTAATTGTAAGGAGAGTAAAGCCAAGTGTGCGACAATGTTTACAAACATGTAAAATGATTTTTTTAAAATGATTGCTCAAATTATAATTAGTTTTAAGCGAACTGTAATTCTAACCCTCAAAGAATTAGCATTTAGAATTGTGATGTTGAATAATGAACAATAAAAAAAACTGATGATAAATAATTGTATTATTTTTAATATTTAAAACGAAAAGACTCTTTCACATGTTTTAATCCTGGAGCAGACGCGCACTCGATACTAATGGTCGAGCGGAGTTATTGAGTCACCCCAATCCTTTTTTATATTTATTTTTATAGTACACAATAAAAATCGTAATTCCAGTGAATAATTTAATTAAGAGAAAATATACTCACCTACTTTCAAGGACACAGAAAAAATTTCGGAAAAAAAGTTATCACACCGGGAACTCAGACAAAACAAGTACCTTAAGATCGTAAAAAAAACGTCTGTCACTCCCAAAAAAGAGGGAGATATGTGACAAATATATTTTAGTTCACGTTAATATTGTCAAACAGGAGGATAGTGTCAGGGCCATTGGTAACAATTAAACAGTTTTGCCAGAATTACCGATTTCGTGCACTCTGTGCTCGGCGTGACCGCTCCCGGATTAAAAGTGTATTTATTACAATATGGATGTTCTAAAAAATGATGCAAAACGTTTTTCATTATGCTTGGCTTAGTAATCCTGCAAACTTCCCTAAATGAAAAAACAAATACATAAGAGCAGGGACGTAACTAACCGTACAAGTAAGCTCGAAGGTCAAACCGCAGCAAATACATTCTGCTGCCTACAGCTGATGGCAATAATATATAACAGTGATGAATTTTTTATATTCCTAAATTTTTTTTTTGATTATGGGTCTGGGTTTTGTCTTTCCTCTGAAAGAGTAGCATTTCCACTTTGAAAAGAAACGTAATAAAAAAAAATCTCTCATCATGGGATTACAGCAAATCGAATAAAACGTTTTTTATTTAGTTATAGTATCAAAGATAGCTAAAAAATGAGGTTTTGAAGTAGAAGATTTTATTTTTGATGATGTAAAATCGCAGATAATATATATATATATATATATATATATATATATATATATATATATATATATATATATATATTATTTCCGTAAATGTGTATATTTTTATTATGTCATAAAGTATTTTGTTTTACTTCATTCTAGTAAATAAATTTTTTTAAATCTTTTATTTTCGATATGCTCGCGCCTCCCTTGTAGGTATATCGCGCCCCCCAGGGGCACGCGCCCCACAGTTTGAGAAACACTGCCCTATATATTTAAATATATTGGGGGTAAATAATTCCCCCTCAATAAAAAAATTGTACCTAAATTGTAATGCACCTAAGCCATAATTCTTTTCATGATGTATTCATATGAGAGATACAAAACGTTTACAGATATATTTCATGAAATAAAGGCCTAAAATGAATAATCTTTAACCATTTAACTTCGTTTTTATTCTTAGCATGTTTTATAAATAATCTTTTAAGGAATGACATTGTGAAAACTTCGGCATGCCTTGTATACACTCCACCATCTACTAATAATAAACCTAGAACTTTTAGTACTGGTTAGAAACAGGAGCAAATCGTTTAAAAAAGACGTATTCAGCTCAAAATAATAGCCTTTACTTTTACGATACAGATTTCAGAATATAGAATTCATTTTTAATGGTGCTTCCAGGGGCATTTTTAGAAACTGCTCAACTAACAGTTACCAATTTAAGAATATCCTGTCTTAATGATCTATATTGTTTCTTTCACGTATTAAAAAAAAGAACGACAGTGAAAAATATCATAATGGAAAATTGAACTGCGCGTTAAAAGTTATTTCATTGATTTAAACTTTTTTCATCCTTCGCTTTTCCACATGATTGATATTAGTTAAAGATAAAAAGATTCTATTTCCTCCTTTCATCGTTTGACATTTTTTTGCGCTGTTATCGGAAATAGATTTTGCTTCTGTTAAAAATCGTTCTAATTTATCTTCGGATATATCTGCAAATTGTAATATAATTCTATTTTTGCATTTCTTCCGGGTATAGATTTGTTCTAACTCGTTTAAGGATGTATTGGAAAAAAAATAGAAATAAATTGGGTGATCAATCTAAGTTAAACGCTGGGGGATTTCGGATGGGTGTTCGAAAGTGGAGAAGTTATATTAATAATAATTTATGCCATTTTCGTTTTGAAATAATTCAATTAAAAGAAGAGTTATTTTTCATGCTGCATTAAATATGTTTTGTTCAATATGAAAATTATCAAGAAGTTATGAAATTTTGCGTGAACTTCAATAATTGATTATATAAACACTTCTATTAAAATGAATTGTTAAAAATTAGGTCATGAACGTTTGCTTAAAAAATGGTCTAATGAATTAAAAGGTCCTTTTTATTTATCAGTATAATGCTAAAGTACATTTTTATTTAAGAAATACATGTGTTTGTGTGAATATTAATTTTATTTATTTATTAGAATATATATAAATTACAAAAAAGGATGTAACTTATTTTAAGAATTATTTTACTTCTTGAGGCAAGAATTTCATTTATTATTATAAATAATCAAGATTATAAAAAATCTCGTGTCTTTTTTTCTTTTTCTATTTTTATCAATCGCATGTTTGTAAAACTGTTTTGAGCACTTATTATAAGACATATTTTTATATGCACATGCACATATTTTGCTAATGAATTAGAAACCTACGATCAATATTTTATTGGACCATCTTTTGCTCAAAAAACTACTCTGTTGGTTTGATACCGTTTGGGCAACATGCTTCTGGAGTGCATTTACGTCCAGCATTGGCTATGCAGCGTTTTAGATCTTGTAAATTAGATAGAAGAGGAGAATGCTGACGGATGCGTCTTTTTTCACCAAACCCCCCATATTTTCTATAGTATTATGATCTAGATTATTCAATTGCCACGGAAGGTGTAGGAAGTCAGAATGATGCTCACTGAACCAATTTTGAATACTTCTGGCATGATGTATAGTTGCATTATCGTCCGTGAAGTATCCGTCACCATTAGGATAAAAATGCAACATTGCAGGATCCAGTATATCTAGGTATCTCTTGGTTGTCTGTTTACCTTCGTAGAACAGCATGCCAGCAGACATACCCTACATCGCAATACACCCACCAAACTCTTTCACAATGCGAGTAAGGCAAAATGAATTCAAGGTTTTGTGAGTTAATCGCCAAATTCGACGTATTCCATCTGTGTAAATATGGTGCAGTGTGATTCATCCGATTGCATTGCCCACTTCCAATCGTCAAATGCCCAATGTCTTTTTTCTCAACATCACTGCAAGCGAATTTTAGCGTTTCAGGCAGAAATGAGGGGTTTTCTCGCAAACACCTGAAAATGCATTCCCATCATCTGCAACTCTCTACTAATGGTTCGAGCTGAAATTAGTTAAGAAGAGGCTTGGTTGTGTGTGTTGAAGTACAGTTTCTGCTCTGCCTTACAATTCATTAGAGAAGACGGTGATCATGCTCTTGCAAAACTGTGTTCGAACCACAGTTACTTCTCTACAGAAGAACTGGGCGTACAGATTCCAACTTTTGAAAATTTTCGATATGGCTCCTTTTGAGAACTTATGAGATTTGTTGTTTTTGAAATCAAGACCACCGATAAAAGGCCCAACAATAAGCGCTGTCGTTTATTCATTTATCGTGAAAAGCAGCACTCTTACATCTTACTTATACTAGCATTACAACCATGTGTAACTCACGTCACAAAAAGAATGTATACATCAACTCTATATATAACACGCATTCAAATACAAATCTCACTCATACTAACCCATTGCTCAATGTGTGTATATACATGTGTAACAATCAGTGTCACAGGGCACCACATGGATGCACCATGAAACTCATGAAGATATATAAAAAAATTAATATCTATCTTATCATCTGGTATCGCCGACATGTCGTTCCTCTACAAAAGGGAAAATTTCATTTTTTTTTGAGAATGCTGGGCAGCACAAAGGCAGCACAAAGCCATCTAGGAAGGATCCCATTAACAAACGCTCTTTACAAGGATCTGTGTAAAGTACAGTATAAGAGAAAAAATAATGTTCAATTATGCAGGCAAAAATGAGATGTACAACACATATTGCCTCAGATATCTAATTAATATAAAAACTAGGATATAAAAAGTAAATACAAATTACAAAATTTTTCATAAAATACAAAATTTGGGTAAAGCATTTACATAAAAGTCATAACAATACATGCTGATTTTTCTCCCAAATTTATGTAAATAAATAATAATTTTTTAATTAAATGTTGTTTTACTAAATCTAAAAAGAAAACCATTCTCACGCGAATGATTTTGTTACAAACTACAAAAGTAATTCAAATGTAGTTATGAATTTAATTTGAAATTAAGATAAGGATGTTAAGTGATAGAGTGACACTATAATTTTTTGCTATTTTAAGACAGAGGACCTAAACGATATTCTTTATTTCAAGGAAAATCAAAACACGTAATAGTTAACGTCTCCAACGGAGCCACAATGAAAAATATTGTGCGTAGTTTTTAGTTTAAAACAATGTAAAAATTAGCATTTCTCAAACTGTGAGGCGTGATAACCCTACGAGGGTTGGCGCGAATATATCAAAAAGTTGAAAACAAAAGACTAAAAAAATTACAAATTTACTGAAAGGAAGCAAAACTAGTTACATTCCAATATTATAAACTGCTCACATCCTCAAATGCCTAGGGCTCATCAAGCAGGATTTAGCAGATGTCCCTTTCTAAAAACAAAATGCGAATATGCGAAGTCATGGACCTGGTCCAGCACTGCTGACCAATGGGGGCGTGCAACAACAACAACACAAGATTACTAATTACTAGTGACTCCCATGGGCTATAGTTTTCAAATTATATACAAAATTATATACAAAATTTAATACTTATCTTAGTAATTTGTACGCGTTATAATTAAAATCGTTTTGTAGCTTTATCGTCAAAGCACATTATTATTGAATTCAATACATTATTATTGTATGGAGGGGGCACGAAGAAAATTATGACTGAAAATTGGGTCTTTAATGGAGATAGATATCGAAGTTGGGTTTGGGAAAAATAGGCTTTAACCGAAAACCAGTATTAAGAATCCGAGTGCAAACACTTCCAGTCCTCGTCTAATTTACTTTCAAGGATTCTAAAAGTATAAGATGGAAGGGCAGGTACATCGACTTCGACAGCATATACGAGGGAGGGGGGACCCAAAAGAACTGGAATCGAACCGTTGCGCATGCGTGCTTTGTAGTTGTGAGATGTGCTGTAAGACGATGTTGGCTGGGGTCTTTCGTGACCGTTAGTTAGCCGTCATCAGTCTGAGTTTAGTGGATTGCTTGTTGCAATCTGTTGTCTGAGTTTCTGTTTCAACCTTTTGGTGATTAGTATGATGATAACAAATAACAAAAATTACGTTAAAATTTTGATTTTTGTTCGAAAAACTGTAACCGAAATCGTTGGAATGCTTCAACAAAACTTTAATGGTGATGATTTGGGAAAATCATAGGTCCAAAAATAGTTTTTCCATTCAAATAAGACAACATATCAACTGAAGACATTTCGCAACCAGGTGCCTTTCTACAAGAAGAAAATACATAAACATGGCCAAATTCAGATGAACAATTAATGAAGATTGCTGAAAGAGACCATTAACCAAATTTCTGAGGGAACAAACGCGTCGTGAAGCCCGTTCACAACAATGCTTAGGCCCAGACGTATTTGATGGTTCGACAATTTTTGACCAACAATGTGACTTGGTACTTATACCTCATCCATCCTACTTATCTAATCAGCTCCATCAGAATTTTTTGTTTTGTTTTGTTGATGAAGAGAAGTCTGAAAGGAAAGATAGTTAGTAATGCGGATGAAGTCAAAAGTAGCACAGCAGCAGTTCCAGAACTGTTTTGAGCAGTGTCAAAAACTTTGAGACAAGTGTATCAATGTCCATTGACAATATTTTGAAGGAGGACTAATGCGGAGTTCAATAAAAATGCAAAGTAAAAACAAATAATAAAATAAATTCCAGTTATTTTTGGGCCTCCCTTCGTATAGTACTCAGAATAATAGTACGAAATAGCATTAAAAATTATTGTAATAAACCTTAATCTAGAATATATTATTAATTTCTCAGTAAAAATACGCTTATTCTTTATTGATTTAAAAAACATAGAATTTTCGGGGACCTTTTTGCCTGAAAGACAATATTACAGGGATTTTATTTTGAAGGGACACGATTTATAAAAAAAAATGGGTGGTGACCTAGCGGCAATCGTCATGAACTCGTGACTGGCGAGTCCTGATTTTGAGTATTGATGCCACTGAAAACTCGCCGTTTAGGGAGGAGGATGAACATTAAATTTGCCATGGTTCAAATAATCACATTGGCGTTTTGTGGTAATTTGGAAAACGGGATGTCTTCAGGGGCGTCATCCTGCTTACTTGACAGAGGTTGAATATCCCGAGGTCTGTAGTCAAGTCTCGCGTGTGTTAACAGATGGACGTTAATAAGGAAACTCAAATCGTCCAACTCCACTTAAGCTATCCGACTACGCTCAGAACCGTCATTTTGCAAAAGCGTATAAATGGATAATATTTATGATATTTAGTGCCACTTCGATTAGAAAATGTATATAAAATTGTTTTAAGATTATTATTACGATAAAAAGCTATTTAGGTACAATATTTTGACAAAAATGAACATCGCATGACCCATTTTCAAAATATTCTCAATTTATGAAAAATGCTTCTATTATAATAATATTTTGCTTGTCTAATTATAATAATATTTTGCTTGTCTAATTATAATAATATTTTGCTTGTCTATTGTAATAATATTATGCCTGTTTATTATAATATTTTACTCAAATCTCTGTGCAGAGGCTCAACTAGAATTTTTGAAATATATAGCTTAGAAGTGGGTTTATCCATGTCTTACGACAACAGAGGGGATAAATTTTAAGAAAAAAAAACGCCAATAATTATTTCAATTGGTTATAACTCTGAAAATAATGTGATTTTTTTTAAAAAAATAGTTCACACTCTCTGAAAAGAAGTCTTTACTTTATATAAGCAAAATATTATTATTTTAGAAGCATTTTTTTAAAAAAGGAGAACATTTTGAAAATAAGTTATTCTAAGTTAACTTTTTTGCCAAAATATTGTATTTAAGTAATTTCTATTTTTTGTCAAAATGTCCTTAAAACAATTTCATACATGTATTCTAATCTAACACACTAAATATCACAAAATTATCCATTCATATGCTTTTTTAAAATCACGGTTCCGAACGTAGTCGGATACCTTAACTGAGTAAAAGGTGACGAACCTCTTAAATTCCAACCATGGTTAAGAAAAGAGGACGACACCTGAAGTAACACTCCATTCTCGAAATTTCTACTTCACTCCAATGTTACTTAGGTCTGAATTTACTAATCAGCAGTAATACACCTGAATCAATTGAGCTGAATTTCTTAGTTATAGTCTAGTATATGTAATCTGGATGAACAAATTGAGATTGAATATGAGCAGATTAACTTTCATTGTGATTATTTTGTTAAAAGAAGGCTATAAAAGCCTTTTATTACTAACAACGCACTACAAACTGATTCTGCGTAAATTAATACAAATGTGTATTATCTAATGGGAGCTTTAAGCATTTTCGTATACCTGTTCAATCAAATTTACAAGCTGCTCTTTCATCTTTAAGTAAAAAGTAAGCTGTCCAATCAATTGCCTAACACATAGCCCTTCATAGTTAGTTTTCTCTCATATGAGTACATTGTACTATTAAGGTATCAGAACTGCGTTCGGAACCGTGATTTTGCAAAAGTGTATAAATGAATAATATTTATGATATTTAATCTCACTTAGATTAGAAAGCGCATTTTTTAAAAAAGGAGAACA
This sequence comes from Trichonephila clavipes, assembly GCA_019973935.1. Classification (NCBI taxonomy): domain Eukaryota; kingdom Metazoa; phylum Arthropoda; class Arachnida; order Araneae; family Nephilidae; genus Trichonephila; species Trichonephila clavipes. The sequence goes on from BMAU01021105.1 coordinate 509,737, forward strand.
TTTTGAAAAAATGTTATTCTAACTTAATTTTTCGCCAAAATATTGTATTTAAGTAATTTCTTTTTTTATCATATAATGTCCTTAAAACATATTTATACATGAATTCTAATCTAACTGACACTAAATATCATGATAGTTATCCATTTATGCGCTTTTTTTTAAAATCATGGTTCCGATCGTAGTCGAATACCTTAATGAATTACAAGTTCTCTAAGTCTATTGTGTACTAAGATGGTAATACTTCTCTTTAGGACGATATAGTATTATAAACAATAGTTTATGCCAATTATAAGTGCAATAATAGATTAACATATTTTTTTACAATGGGCTGCATATTGGCAATTGAGCCTTTGTTTACATAGCAAGTCTCCAAAAGTAGAAACCATGTATTGAGGGCGCCATCTAGTTGTGGCTTCCACTACCAATTTGAGGCACTTAAATTTTATTCAATTAAAACTCTCGGCGGATGCTAAATATTGCTATGAATTAATTTTGTCCAGAATACTAGAACCAAATTGATACTCAAGGGATTTTTTACATGCCTTTTAATCATATGACTTGCATGCCTACTATTTTTGCATTCAAAAAATTTATCTACTCCAGCCGGGGTTGAACTCGCAACTTTGAACGATCTGAATGGGCATGCAACCTCTAAACAACCGGGGCTGACATAGATGAACGTATAAATCCATGGGGAAGTAATATATCTCCTCCCATTAAAATAGCGTGCATTGCATTAGACAAATTATATATTCATAAACACATTTAAAAACTAGCTATCTAAAGTAAATAATAAACATGTAGCACTTTCTCAGTAATTAATTGCCTACTTATAAAAATACTCATTTAAAAAATTCTCGAGACGAAATTTCAAACTATAAAAAGAAATAACTTAACTACCCTTTAGGGTAGCGATATTCTTTTTAAAATTAAATCACTTCTCTCCAATTTCATCCCAATATCATAAGCTCTTCTACGTGACACGTCTCCATTCGCTAATTTAAAGAACATTTTAAAAGCTTCATTCATTTTACGAGGTCATTAAACAGTCAAGAAAACGCAGTTTTCTTCGGAATGATGCCATAAGTTTATGTTGCTCTCTCAGTAGTCTGAACTGTTAATGGAATACACGTGACTTAAATACATAGCTCGCTTGGTAGAAATAAAATAATTATCCCAAGTTACCGTTTTGTATTCCGTCTAACGTTCGCATTTATTATGAATTAATTAAACATTCTATTTTTAGAATGGTTCAGTGGGATGACTGAAACACTTGAAGGGGATGGAATGTATATCAGCACTTAAGAGCAAGATTCTTATACAATTTAAAAAGCTTATAGAGCTTTGAAATAGATGGCTATTTAGACTACTTATTTAACATTTAATGTAGTAACGTTTTTGAAGTTTGAGAAACAATGTTTTGTGCCTTATATGTATAATTCAGAATCCTAGAAGTAAAACGTGTATTAAATTAATTACTAATATTATTTAGGGATTTTAAAGGAGTAAATTAAAATTAGGGGCAATATGAGTTAAGAAATATGACTAATATGTTGCAGTTAGACTAACATGTTAGTTTCTAAAGATTGATTAATTTTTTTAAAAAAAGTATAACTGTACAGACTCTATATTTTTCTTATTTTTTGTTGTATTGCAAGCTCTTTATTTTTAGCAATCAAAAGATATGACAAAAGTAAAATTTGTAAATAAATAAAGATGAGTTGTCACCAAAAAAAATGATTTGACGATAGCAAAATGTATTGTAATAAATATGGGAAAGTTATAACGGTTTATCTTCACCCTAACAACTATATTTAGAGAGATTTACTTGCTGCAAAAATTCACACTCTTCTTTATGATTCATAGCAGACTTTAAATGGAGAAATATACAAACAGATAAGATGGAACACACCAGATGGACACTTAAGATGAGCATTTTACACAATTACAAATCTGCATAAGAATTACCAGATATTTCTGTGCCAATGTTAAAAGTAATACTTAGAACTCGGCAGAATAAGATCTTAGGTTTTGCCATATTGTTTAACCTGAGTAAAAAATCACATATTTTGAGTGGGAAATACTTCCTTGTATGGAGCACAATAGTATCCAGCTCATGTCAATTGCTGTAGGTATCACAATATTTTTATTTTAAAATGGAAACGGTTTAAATTCTATTTATTCCGTTTGTTTGTATTAGGAATGGCGAAGTGTTGATTTTGTTTCATTTTTTATAAATTAAATCGACTGCTTGGTCAACTTAAAACGAAACAATACAATAAATCTAAATAGGCCATGGAACGATTCTGCCACGGAACTCATCATTACTTCTAACTTGGTTAATTTATAAAGAAAATATTTGGTACGTAAAAACATTAGTTTTTGATTGCAGATTGATACCTACTTTTAAAGGCCATTTTGAGCACCTGCATTGTGGCTCATAGAATAATTTATAAATTACTTTAATTTCACTGCTGCATTTTCTGAGACTTGTAATGCGATGATGCTACATTTCCAATACTATAAATACGTCACATCCAAGATTTTCCTCATAAAGTTTGATTACACTATGGTATGCTACTACCACTCATATTTTTTCGTCTCAGTATAATAAAAGGCCACCTTATATTGTTGATATAACATTCATTATTATTTTTATGTATCTTTATCTTTAAAGATTATTATCAAGAAATAGTTTTATTCCTTGGTATCTTTCTTTAATGTACTTTATTATCAACAACGAGTATTGAAGCTAATGTTATCAACAAATAATAAAGTTCACCATTAATTTGATTACAAAATAATGAAAAAAACACGAAGTTAAGCAAACAAAGTACTTAAGAGTAAGAATAAATTGATCTAATTTGTTGAAATGTTATATATACTTTTTTTTTCTTTTCTAGAAATATAAATAAAATACGGCATGATATGATTTCTTGCTACTTACGAGTTAAGCCGTTGACGAGTTCGTTTAATCAAAAAACATCGCCAAATATTGAGATTTCTTACCAATAGGGGAAACCGTTCCAACGTTTGCTTGAACATAATGATAGTAACGATGACAGCATTTTTTAAACTGGCGACATGTTTTGATTTGGCGAAGATGATTTTCGGCATAATACGTACGTGTCGATTTGATAAACCATTAATTATGCAATATAGTAAAAGAATACAGATAAATAGTAATTATATAGTGATATCAAATAAACCAATTGCTCACAGATAAACATTTTCAGTATTGTGTGAAATTAGATTCTTAATAATAGACTTTTGGTAAAAAATGCACAGAAATGATATCGCGCAGAAATATTCACCAAATAAAAATCAAGTATGTAGAAAAAAGCGAAACAATCAGATGTGTGTGTGCGCCAAAAATAAACTCAATTCAAAACTGATAGTCGTTCCATTGTACCCATTCCAAATGCTTATTTCATAGATAAGTACAGATTTTATCATTTGCCTGATTTACTTTGAACTTCCGCTCAATTTGTGGGAGAACCCTTTTCAGGAAAAAAGATATCTTTAAAGAGTATCCAACATTGATTCCAAATTCACTAGTTTCGGATGAGTCATTGGCTACTGAAATAAAGTACCCTTAAGTAAACACTTTAAAATCTTGAATGGCAATAGTACTTTCTTTTTCTGACATCTTATAGGTTTTTTTATTGATTCTTCCTACAAAAATAAACGGATAAGGAAAGAAAGGGGAAATATCGACATAGGAGAAAGGGAAACTATTATCGATTGGCAAAGAAGTGTTTTAAGCTTGTCCCTTTTCAAACTTTTTGAAGTATTTCATGTTAATGCAATGATGTGCAATAGAATGTCGTATTCAGGAAGATTCGATCTGACGTATCTGGTTAGAGAAATGATTTTATTTTTGGATTCGAAGTATTTTAACGATTTCTAAATGACGGAGGAAAAAAAAAAAAGAGAGAGAATTGGAGTTTTATTCTCTTCTCCCCCCCCTTTCTTCGATTCGAAAAAAAATAATATTTAAAAGATGTTCTCTCGAAGTTTTAATGGAAAGGGAATGTTTCTGGCAAAAAAGTATTGTAAGTAATTTTCTATTTTTTAAGAAAAGTGGAACTTTTTCTAATGGTTTTTTTTTATATTTTTTAACAAATCAATGTAATGATTGCTGATTTTTTTATATTAGTCGACGAGATTTAAAAACAAAGAGAGAAAACGTTTTGAAGAATCTCACACATTTCGATTCCTTTTTTTCCCACTCTATTCTTTTATTTCTTCATTAATTGAATCCTTTTAGTGAATGAATAGTATGAAGGAATGAGAAAACTGCAATTTCTTCTTTAATCTTTATGTTGATTAATTTTCTTTCTTTTTTATGTTGATTTCAATGTTTCAAAGATTCACACACTAATTGGAAACGTTGTTAACTTTAATTTTCACACTTTGAAATAAGTATTAAGTTTTTATATCTTAGAGCATTCCCTTGAAAATAACTGAATTACCATAAAAATGCTTTGAATCAGTTTAATAACATTTTTGTATTTTGTAAGAACAAATAATTTCGCCTTAAATTTATTTAAATTTAACTAGAGCTTTTACTGTTAAATGACATGTATATAGTGCTACATATTTATTTAAAATATTTTGTATGTTAAACTGTACAGTAGTTATAATTTAAAAAGATCAACTATTTTAAAACAATGCTAAATTTTATAATAATGCTCTTTACTTTTTATTCTATCTATAATTATTAATCTTACTGCTGGGCAATAAGCTAGCATTACCAGGAAGGAAAGCAAATAACAAAATTTTATTGTTCGTATAACAACACTGTAGGAACAGAACATAATTTGTTAAAAATATGATGGTAAACAGGGTTTAAAATAAGTAGAAACCATTATCGCTTCTAGTAGCTAAAAACTGATTTGGCATCGTGCAGAATTGGCTATGGGTGACAGATACGAGCAATTCATTCCATACTTCTCTAAGCCTATGCCACACTTTTTCAATCGCAGTGACTGGAGAGTAAGGACGGCCCAATTTGTTAGCAACACATGATCATACGTTTTCGATGTGTAAAAGATCTGGGGAACATGTTTTGAAATGCAGCAGTAGTGGTGAAGGTTGGTCAAGACATAACGGACAATCTGCGATGTTGTGATATTTTTCTGAAAAATAATGCCTCCTGTGCCTAGAACATATGACCCGAAAACCGGCCTAAATATTTCAGGAACACAGAAAGGCAATTAGAAATTAATATGAAGATACCTAACCACTCCCTTTGAAAATTAGGCTAATATAAAAATATTAATACTGTAAGATATATATCACTTAGAATTTATTGTGAGACCGATTAGACCTGAATTTTAAAAAAAATGTTTTAACAGCAAACGATAAAAATAAATTTTAAATTGAGATATTAGAACACTTTCATTTTTTATAAGCGATACAAAATGTAAAGGAAAATTTTTTACCACCCACTAGAGCAGGGGTGTCCAACACGCGGGTCGCATGTGGCACACCAGTGCGTAAGTTGCGGCCCCCGCCGACTCTTTTTAAAAAATTTTAAATATCAGATTTTTAAAGTTTTTTCATTTTGAAATTTATTTGAGCGAAATTTATATATATACAATGTGTATTTGCCTGCTACCTGTTCTTGTTTTAAAATAAATTCTTTTTGATAGTAGAAATGTTCTTTAAGATTCAAATAGATTTATATTTTATCAAACAGTTACATTGGATTTTACTATAGTAAGTTATTTTTAATAAATTTCGAATTGTATCTCTCATGCATATCCTTTACTATGGATGGTAGATGATTCTCTGTGTGTTCGACTTTCGTTTTTCCTCCTCCTTTTCTGTTTGGAGTGCCCAAAAAGCATGAGGCAGTCAGAGATGTTTTTTAAAGTTTAAAAAAAATTTAAAAAACGGTTAAGATAAAGGACAATGTATACTTAATGGTTTGTGAATGACAGCACTATAAAATTTCAACAATGAGTAATGAAAGATCAATTCATAGGAACACCGAAATTTTCAAAAAATGGCAACTCTAATACTTTAAACATTATTTTATCATTGTATTATTATATTATATAAACAGTATTATATATTATTTTTATCTGTATACATGAAAAATAATGAAAGCAATAAAATAATAATTCATTCTGTTTTAAATTTTCACTTCAATAAATGTTTTTTTTTTCCAAATCTGATATAAAGGTACATATTTTTATGTGTGGCCCGCGAGATTATAATGTTTTCCGAAGTGGCCCGCAAGGTCATTTGGGTTGGACTCACCTGCTGTAGAGCATTTGTATCTGAAAAATATTTTTAAAAGCCGAGGAGGTGTCTTTACTTCTGATCATGATTTTTGTTACGTATAATATAAATCCAGGGTTGGTAAATACCAGCCTTGTTTTTGTTTCCCGCAAAGAATTTTTTAGCGGTCTGCCAAGATAGACAGAAAACGAAATAGATGGAAATTGTTCTCAGTATTTAGGTCAACATATATTTGTGTGCAAAGTTTTCTTGCATGAAGATCAAAAAGGGTAAATTTAGATGCAAGTTGGCTGGCATTAACTTTCAGTCTGTGATGAAAATTTCGAAAAGCAATCTCACTGCTCATTTCAAAAGAATGTAGAAAAGTGTGATTTGTCTCATTAATCTGATTCTAAAGTTAATTGTGTTTGCCTAGATGTGAACTTAGCACAATAAATAAATTGAATAGAACTGACAGTATTTTATTTAACTTATATTTGTTAATTTTTTTATGATACAATTTATGCACTTTCTGAGATGTAAAATTAATTAATGTAATCATTTTAAAAAAGTGATGCTCCTCCCAGGATCATCTGCTTGCACAATGCGGCCATTGAGTCAAAACAATTACCCAACCTTGTACTGAAACATTATGATTATCAATTTACTATAATTATGCCAAGCTAAATTAGAAAAGTAATAAAAAAGTAACAAGAGGCAGATAATCATAGCAGCCCCACAAAGCAGAAATAAAAACTCGAGAGAAAAATAGCTTTTTTAATTAATACATAACGAATGCTTGCTCTATATCTTTTCTTGTACAAATATGTGTAAATTACTTTTGTATTTTTTATATTTATATTTTTTCTTGACACGAAAACAGTTCAACTCTTTCCAAATAAGTGTATTCAAAAAATTCTTTCAAAAAACGAAGAATATTAAAAATAACGCATTTTTAATTCAATATTGTAAAACTCTTAATTCTTCCAATATATTTAAGAAAATCCAAAGCTAATTTCTGTCATCCAGTCCAAAATATAATTGAAATTTTTAGTAAGAAGGAATATTATATATATTGAAATTTTTCGCAAGTAAAATGAAGCCTTCTGCATTATCGAAGCCCCTGTCAATTCCGAGAAACAGGTGTGCTTCCTTAAAGCAATTATTAACGGAAGCGAGAATTCGATCCGTTTTTTACACATATGACTTTAGCTAACTTCATTACTAAGAGCTCTTAATTAGCAAACGATAATTGGATTTTTAATGCGTTTCCGTTTCACTCAGAAGTGCATTTAATCATATTGATGTGAGCTAATGAAATGCGAATGATATTCATTTTCAAATGAGCTCCAAAGGATTATTTAATTCTTCCAATACTTCAAACGTTATTTTTCTATTGACAATTTTTGAAGTAAAATTCATGAAATTAATCTACTTTATCGTATTGAAAATGAAAGAGAAAATAAAATATCGACTAATAACGAAAGACCCTATTAAATAATTAATCCAGCAAATTTTTCAAACTTATTTTTAAAATCTGAAACATTTAATTTGAGATAGATATGTTTTGAAAGCTTTCAAAGGAATAATGCGAAAACCTACAGTTTTTAACGAATAATAATCTTATTATTTAAAAAAAAATTACAATTTATTTTTTTAAAAAAATATACTTTTATTAGTAGTTTGTATAACTGAAGATGTTTTGCTCAAAATAATACATTTAAACATAAAAAGCTAGTGATATTGAATGTTGTTTATGTTTCATTAATCATAATTTCATGGCCTTATTGTTTTTTAAATAGGTTAAATTAATTATTGCCTACATTTTGTTAATTAATCCAAAAAAGAGTTCTTTTTTTATTGTCTTAATATCTTCCACGCAATGTTACAAATACATTCTGCAGACCATAATATTGATTCCTCTAGCTTGAAGAGCTGTAGCAATGTAAATAGGTTTCCTACTTTCCTTGCAAACTAATGTTATTAATGATGTGCTCTCAAACTTACAATACTTGCGACCTGATATTCAATCATACTTTTCATCGCGCCCCCTCCATTCAATAACAATGGGTTGAATTCGAAAATACAATACTTTGATGCTAAAGCTACCATACGGTTTTAACCTCTTAAGTGTCACTGGCGTATATAAACGTATCGCTCAGTCAGTGTGTAAATATACGTTTTCCAAAATACGATATGTTCTGATCACTCCTATCCATAAAAATATTCCGAAGGTTTTGGAATGCAATAAAATGATCTTGACAGTGTTTGCGAAAAATTTACTTATTTCAGAGGATTTGTGTGTTTATTTATTCCCTATCTCGTTCCTCCAATACATCACATATGCGTACATACAGGCAAAACTGTGACTTTGAGAAAGGAATCACGTAACTTTTAATCGGCAATTAAGGGATTAGTTATAAACCGTACAAATTATCACGATAAGTGTTAATTTTTGCATATAATTTTATATATGATAAACCCCTTGGGTCACTGGTAATTATTAATTTTGTTCTTAACCCAGTGCTTCTCAAACTTTCAATCCTGGCGCCCCCTTTTCGATCACAATTTTTATCGCGCCCCCTTATACATTAATAATGTACTGAATGCAATAATAATGCACTTTGACGCTAAAGCTACAATAGGCGATCTTAATTATAAACCATACAAATTACTAACATAAGTATTAAATTTTGTATACTACTTTTAAGCAAAAAAATTAATTAATTAATTAATTAATAGGATAATTATTATGTTATTTTTCCTTTCTCTAATTTTTTAACTGAGCATATTGCAAAATGCGATGGTTGCTTAGAAGACAAAAAATAGATATCAGCTAAATATAGAAAAAGAACTCAGAGGGTCAATTTCTAATCATAAGCATTCCTTATAAAAACTTTGCTTTCCAAGACAAGCTCATAGAAGTCGTTAATACTTATTAAACTTGTTCTTAATTTAGTTTTATTTAATTAGTTATAAAATATTCTGTGCAGCACTGATACATTAAAAGTATACCGGCTGAAGTGCCCGCTCTTTGCACGAGTTCATTTATAAGAAAATAAAACCTTATTGATATAATAGCTGAATTGTAAGGGGAGCAAAGCCAAGTGCTCGACAATGTTTACAAAAACGTAAAATGATTTTTTTAAAATAGTTGCTCAAATTATAATTAGTTTTAAGCGAATTGTAATTATAAGCCTCACGGAATTAGCATTTATAATTGATGTTAAACAGTAGCGCACTCAGGAATTTTTCAAGGGGGGGTCCGGGGTCGAAAGTTCATCAATCTTGTATCAGGTTCCTTTTGATTTTGTGGATTTTGGGGAACAAAACACAGTTAAAACTAATTCTTGAATAAATAATTAGCATTAATCAATAAAATTAATCATTAATAACAAATACTTAATTAAATTTTGCGTACTATATACTTATAATTATAATCAATTGGAAAAAAATCAAGGGTTTGGGGGGGTCCGGACCTCGCCCCTTGTGTGCGCCACTGATGTTAAATAATGATCAATAATATAAAATATCGATGAAGAATAATTGTATTATCTTTAATATTTAAAGCGAAAAGACTTTAACATTTTTTAACCCGGGAGCAGGTGCGCACTCGATACGGTCGAGCGGGGTTATTGAGTCACCCCAGTCCTTTTTTTTATAATTATTTTATTGTACACGATACAAATCATTATTCCAGTGAATAATTTAACTAAGAGAAAGTTTACTTACCTACTTTCAAGGACTTTTCAATATTTCTTTGGTAATAAATAAACAGTTTTGCCAGAATTAACGATTTCGTAATCTGTGTGTGTCCCGCGCGACCACTTAAGGGTAAAAAGTATATTCAGTATGATAATATTTATGTTATTGCTAAAAAAATTGTGTGAAACGTTTTTCGTTATGCTTTATATGTTGAGAATACTTATAAAAATATGTCTTGGTCAAGTAATCCTTCATAGTGCTTGTGTGTGTGTATGTGCTCTCCATGGTTTTCCAAATACCATAAAACTATTTTGCATGGAAAAAGTGCAACAGAGAACACATAAGAGAGGGTTCATAACTAACTGTACCAATAACTTAAAAGGTCAAACAGATTACAGCTATAATGTGCAGTATTTCAAAAATAATGACAGTGATGAATTTTTTATGTTCCTAAATTTTTTCGATTCTGGATCTGGGATCTGTTTTTCTCTAGAAGAGTAGAATGTTAGAGGTTCACAAAAAGAAAGCGCAATAAAAAAATCTCTCATCATGGGATTACAGCAAATCAAATAAAAGTTTTTTTTATTTGGTTATAGGATCAAAGATAGCTAATTAGGTATTGAAGAAGTTTTTATTTTTGATGGCTTAATATCGCCTATAAATTATATCAGAGTAAAAGTGCATATTTTTATTTTGTCTGAAAGTATTTTGTTTTAATTCATTCCAGTAAACTAATTATTTTTTAAATCTTTTATTTTCTATATGCTCGAGCCACCCTGTAAGGTCATCGCGCCCCCTAGGGGACGCGCCCCACAGTTTGAGAAACACTGTCTTAACCTAGTATTGCTAAATTAATGATAAAATTACATTATGCAGTAGTGATACATTTATATGTAAAGAGTGTTTTTTTTTTACAGGTATAGAAGTTTAAGTTGGCGTTACTTTCCAAGATGGCGACCGATTTAACAGCTGTCAAGTGATTTATTCTCAGTTTGGTTTGGCAATTCATCAAAACGATCATCAAGCAAGACGTAGATTCGTCGAATGGGCCCAAAACGAGACTGCCGTTGTTCCCGATTTTCATAAGCGAATTTTGTTTAGCGATGAAGCGCACTTCTGGTTGAATGGCTACGTCAACAAACAAAACTGCCGCATTTGGAGTGAAGCTAATCCACAAGTGTATGTCGAAACACCGTTACATCTAGAAAAACTGACTGTTTGGTGCGCTTTATGGGCTGGTGGAATCATTGGTCCGTACTTCTTCAAAAACGATGAAGGCCACAACGTTACAGTCAATGGTAATCGGTATAGAGCCATGATTACTAACTTTTTCATTCCTGAATTGAACAATTAAGATGTCCAGGAGCTGTGATTCCAAAAAGATGGCGCAACATGTCACACAGCTCGTGCCACAATCGATTTATTGAAAGACACGTTTGGTGACCGCCTAATTTCACGTTTTGGATCTTTGAATTGGCCTCCAAGATCTTGTGATTTAACACCCCTAGACTATTTTCTGTGGGGCTTTGTAAAGTCATTGGTCTATGCGGATAAGCCACAAACGCTTGACCATTTGGAAGACAACATTCGCCGTGTTATTGCCGATAGACGGCCACAAATGTTGGAAACAGTCATCGAAAATTGGACGTCCAGATTGGACTACATCCGAGCCAGCCGTAGCAGTCCTATGCCAGAAATCCTATTTAAAATTATGTAAATCTATTTTAAGTGTAAAATCCTATTAAATGCCACAAGATTATCTTTCGAATAAAAAAATTCATGTCAATCGAATAATGCATCGTCGTTTTATTGCAATTTAAAGTTCTATACCTCTAAAAAAACACCCTTTATATTATATCAGTGTAAATGTTTTTTTAAAATTTTTATTATGTCAGAATGTATTTCGTGTTTTACTTTAAATATATTAATACTTTTTTTTAAACATTCTTTTGTTTACGACTTTTCAATAGGCTCGCGCCCCCTCCTAGGGGCGTCATGTCCCCCTAAGGGGCACGCCCCACAGTTTGAGACGCGCGGTATTAATGAGTAAATTGCATTAATAATATATTACAAATTTTTAATAACAAGTACAATGCATTTTAATTGCCTTTACATACAGTAACTATACCGTAAATATTTTTTAAGGTGTATGATCTTCTAAGGATGAAAGGGAGTTCCTCGAAATTGCCAAATTTTTCTGAGGGTTCTATGAGTCCATAATGTTTGTAGACCTATGTTCTATGCCAGGGATGGCCGACCCAAATGACCTAGTGGGCCACTTCGGAAGAGCTTTACGATCCCGCGGGCCGCATATAAAAATACATATCTTTATATTAGTTTTGGATCTATTGCAAAGATTTGTCGGGGTGAAAATTTAAATTATATTATTGCTGTTTTCATTGTTTTTCGTGTATACAAACATAGATAATATGATAATAATAATGCAGTGATCAAATAGTGTTTAATTTATTTCATATATTGGAGATATCTGTTTCTCAACTCTTTCACTTAATTTTTGCAAGTTGATCTCAATGCATGTGTTTTTGCGTATCGTAATTATTGATGTTGCAGATTTCCGTGCGTTAAGTTTCAGCATGATTTATGTTTGATAAATTTCAATTTAGAAAAAAAAAAGAGATCCTCAGTAACAGAAGGATCGTGATAAAATAATAATAGTTATGGGATTTATTTTTTTACGAAACAAAAACCTTTAAACAAAAATATTATACAAAATAGAGTCGAACTTTAAAAAGTTGAAAATAATCTCGCGGGCCGCAAAATTATACAAGGCGGGAAACATGCGGCTACAGGGCTACGGGTTGGGCTTCACTGTTCTAAGTCAATAATAGAGGCTTTCGAATACATCGTCGGTTACCATAGCGTATATGGCAGGGCTTCTCAAACTTTCAGAATTCGCGACCCAATATTCAATCATAAATTTCATCGCGCCCTCCTCCATATAATAACAATGTATTGGATTCAACAATACTATATTTTGACGCTGAAGCTGCTATACGACTTAAACCTTTTAAGTGCCGCCAACGCATATAAACGTCTCGATCAGCCAAAGCATTAATTTTCTGGACGTATATATACGTCTATCCAAAGTACGATCTTTTTTGTGCACTGCTATCCATGAAATTATTTCGAAGGCTTTGGAATGCAATAAAAGGACCTTGACAGTGTTTTCTATGGATTTACTTTTATTTCAGAGGATTTATTTATTTATTCCTTTTCTTCCCCTCCCCACAAAAAACCCCCCATTGAAATACGTGCGTCTACATGGAAAAGGGTGTCATTGGGGAGCGAATTGCGTAACTTTTAAACGGCAGTTAAGGGATTAATTATAGAACGAGCAAATTATCAAGATAAGTGTTAATACAAGCCCATGAGGTCACTGGTAATTATCAAACTTATTCTTAACTTATTAGTATAAGTAAATTACTTATAAAATACATTGTATACAGTACTGCTGCATTTTTAAGTGTATTATATCAATGTAATCGTGATTTTATTTTTTTTATTTTATCAGAAAGTATTTTATTTATTTACTTTCAGTAAATTAATAATTTTTTAAATAATATTTTGTTTCGACTTTTCAATATGCTCGCACCCCCTCTTAAAGTTATCATGCCCCTCTAGGGAGGCGTGCCCCACAGTTTGAGAAACACTGCTATAAGGTGTAATGCGCAGCGAACAATTCCTTCTGAAAACTTTGCAGCTGCTCCTTAATTAAGACTCCTCGCACTTTGAAGTATGGTTGCTCTTCTGTTGGACTGAACAACTTTAGCAATTCTCCTTTCCGACCTAACTTTCACCAGACTGTGACGACAATCAACCTGACGTTGAGACCTGGTTTTCTATTTTTCATTCCACTCTCTGTGAACATTAATAACTGCAACTCTCAAATTTTTTACAAGTGTAGGCGTTTTAATGATATTCGTTCCTATGTTTCTTTCGATTTTTCTCAACCATTAAACACAATTAAATACCTTTCTTTTTTTGCCTATTTCCTACAAGCAACACAGTACAATTTATACTTCTCTATTTCTATATTCCCTATTAATAGATATCTTACTCTCCAGTGACAATTACGTGAAGTTATACTTGATTTCCGTTCAAATGTTGAGTGTGTGATACCCCGTGGGCTGAGGGTATCATCTCATCGTCCACGCGATCTATGTTTGAGGGAATGAAAGATTGACCATTAATACCTTCCATAATTAAAATTAGTTTATTATGATCTCAATTTATATTTAGCAAAGCAACAGTAGTCTAAGAAGCTTATGATCAGAAGTGATGAGACACTGGCTGTAATTTTAACAAATAGTGCAATAGACCACCGAATCTATATTTATAGATGATTTCCTAACTTACTAGAATCAACTCTAGTATTAAAGATTAATCTAAATAATTTTACCGCTATTTCACAGCGAATAGCTTCAGTCCTTGTATCGTCAATATATTCTTCGATACAACTTGATCCCGCTAAGGGATAATCTTTTGGTCTCGGACCAACTTAGAAATCTACTTCCCTGGCACTATTAGACTGACTCATAGAACTCTCTTAGACACTTCTCTTAGAACTTCACCTAGCGCTTTACGCGAAACTAACCTTCCAATATATACAATTGCTAATCTGCATAACCGCGTTCTCTTCTTGGGTTGGTTGGAAAGTATTGCCATTCTAGCCCCAAAAAATCCCAAGAGGATTATTAATAGAAGTACAGATAAAGCTCCGTCACAAGTGGTCATAGTAATTTGGCCACTCAATGTACTATATATGAATAAAATAAGTAATTCAAGAGAATATCCTACTAAACAAAGATTGGTAAACAGACATTGCAATAATTTGAAATATTGAGCAATTAAAAAATGTACAGAAAGAAAGAGAATCATTTGTCTGAAGAAGATTACTATTATGATTTCTAAGGCTGCCACTGGTTTAGGACAGTGAAATAGGGAGGGGTATTGTTTTGTAGAATCCCAGCTTTCCCCTTCAGCAAAAATTTTCGATTTACAATGAAACAGAATCCCATTGAAAGTTAAGCCTATATCTACACGTGGGATGAACCAAAACATTAAAATAAAAAGAGTTGATGAATATTTAAAATAGAATTTTCCTCAAGAACACGGCAGTTACAAGAAGATAATTTAAAAAAGATTCAAACAAGAAAAACAAACACAAAAAACTTACCAATAAATTTATAGGACAATATTACCACTACTACAATCTCGTGGCGATATAAAAGTGATTGATGTAAATAATTAAAAAAACAATCCCGCCACCTAGAAAGTCTTTTTTTTTAAAAAACTAAACAAAGCGTAAGGTAGATTAAAATTGATGTAAAAATAAAATAATGATTTTCTTTAATGCTACGATAATTCTGAAATATATTTACAAATGAATTCACATGGATAGTTGTAATCAAGACAATAATGACAAATTTTTTTATAATTAAGATGTTTTAATTCATTTTTAGGATTTACTGTTTAAGAAATTTAGAATAATATTTCTAAAAATGGATGTTTGTGTGTAGGTTGCTACACCCAAATGTTATTTTTATAATGTTGAATTCAAAAGTGTTTCTTTTATCAAAAATATTACCTATTAGGAATTTTCCTTAACGTTTAACTGAAAATCCAAAAAGTTCACTGACTCTTAATTGGTTTTTAATGAGCTCAAATATTTTACATACTAATTAAAAATAGGAACTCAATCAACTTTACAGCTAAAAATATTTGTCATCTATGTATCTAAATAAGTAACAATATATATATATATATATATATATATATATATATATATAACTTTAAAGAATATGGAGCACAAATAGTCATGAAATAATTAGAGAATTTTGATAACTTAAAACTATTCATTCAGCCAACAAGCTCCTTTTTGAGCACTTAAAAGTATTTAATTGTAAATTCTGTAACATTCTTTGAAATTTAGCTAATAAAAATTTGTTTAATAATAGTTGTGCAGCCAGCCTAAATCATTTCTAAATCGCAAACAAGAAGTTAATTTATTACTGATTAACAGATTCAACTGTATTCATACGAATTGTTTGTGTCAATAAATACAATAAACAAGAAAATGAAATAACATACACATATTAATATTTCAATTTTAATACATAAATATAAATAGATAGTAATGAAGATATTTCTATCTCTTTCGTTGTGTGTGTGTTCTCTTTCTTATTCATTATCAATGCTACATACACAATGTAGACATACGTATGTATTTTATGCATATAATAACAATTTTTGTTGTACTGTTGAAGGAATATTTAATCTAAATTTACACAACACCTATTGGTTTCCAAAGAGCTCTCTTTCTTACATGTTCAATAAACTCCAGTAAGTAAGGTTTTTAAAAAATTTTAGCAAATTTATATTAAGTGAACAGCAATCGCGCGAATTTAACTACTATAAATGAAGTTTACCAACGTGTTAATAGCTAGGAATCAAATGGTAGAATATTTAATGGTAATATCTCTATTTGAATATTTTAAAGTGTCTGTAAACATTTTGAATCATTTTATTATGTATTTGAATTCAGAATAATATCTCCAATATATTCTATATTTCAATAAAATAAATTGTTCAACTCAAAATAAATATTTTGGTGTTATATATTACTGAAAATTTATCAAATTCTAATAAAATGAATATGAAATGAATTCATTTAGACTAGTAATTGTCTGTTTTTAAAACGGCTAACTATATTCCTCGTGCAATAATATATGTTTATTGTAGCTCATTTACATCACCATAACCGATATAAATAGTCTTAAGTACTTGTAAACTCCTTTAGAAGTCAATTACACTTCTTGTAGAATCTATGGACTGCCAGAGTAAGTTTGTATTAGTATGGGTTAAGACAGGGATGGTCAAAGAGCAGCCCGTGAGTCACATTTGCCACTTCAGGACACTTAGAAAAAGTGGTTCACTCCTAGGAGAGCCCACACCCTTGGCGCGAATTACTTTGGTAGGCGATAATTGCGCCATCTTGGTAGCCCTACTTTTAAATACTACATATGGCAACCCTAACTATTTCTAGCATTTTCGTATTTTGTGGGCACGCATTTCGAATTTCATTTTGTTGTTGGGCTCCGGGGTGGCTGCGTGTGTGAGCGAATATACTTTAGAATTTTTCAATTTGTTGAATGCGAAAGGTAAGAAATAATTGATTGAATGGTGTATGGAGGAAGGATTGATTGCTTCGAGTCATGAATGTCTTAAATGTAATGATCGGCATGATGTAACATGGTCGGAAATAAAACTCTCTTCGAAATCGTACCAGCCACGCCGAATGTATGTTCGACCATTACCTCGCAGAATAAATATGGTGGCGCTCACACGATCATTCGCTTAGCGATGAGACCTTTAAGGATTTTTTAAAACCTCTTGTTACGCTGTACCCTCCACTCGGAAAAGATCAGCAGTAAGAAAGCAAGTGCTGTTTTTATATTTTTTTTATCTTAAATGTTTAATTTCTGTATTGCTTACATATATTTTCATTATGCAACCCCTTATTTCGCTATATTTCCTTCCCGCCATTGCCGGGTTCACTTGGCGCCATCTTGTTCTACTTGGTGCTTTTTTCAGTTTGTCGCCAAGGGTGTGGGCTCTACTAGGATTTTACCGAAAAAGTAAATGTGGAAAAAATGTTCATTATGTGTGTCGGTCGACATACATTTAAGAGGTAAGTTTCTTACGTAATGATTAACAAAAGTAAACATAATGCAAGTTGGCTGACATTAACTTATAGGCTGTGATGAGACTTCAACAAGCAATCGCATTCCTGATTTAAAAAAAAAATGTAAGATAGCGATAGGGTACGCATTGGAGCTACAGGTTATGTGAAATAAGAGCAAAAAGTTAGTTTCCATTACTTTATTTAACTTATGTATTAGTTTTTATGGTAAAACTCATACCTTTTCTGAAATGTCAAGTTAAGAATGCAAGCATTTTAAAAAGAGATGAGGCCCTCCGATATATTCAGCTCTACCATAATATGGTGCTCCAGCCAAAACAATTGCCCTCCCCCATGGGTTTATATGATATATCAATATTTCATTCTTCATATTTTAAACACACAATGTCAATAATTTTAACAAATTTGACAGTTATATTTCGAGCAAATTGTTTATAATGGATCACAAAGATTTCTAAGATGAAATAAGATTTTATAGATTATTATGAAAACTGTGCAATCTCTTAACATCTCAAAAACAAATTTAACTTATTTTTATTTTTAGTACTTAAATTGATATTTAGTACTTTAATATTTAGTATTTTTATTATATACTTCCAGGTCCTTATGTTTAGTTTAAACGTGCCAAATCTAATTGCATCGCCAATCTAATTTATTCATGTGTGAAACTCAAAACAGAATTAATGCAAATTATTTTAAAATTTCGCCAATAAAAAGGAGACCAATTTTTTTTAAAAAAATAAGACTAATTTTGTCATCAAATGATTAAGCAATAATCCTTTCAAAATGCTTCTGAAAACAAAAGTACTTAAAAGCACTTTTTCTCCTTCTGCCATTTTTTCTTGCCAAGTTCCAACTATAAAAAGTTTAATACAGCCATAATGTGTTCTTAGTGACGTGCCAAAGAATAAAAACATAAATGGAATAAAAAAAAGGAAAAGAAAACTATCTTATTATCCTCCTTTTTATTTCACGAACATCTTACAGAGATAAAGGTGCTAGGAAAAGAAAAAGAATGAGAAAACTCTTCGAGATTTTTCTCTTGAGGGTCATTATCAGCAATCCCAAATGGTAAACTGGCGAGTACTTTGGACAGGAATGTATTCCAAATGACAGGAATTAATTTCTTTTTATCCCTCCCCTTTTATGCCCTGTGAAAAGAATTTAAGAAGCATGGAACAAGAGAAATATAAATGTTTCTTCTTGTAACCTAAGATAAAGTTTCCAATTTTGAACGGGAAGCGAAAGTGTTGTGTTTCAAATGTGTTACCATGAGTGTTTGGTTTTAATAAAAACACTCCACAAACCAATTTTTTTCTTATTAATTCTTTAAGCTCTCAATAATTTTTCTTGATACAAAAATTACATTTCATAGTTTTTGTTGTTGTTGTATGTGAAGTCATATATATGTGTGTATGGAGCAACAAAACACGATGCATAAAAATCCCTTTCTCTTGGACGTAAATGGAAATATTAGGAGCTCTCTGCATTGTCAGGCTTTGGGTCCCCAATCCGGAGGCTGGCAAAACCGTAGCATCAGGTTTTGGGCCCCTAGAATCCTGGACCCCCATATGATGGGGAGGGGGAGGGAAAGCGTACGTTATGCCACTGTATTTTCTGCATTAAAAAAGATGAAGAAGGAAAAAGAAAATAACGGGGAAAATATTATAAGAATATTATAATCATATGTTCAAGCAAAGGAAAATGATTATTATTGATAAACTATGTAGGTAATTTTTGGGAAATATATGAGCACTAGGTTGCTGCTGGTAACTGCTTGCGTAAGCTATGATAAAGTGTTATATATTTTTAACATGTAAAATGAAATGAGACTGGCATAAAAAGATGGTGTCTATAATTAAAACACTTAAACATTATATGCCGGATTACAATTGAAATGTATACTAACCTAAGGAAAATTTGAATTAATATCCAATTCATACATATCTATACATATAATTTAAAAAATATTATAATTTAATTTTTTTTTTTATAATTCAATTTTCTTCAATTGTAAAATTTACTCAATATGACCTTGCTCAGACATATTATCAATTACTTCATTCTAATGAACTGTTGAGCTTTTTCATGGTTTATAGTTACTTATAATTCTCATTTATGTTCTTGAGAATTTGAAAGCGTTCTTATGTTTAAATTCATCCATAGAGGTGGAAGACTAGAAACTTAAGAGAGTGACTTAAATTCACATTACTGTGCTCAATCAGTGATCGTTATGCAGAATAACTAATGATTGTTTTTTTTTTTATTTTTGAGTTTCTTTCCTCAAATTAATTTGTATGGTGTTTGTGCAGATTTTATTTTGAAAGTATGTGTAGATGCTCTTAAGCTTTAAATATATGTAGAGAGAGACAGAGAGATTAAAACTATTTAATTAGCAACTATTATGAAGTAGTGAGATTAAAAACGATTGAATAAAGTTTATTATTTATGACTTTTTCAAATGAATACATATAAATTTTATACACTAAGTTCTGTTTCTCGCAAATAATTCCCAGTATGATGCTGAATTCCTTACATTGTTGATAACTTTTTAAATATTTGTTTTGAAAGGCATTTATTAACCAAATATTTTGTAAAGATATCTAAAAAATACTAATTTAATATTCGATACATATTAAACGAAAATGAGGCTTTATACTACAAAAATACTTAATTAAGAATGTAGAAATAAGTCAAAGATATTCCTAAATAATTGTAAGGAATATTTTTTTCAATATAATTTCTGTGATCTTGTTTTATTTCATTTCTAATCCTTTATTTTAAACCTTACTTTGTAAAGCAAAGGTACTCCAAAGATATTTCTTGAAAGTTTGCAGAATTTATATCAAAGTATCCTATTTAAATCTACTAAGATTTTAAAATGATACACATCATGTAATTTTGCATCGTACTATAGTAGAATTTGATAATTTAATATGAAGAAAACGAAAATTAACTCTGAAAGGTTACTGAATATTTTTTATAATATTTATAAATTTTGTTATTCATATTGCAACCTACTTCCAGACTTTCGATAAGAACGATCGAGTAAGGAATATTCTTTTGTCTGATATTTCACACTTGACAGCAAGGTATTATTCTTTTTATAGTAGAAGCCTGTTGAATACCTTCCATAAATCTCATAACTTACCCAATTGCTCGAGTGAACTGTTCAAAAAATGCATTCTTGTTTTCTTTTCCTAAGAAATTGAATTCTTTATATGGTAAATTCAGTATGCTTTGACCAGATGTCTTTAAATTTTTTTGCAGAATAAAACACAACATTTAAATAATCTGTTTATTTTCTTTCAATCAAACATTTTATGTAAAATTCTTCATTAAGTCTCATGTAATTTATTTGAATTCCATATGTAAATGGAATATAGTTTCATTAGATATGTGTAATTTATTATTGTGGTTAGAAATATATATGTATACACTCATGTCCATAAATTAAGGATAATTCAGAATCACACAGAAATTGAACTCTAAAATAAAAATTTCACCTGTAGAATTATCACATATACCTTTACGAAGAATATGCAAATTACAGGAAACCACCAGATGGCGCGGATAGTAAGTCACAATGACGAGAGTGTAAGAGAGGGGTATATAAAGAATGGTGGCAAATAAGTAAAATTGTTCACAAGCGCTTTAAAAGCCTTTCAGTGCATCCAAGCATTTGGATGATTTTTTACATGGTAGAATTATTGGACGACTGGAATATGGACGTACCCAGCTGAAAGTATCCAAGGAACTTTGAATCACCCAGAGTGTCATCTCCAGGCCTTGGCAACGATTTCAAGATGATGGTAATGTGAGTAGATGTTACAGCACAGGTCATCCCCGAGTTACAACGCCAAATGAGGACCGGTATATTTGTCAGTTACTGCCAAAAGAAACAGACGGAGCACATCATCAGACTTGTCTCGTCAACTCCCTTCAGCTACCGATACGACAGTTTCAAGGCAGACCGTGTACAGTCGCTTAGGGCGCATTGGTCTATATGCTCGTAGGCCTGTCAGATGTGTTCCACTTACCGCAACTCACTGTCGCCTACGATTAACCTGGAGTAGAGAGCATGCATTGTGGACAACACGACAGTGGTCTTGTGTGATGTTTTCCTACGAGTACAGGTTTAGTTTGCAGTCTGATTCTCGCCGGACTTTAATATGGAGAGTGCCAGGCACTCGTTACCATCAAGAGAACCCCATTGAACGCCACCGTTACGGTGGTGCAGGATGGCTCGTTTGGGGAGGAATTATTCTTGGTTCCAGAACTGACTTGCATGTTCAGAGTGTAACGATGACAGGCCACATCTATCGGGATGTCATTCTGGAACAACATGTACGTTTGGTTCGGGGTGCCAGGGGTGCTGAATTTCTGTTTATGGATGACAACGCCCGTACTCACCGTGTAAACATTGTAGACGAATGCCTTCAATAGGAGGATATAACCCGTATGGATTGGCCAGGATACTCACCGGACTTGAATCCAATACAGCATGTGTGGGATATGCTTGGCCGACGAATTGCAGCCCATCAACTCCCTCCCACCTGTCTACCGGAAAATCGGAGGGCATTGCTTGATGAGTGGTGTAATATTCCCCAAGATCAGATTGATAATTTGATACTCAGCATGTCTAGACGTTGTAAGGCCTGTATTGCATCGTCCAGGAGGCATACTCTGTATTAACCATCATACTAACCATGTTATACTATTTTTTGTAAATAGGTTCTTTTTTGAAATTTGCTGTAAAAATCGCAATTTTTATTAATTATGTCAAACATATAGCATCTTTTTTGCTCTTTACCTTTTGTGTGAATTAAATAGACTTTACAAATAAGTCAAGTTTGTTTTGCTTCTGTCTTTTTCTTTGCCTGAACTTCATTATCCTTAATTTATGGACATGAGTGTATATACATATATGTATATTTATATTGGGTTCCGGTAGATAATAACTGTCAAGGAAGAATTTTCTTCCCCTACGTAAAAGTAATTTGTTCTTCAACTGCATAATTTACTAATAAGTCCAACATACTGCTTAAATTTTTCGAACTTTATTTTAGCCATATGAAGACAACATGAAATTTTCTTCCGATATAAAAAATTTGAAACTTGCCTGAGCATTTCTTAAATTTATTTTGTATGAAGCATTACATTTTATTTCTTATTCTTTGAGAAATAAATCAAATATGAAGTATTAAGATATACTTCAATTTTTCAACAAGAACATTTTTATAATACATATACATATAGTGACCAATATTAAGTAATAACCATGATATAAAAATTAGCTTTTTTTCTAATGTTTAAATATATGGTTTATTTATCTAAAATTGTACATCATTGAAAATAGATAACATGATTTAACATTTAAATTTTATGTAAACTTGAATATACATTTTCAATTAACATATTTTTTGGCTACATATTCACATTGTATTATCTTAGAAAATAAATGAGACACTAAATTAGTCTTTCTTTAAAATTAATTCTTAATCTATGAACGCAAAATTAAGCTTAGCAAGGAACAGTTTTTTGTCACTTTAATATGGCTAAATATTGCTAAAACGAACTCAGATAATGAAGCGTAATTTATTGCAAGTCAAAGGAAAATCATTAACCCTTGTTGGTATACATAATTGTTTATGATGTAAGTAAATTCTGTTACAGACATGAGAATAATAGCAGACATTTTCTTTTTTCTCCTCCTTTAAGGGCAGTCGGAAAGGTAAAATTTGATTTTTTTGACAATTTGAGATTTTTACATTTCCACATAGTACAGATTTTAACCTTTCTAAAAATACCTTACTTTAACCTCTAGGGTAAGTAGAAGCCCTAAAAATCTATTTTTAAATAATCGTTGAAACTGGGCCCCGCCCATTTGACAAGCGTAAAAGTAAACAAAGTTTTTTGTTTTGGCTTAAAAGTTGAGCGTCTGGTATAAATCAAAACATTTATCTTTTATTGTATAAATTGAGTCTTTTATTATTTTATTTCCTAACCCATTTGAAACTTCACTGTATTTTTAACGGTCAAATCAGTGTTTGTTTACACTTTCAAAACTGCGTTGTAATTTTGAACTCGCAAGTATTCTTTAACATTATTAAGCTTAAACTTTCAAAAAATTGCTATAATATATCGACTTTACCATGCCTAGAGCATCAACTAAAGTATTTAGAAACGAAAGGAGTTTTAATAAAGGAAGATGTAATAAAAGTAATGATGGTTGTGGTGAAAGCAATTCTACTGTTCCAAAGAACTCTGCTGATGAAAAGAATCGTGCTTATGGTGCAAAGCTTTGTACTAATGAAACTGAACCATCTTCCAGTGAGAGAAAAATTGTAAACATGGATATTTCATATTCGGATGAGGCTTTTTCTGGTTTCAGAAATGTTATTGTGGACATTAACCTTTTAGCTTGTGTGTTTTTTGAAGCTGTAAAAAGTATAAAGTGTGAAAAAACAGGACGCAGGTTGCACCTCAGTGAAAGTAACTGTGGTGAAGCTGTGAAGTTTCATAAAATGTCCTTCTTGTAAATATAACTATACTTTTTAACTCAAGAAATGCGATAGTTCTGAGAATTACGAACTGAATACCCGGCTAGTGTATGCTATGCGATGCATAGGTAAAGGTGCTGAGTCTGCTAGGATGTTTTGCGGTATCATGAATCTTCCCCCGCCACCCACAAAATTCTCAAAGTACAACCACATTTTACTGCAGGCAACAAGAGAAACCTTTGAACACAGTATGGCAGAAGCTGTTCGTGAAGCCGTTGATGAAAATGATGGAAAAAAGGACCTTGCTGTTGCTGTTGATGGTAGCTGGCAGAAGCGTGGTTTTTCTTCGAAGAATGGCTTGGTGACAGTCACAAGTGTTGATACCGGCAAAGTTATAGATGTCGAATTTTTTCAAAACATTGTATTTGTCGAACAAAACCAAGCATCTTCAAAATTGTAAGAGAAATTTTGAAGGCTACAGCGGTAAGATGGAAGTAGCTGGAGCTCTATCCATTTTCCAGCGTTCCAATGTTCGGTACACAAAATATTTAGGAGATGGGGACTCCAAAGCGTTTACTTCTATTGTCCAGAACAAAGTATATGGTGACCATTGCTCTGTCGAGAAATTAGAATGCATAGGTCATGTTATGAAAAGAATGGGGACACGTCTTCGACGCTTGAAAACTAAAGATGAGAGGTCAAAAACTTTCTGACGGAAAGTCTTTATGCGGAAGAAATAGATTGACAGAGGCGAAATCGACCGTCTGCAAGCATATTATGGTCAGCTATCCGCAGAAATTTGTCTAGCGTGAAAGACATGCAACAAGCCATATGGGCAATATTTTTACACAAGCTATCAACCGATGAAAAACCTCAGCATGGATTTTTTGTCCCTCTGATACAGATACGTGGTGCAAATTTAAAAAAGCAGAATTGTGACGGGAGACTTATCACAAAAATAGTTTACCTGTGGATGTTGTGGAGGCCATGCGACCTGTTTTTAGGGATTTAGCTAATCCAGAATTGCTAAAAAGTGTTTACATGGAGGTACGCAAAATCTAACGAAAGTGTAAATAATGTAATATGGTCTCGTGTACCGAAAACATTTGTACAATTAGAAGTTTTGTCACTGGGTACATATGATGCAGTTTCCTCATTTAATATGGGGAATGTATCAAAACTAGAAATTTTGAGAAAATGTGTATTGAGCCTGGTGATTACACGGTACAGGCGATGGAGTGCCTCGACAAACAGAGGTTGTTACGAGCAAAATACTATTGTTTACAAAAAACAAAGGAAGTTAGGAAGCAAAAAAGACTTAAAAGGAAGAAAGAAGATGATGATGAGCTACTAATAAATGCTGATGATTTAGTTGGGTGGAATGTTTTAATTAAAAAAGTAATTATACGTTAAAATCAATTTTTCTCAAAATGTCAATTTTTGATGTTCGATGTTCCTTTTCTTAGAAACTACTGTTCACAGGTATGTAAATTTTTATGATATATTCATAATGATGGCTAATATATACTGAAATGAGCTTTTTTGTAAAAAACCCCCAAAATTTATTTTTACAAATTTTTATGTGAAAAACGGGTTAACGTAAACTATGTTTGATAAAATATTTTATAAATTATGAAAAAATTCAAAATTAGCTAAAAGCTCATTTGAGTCTAATGAGAAATGTGTATTTTAATTATATGAAAAATTTCAAGCATGTACATGTAACAGATTTTGAGAAAATGTACCTCGAAAACAGCCAATTTAACATTGTCGGTAGAGAGGTTTCCGACTGCCCTTAAGAGAATTGTGCTTTTAAATTAAAAATAAAGTGATATTGTGTTAAAAATGCACATATTATAAGATTAACAATGATACTCCATTATGCCTTAATAGGTTTCTTATTCGATAATGTGTTTGCGTTTTTCGTATCAATTAGAATTAAAGTTATTTCGTATCAATTATTCATCCGGAAAAAATTTCTGTCTAATTATCATCATGATTTTTAAAATTCATTATAGCAAAACTATAAAAAAATGTTAAACACTAAATCTATAAAATTTTAATTTACGAAATTTATTCCTCTTTCCCCAAATCTCCGAATTAATTTTTCAAGGAGAATATCTTTTTACAAATTGTATAAAAATGAATTTTTTGGCTAAAAGTGTAAAAAATAATTAAAATAAAAATAAGGATAGTAAAAGAATGAATTTAAAACTTTTTTTTTACTTAAACTTATTGTTTCCAAATAACTTGTTTGATATTTTTAATTTAAAAAAGTTTAAAATTTTGTAGCGTAAATTATTTATAACTAAATTATCTAATTTCATTTATTCTCTCTACAACAGCTTTACACTTTAATAAATTTTCCTTGAAACAATATTATTGTTATATAGTTTTCGAATAGAATACATATAACCGCATGTCTTATGTTAAACCCTAGCTCTTTATTTTAAGACAATGCTTTTGACAAAATATACTACTATTATAAAATGTATATATATATATATATATATGTATGTAAGATTAACTAAACTATATATAATAAATGACGTATTTTTAGTTATAATAGTCTAACTCCGGCAGCCGTTGTAAATAGTCTAAATCCTGCTGTTCTAAAAATGTGCTGTTACACATGACACCTATTTTTTCAATGATTACAAAACTGAATAAGGAGAGCTATTGTCTACATATATTAAGCCAAATTACCATAAATTTTGACTGAAATTTTCATACAAACAAATTATGCCACTTGTTAACAATACTATTTTTTTGCATGCATATTAAGCAATATATATATGCTGCATTTTTAAAGTCAGAATCTAATAGATGTGTTACTTAATATTTACGAATTGCCATAAAAATTAATTTTTTATCCATATTTTTTATCTATGCTATTTTAAGTAAACAAAAGACAATGAGAAAAATTTTACAAATGAAAATATCGCGTAGAGTTTTCTTTTTTTTTTTTGTTAAGAAATTTTTAATTATTAGACTTCAATTCTTATCAGTAAGAAAGTTTACCAATGAAATAAACACATTATCCTCATATAATGATTGTTAATATCAATAATTTATATATACATATATATGCATACTGAAAAGTTTTCTTTAAAAATATAAATTTTATTGCTTCATTGATACGGTTTTCAATGCATATTATTAATACATTTAAACCATTGTATATTTAGGATTTTCAGAGTTAAATCTGGCTAAGAAATTTCATCTTCGACCAAATTATATAAAAAAAACATATATCATTCAATTTTTCAGCACCTTCCACATTTATATAAATGTAGATTTTCAAAAAATATTTTTAATAAGACTGTCTCACTAACTACCATCTTTATAAAAATACTTCTTACATCGATATATTTAAAACACGCGTAATTTTACTTGTGATAAAAGAAATTTTATCACAATCTTAATATCTTACGAACACGAATTATTTAATCAATTGCTAAATGAAAATGAATTTTTGAGTTAGAAAAGATTTGTTGTAAGCAGTTAGAAATTAAATGTCATATTACAACACGATTTTTTTTATAATTTGAAGAATTTGAAAATTCCTAGAAAATGCATTGATTACACACACACTAAAAAAATTACAAATCTCTATTTCCCTTGTCCATTCTCAGTGCAGCTCAACTCCGATGAGAAAGCAGTATGAGTAAAACGTGTGATTTAAGAAAAATGTAGTGTTACTCAAAATGCCAAACTTACTTTTCATTTTGTTTTCTCAAACATTTAGTTATTAAAAGTCAATATTTATTATACTTTTCATGTCCCAGCATTTCGAAATAGCACTTTTATTACAATGATTCTAAATTCTGAAAATATGCGTAATTCTGTAAGTATGTAAAACTATAAAACAAATTATAATTTCAGAACATTTCAAAATTTCATTACGAATAATTATTGTTGTTCAGTCTCAAATCACAACTCATTTACACATTAAATAGAGTGGAAAATAAATGATGTGGCTACGAGAGTTTCTAAATTTAAATAAAACATTTATTATTCACCCGGATGCATAAAAAAGGTTAAATATTATAGCGCACGCTGATCGCCGTCACATCCCTCCAAACGCATATAGAGAAATTTCCTCTCCCTTTCTTTTCGGAGCGCCTTTTCTCCTCCTGTTGCCACTCGAGAGAACAGAAACCCAAGCGCTCGCCCTTCATCGGGTCAATCACCCCTTCACTCCTTGGGTGCATTCACAACAACTGTCGTACGACTAGAAATTAAAAAAAGAGGTAAATTTATAAAATCCCATTTAAATATTAAGTCAGTGCCTGGAGTTTGTTGCTAACTCTGTCTAATTAAAGAAACAGAATTTAAAGACTTCAAATTAACGAAACATTTTCCGAAAAACAAAAATCATTTATGCTTCTCAATTTATTAAATGGTTCATGTCTGTAAAAGTTTTAATTAAATTTAAGTTTTGACGATAGAAAATTTAACACTAGCAGTAATGTGTGAATGTATAATCTCTTATATATATATATATATATATATATATATATAATATAGTATCATATATATATATATATATATATATATATATATAACTTCAGCTCTATAAATACAATTAATGGGTGAATAAACATGTCTGCGAATTTAAATTTTTGAAATCATCATATTTCGAAAAAAGCAAACAAATAATTGCATAAATTTGAGAATACTTGTATGGTTTTGATAGTGGTACACACATTTAAAATACAGTTGAATCTGTTCTTATGCGGTAGATAGGGACCACATAAAAAAATTGCACCAAAAAATATTCAAAAATTTTATAAATTCTAACATATTACAAACTTATAAAAAACATATAGTTTCTCATTGTATATACGCATAAGTCTTTAAAATGCACACACATAATTCCTCCTTACTTATCATAATCCAAAGTAAATCTTGTGACGAAGGATGGATGGTCAGTTGCTTGTAAATGTCATGATAACCAGCTATTCATGTTTGAAGCCCTTCTAGGAATTTTATACTCCTTTCTTAACTGATATCTATTTTAAGAAAATACTTTTCTAATTTGTTGGAAAGCTGGATGTCTGCATTTTTTTATCCGTTCTCAAGGAATCTGGATCTTCTTGTCCGTCTTCATAATCCATCAAATTATTGATAATGTCACTGCATTGAAAGTTTCTTCCTCAATCAAGTGCGGGCTGCTGGAGCGTTGAGAGAAAACAACTGAATGCGCATTGTTGGGAGACTGTTTATAACAAATGAACAGAGCATCTTGAAGTGTTTTCATTTCAGTGGCGTAACGTACACACACGAATCACCGGGTGGGGAGCAGGACTCTAGGGGCCTAAGGCCTGATTTACGCTAAATACGTATTTACCCAATTTATAAAATATTGAAGGCAAAACCAGACTTTCAGGGGGGGCTAACATTTTCCTTTACTCCACTGTTAAATAGATAGAAAACATTACAGTGGAGCCAAAGCCATTGAGTTCTGTAACGGGGTGGGGCAGGACTCAACGAGCCCAAGGCTTGACTAACGTTAAATACGTATTTACTCAATTTATAAAATATTAAAGGTGAAATCTGACTTTCAGGGGAAGGGGTCCTAATAGTCTCCTTTACGCCACTAGTAAATAGATAGAAAACATTACAGGGGCGCCAAAATCAAATTCATACATCGCATAAAAAAATATTGCACAAAAAATCGCACAAAAAGGATATCGCATAAAAAAAGACAGCACAAAAACAGGTTCGACTGTACCTTACCCAGATTATTGATGAATATCATAATGTTATTTGAGTAACGAATCTGGATTCGTAAAAATACATTGAATGAGTGAGTGAGGAAAAATTAAATTCGCACTGTTCAGGTACACGAGCGCTTTTGACAACGGACCTCGTAGTTTTGAACCATGGTCAAGTGACAAGGGCGACAAGCTGGCACCCCCTCTCCTAACTACCACATCACACCAGCGGGAGGACTTTTGAGCTCTCGATAGATTTAACGTTCATCGTTCCCCTCCACGGTGGGTTTCGTGAAATCGCGAACTCTCGTGAACACGTGACTAGCCAGCCACGATCCAATGCCTTGACCACTAGGCTACCGGGGCTACAAAAATACATTGCTTATTTAAACGTAAGAAAATTTATTTATCAAAGTACTATTTGATGCCTTCTGATGGAGCTTCGCGGGTTCGATTCATGGTGCCACTGTAGACCCTTCGTGTAGATTGGGTAGATGCACGTTAAATCAGTAGAGGCTCAATATCATCCCATTAGTGTGGTTTGGAGATAGGGGTGCCAACTTAGGTGTCGCCCTTGTTATTTGATCGGATTCAATATTACAAGGTCCGTGTTTGATAGCCATCATGTTGATTTATAGTGCAACGTTAATATAACTCTCATTTGACGCCTTCTGATATAAATATAAGTACATGTATTTTTTAAAAAAATAAAGAGAAAATAGTGGTTGCAGGAATGGGAAACTGAGTTAGTCAGGTAAATTACCCTTAATTAGGTAAAATACGTGTGAAATAACTTCAAATATACATTTAATCTTCTAATAAAATTATTTTCCAGTTTTACAAGGATCGTTAAAAAAATCAATAAAAAGTATTCGATAATACAATAGAAAAATCAAATGTACTCTAAGAATTTTATTTTAGTTAAGCACCTTTAGTCAAGCAAACTAAACCAACTGCACGAAAAAACAACACAGACAATTGTTTGCAAAAGAATAGAACTGGCGAAACACACACAGGCAAAGAGCGCGACAAAGGAAAATGCAAAGAAAAAGCAACCAAGAACATTCGCCAGGCAATAAAACAAGCAGGAAATACGACTGAAATCCTACGCCACGGGCAACCTTACTCCTCAGAATTTATTGAATTTGCGATTGCCCTAACTCGGTAAATTCAATTCTCTGGATCTAGGTATCTTATTCCACAGTGTTCAGATCTGCGTAAGACCCTGGTGCTAGGGATATTTGGGAGAAAAAAAAGAGGCAACTTTTTATTTGTCCTGTTAAATTTTGCTCTTTGCTGTGAGGAGGAAGGTTAAGTGAGGAGGAATGCAACTGCTTCTTAAATAGTTTTGGAAGAAGATTAATTGGGTAAGAGGAGCTCTAATTTTTAGAATAGAGAGTTTTGCTCACTACGAAATAATGTTGACGATATTTTCAAAATGTTTCCATTATTGCCTAGAAAGATTAATATGACTTAGATAAATTTTCCTCTTCTCGTAATTACTCAATATTATTTTTAATGCCTAGACACAAATGATAAGTAAATATGTATAAAAGTTTCCGTCGATGTTATTTAGGATGTTAAATATAGAAATTAGTTTGGGAGAAACTAGGAACAAATAGATTAATAGACGAAAATCAAGATGGTCATATTATAAATGCAATCACGTGTTCTCCATTGAATTCAAAAGTGACAATAGATGTGCACTTGTTGTTTTATTTATAATTTTTTTTAAAAAAATCAGATTTGTTAATTGAATAGTGATGATTAAATGTTATGATTTATGATTTTCAAATGTTTTAATTTAATGATTTCAAATGTTATGATTTTATGATTTTCAAATGTTTTAACTTAATGATTTCAAATGTTATGATTTGATGATTTTCAACTGTTATGACTCTTCAAAAAGTTTTTGAAAATAAAGAAAAGTATTATTAGTATATCTTTAAATCAAGTACGCATTTGTGCATTATATTTTTTAAAAAATTAAACAGTGAAGCGCATGATCTCATTGGCTGGAGAAACTTGATTACGTTTATCATATGGCAATGATGTCTTATAAATTTATGAGTTGATAGGCTGGAAAACAGGTTTATAGTTATCGAGTGACTATGATATCACATAAGTTTAGCGTTACTGGCAGGTAGTCGGTTTGGTGGATGAGAGGTACCGTGTTCACCTCGTCAGCCTAAGGTTGTTGGTTCGATCCCGATTGGAGTCGATAGATTTTTTGGATGCGAAAATCGTGGGAACAGATACCATGTGTGGCACGAAAAAGATGCCTTCAGTATCAATTTGGCTCTGGTACTCTCGTCAAAATTAAAACATAATATTTATCGTCCAAAGGGATTATTATAAAATTCATACGTTATGCTTTGTAGCGGGGGCCACCACTAGATCGTACCACCAATGAAATGGATCCCTCCCTTGGGGTCTTGCCATATCTACAAATGGCTTAGCTGCCAAAATGCAGCCTATTTAAAACAAATATATTAATTGATTAGTAATAATATAGCCTGGATACTATGACAGCAGAAGGCTTCCATCAACATTTCGAGTTTTAAAAGAACACACAAAACTTCTTGATAGAAAATTTGTTGCAGATTTTGATTGTTCTGCTCTCAGTCGAAATCTTAGACTTATCGAGATTATATGGCACATCTCTAAAAGTAAAAAAGTTTTTGAAAAAGACAGACAGTTACTGCTTAAGGTATCCGACTACGTTCGGAACCGTGATTTTGCAAAAGCGTATAAATGGATAATATTTACGATATTTAGCGTCACTTAGATTCGAAAATGTATATAAATTGTTTTAAGAATAGTATTACAATAAAAAATTATTTAAATACAATATTTTGACAAAAAATGAACTTAGAATGACCCATTTCAAAATATTCTCCTTTTCTGAAAAATGCTTCTATTATAATAATATTTTGCATGTATATAGCTCAGACCTCTATACAGAGGCTTAAGTAGAATTTTTGAAATATATAACTTAGAAATGGGCTTATATCCATATTTCTCGACAACAGAGGGGAGCATTTTTAAGAAAAAATAAACGCGCATAATTATTTAAATTGGTGGTCACTCTGAAAATAATGTGAATGTTTCAAAAATCCTCGTTCAGACTCTCTGGAGAAATTCTTACTTTACATAAGCAAAATATTATTATTATTTTAGAAGCATTTTTATAAAAGGAGAACATTTCGAATAAAGGTTATTCTGTTAATTTTATGCCAAAATATTGTATTTTAATATTTTTTTCGTCAAAATGTTCTTAAAATAATTTTATACGTGTATTCTAATCTAAGTGACACTAAATATCATGAAAATTATCCATTTATGGGCTTTTTTAAAATTACGGTTCCGAACATAGTCGAATATCTTAATAATTTACAGAAGGGAATAGAAAGAACATACGTCATGGACTTGTAAATGAAGCAAAAGTTCATACTTTCAATGGAAAATCGCATACATAAAGTGATTATGTTATACGTAAAGTTTCCGAGTTATTAAGTATTGGATATTCCAATTCATATTCATGTGTTCTATTGATTTTTTTTCTTAATTTTGAGGAAGAGCATTTTTCAATGTATGCATTTTATATATCTTTTGTTTTGCTACATTTAAGATTATTTTTCGTTTATTACCATTTAGATTTTTAGAGCAAAAAATTATTTTATCTTTATTCAAATTATTCAGATTTTTTTTATTACGAAACATTGTCATTTTGTAAACCCTTGTGGTGGCAGTCTTATCATTCAAAAATAGATTTTGTCAATAAAATCCTTCAAAAAAATCGGGAAAATATATCTTGAATGAAATTTGAGGAGAAAATAAATATCTGAATGCAATACAAATAAGAAATCAAAAAGAAGGTGAAGTGAAATATATAAAATGTGTAATTATCTGACTTTTTTTTACCCGAAATACAAAAGAATAAAAAACTTTCATCCTTAAGGAAAAGTTTTTGAATAATAATAAATGATTATTTAAAAAAATTAGGTAAAGAAACTAATATATTTCAAGGTTGCATTAACAGAGAAAAAAATGTAAACACTAAATCTATATTAGATTAAATGAATTTTTTTTTGGAAATTGTATTTGGTGGCCAATTATTATAAAAATACTTTGGGCAAAATATTTTGTTCATATATAATTTTCTCTTTAATTAATTTCCTTCTTATTAATTTTACTCAAAACATTTGGAAATTTCTTTGGTACACTTTTTATATATTAAAATGTTTGAATTTAAACGGAAAGTAAAGTTGAAAAACGTAGATTGCCAAATCAAAGTGAGAACAATTTCTAAAACGAGCGCACAAAAGAAATTAAAATATTTTTATTGCATTTCTAACTATTAAAATGTATTTTAGTCAATAATTTAAATTTTAATTTTTCTCTTGAAATAATATGTTATCTTACAAAACATCCATGCCTCTAAATAATGTATATTTAAAATAAAGTTTGATTTTTTTTTTTCGGATTGGGGGGGGCAGGAAGAAATTCAGTATTTTTAAAAATGCGGATTTTTCCAAAAGTAAAACTATTTGCTGTCATTTTTTTCCAGTTAAAAAAAAAATTCGATGAATATTATGTGCTTTAATTCTAGGAAAGTTTCTAAAATATTATGAAAAAAACTATCCCTTTTTTAAAAAAATTATTTATATTTACCACAAAAAAAGCATTTTTCTATACTCTCAAAACTTAGTTAAATAAAATAAGAAAAAATATTGCCCCAAAATCCATAAAATCAAGTCTTCTTTCACTTCTATTTTGTCGTCAAGATACATCTCAAGGGTAAAAATTTCAAAACTCAGAGATACTCATTACTACAACACTTCGCAAACAAAACTCCAGATAAAGAACATACAACAAGGAGAAATCTTAATGTGATATACAGTTCCAAAAAACCCCAACCTTCTGCTCAACTGGGAATTTTTCCCATGGAAGAATACGTTTGAAATCCTCATCGAAGCAGAATACCTTTGCGTAATCACATTTAACTCTCCGACGCCCTGCGCTGAGTTCGAAATCAAAACATTCCAAAACCTTTCGTGTGGGAGCGAATGATATGTGTTCTTACCAAAAGTATGCTCACAGATCCATATTCAAATGACTGCGAAAGATTCCCAACAGCAGAAAGTAAAATCAACAAGGATAGCTGCTCACTCAAATATCTTCGCTGGGAAGCATCGAGAATTGAAAAACATTTGCATAATATCGGCGAAAATTAAACCTAAAAGTTTTGCTTTCAGCTATGATGTATGTTTCAGTAACTACGCCACCTGAAGTAGTTCCTTTTGTACAGGGGGTGCTCATAAAACAAACATGCATAATTTAGAACTTTCTGAAACATTTTTGAAAGAGGAGAACATTTCTTTTCTAAACTACTTATCATTCTTTTCGAAATCAAACGATATTCAGTTTGCTGTGGCTCTTGTTTAAAAAGTCACGGAAGGCTAAATTTGAGAAAAGTTAGTCAATCATATTTTTTTAATATTCACTACTAAGTTGCTTAAGTGTGTAGTCAGAACTTCTTTCTTTACACTAATTTCTTTTATGAATTATGCAAGTATTACAGTATAGATGAAATGTCAAAAATTTAGAAATGAGATAAGCAAATTTGGCTCACTATTTGCAAACTGCAAAATAGGGGGAAAATTATATGTTTATCTATCGTTTCTAACGCCAGAGACATTTAAAGGCATAAGCCAACTGGACTCGAACCCAGGGCCTTGGCTCTGGAAGGGGAAGTCGAGCTCATGTCGTTTTCCCTGCGGCCTCAATAAGGCAACATTTTAATTGCTTTAAGATTGTATTTATACCATATCATATCTAGGTTTTGGGCCATATACCTATCATTTAGGCGAAATGTGGCAACCGGTCAAATCTGTTTGTGCCAAGGTTACTGTGAGCTTATAAATCAGGCATATATATTTACTATGGGAAACTATTTGTATCAGTATTTCACAATATATTCTATGTACAGTCTACTTAATAGGGTGACAAAGGGGCCTAATTTTGCACAATGGCCCATGATCTCAAGAAATTTTAAGAAGTAATTGTGCCGTACGCAATTTGAAACTTTAATAAATATGAACATATTTAATATATTTTTTTAAAAATAAGAATTAAAGTGGACGAATACTAATGTTGGATATCAGAACATTTTAAGGTTATTGGCCAAAAAAACTGTCTTTAACAAAATTATCATGCAAAATAAAATGATGTACGCAAATCAACAAAATTCTATTTTTTTTCTACTTCCCTACATTTTGTTTGTGTGTGCTGTAACTAACGGAAGTTTCTTGAATTCCATATTGCTTTTTAATCAGATACATTTCACCAATGCAGTAATTTTTTTTATTAAATTTTCGTATTGTTTTCATTATAGATCCATGAAATAAAAAGAACAATAAATAAATAAATAAATATGTATAATATCTGATTATGGAGAATATTTTCATTAAAAAAGTAAGAAAATATGTGTCTACTAAAAAAAAAGCTTTGTGTTACTTTTCTCAGTTTTTATAGTGCATTTACCATGTTCTATTTTCATTCCTTGAAAAATTTCACACATCACTACAAAGTGCAAACACGGCACTTCCAAAAAAAAAAAAAATGTTAGAAAATCTAGGATTATTTTTTAACTTTAAGAACCTTGTCAGAATATCACATTTTACATTTTGCATTATTCTCTTTCTTAAATACAAATGAAAGTTAATTTAAGTGTACCATGACAAAATAAGGGCATTTTCTTCTTCATATGATGAAAATCACTCATTTAAATTAAGAAAAGTTCTCAAAGGCTCAAATCACAATCGAAAGATTCAGCAAAGAAGGAACTAAAACTGCTTTCAAAAATGCTAGATAAACTTGATCGTTAGATACTTAAATTACACTGCAGTTATCTAAGAACAAATATTAAAAAAGTGTGACAGTTAGTTATACATCCTAGATTTTAAAAAAAAACAATATTTATATATTTTTATCTGTCACAGCGAGCGTGACACGTCAGCTGGTTATTAAAAAAACAAATTAACATACTTCTAATTTATCCATTTGTAAAATATGTTACATCGTTTGGAAAAGTCGTAATTTGGAGATGTTACAAATATCAAAACCCAACAATTGATTTTTTTTTGTAAGCATTAATAATTTTCATTTTATAATTCTTTTTAAATTAAAATTATTTTTGTGCAGCTTGAGTCTTAAGTAAAAAACACATTTTTTTCTCTGAATATTCCCCAATTCTCTTATTTAAAATCTACCCCTAACTGAATTTACACCTAATTTTACTTCTACTACGTCATATTTTCTGCAATCCATTTTTTCTTACGAAATAGATTAAAGTTAAATAAATAAATATTTTTGAAAAAACTGTAAAAATATATAATTTAAACACTGTACTCGTGAAATAAAGAAAAAAATCATCGTCTGTGTCAGTTTACTTAGACGGACATCATGTTTATACATAATGTAATTTATAAAGCTAAACTACTAAATGCAGATTTTTTTTATTAAATTTTTTCTTATATGAATGCTGTTCAGAGCACGTAGTTTGATTTTATAACCTATAATAATTATTTTTGTACAATTCCATGTAGAATAAGAAACGTAAGTTTTTGTATGACCCCACTAAATCCATTTCTTTTTGAGATAATTTTAGTTTTCCCCATACACTCCATTAATCAAAACAAACGAAATTTCATCTACATACACATCAGAGAGAGAGAGAAACGGGGAGATTTTCTTAATTAAATATTTGAACTGAAAAATAGACTCGGGCTGCAAATTAACTGAATAGCAAACACGCACATATCAAACGCTCAAAATACGCACGCATGTACGTTCGGTTTCCGACTAATTTAATGCCTATTTTTATTTCTTTTAGCCGTTGATTTCAAATTTATCATTCTTAATTTATTTTTGCGGCTAAAAATATCCCTGCTTTAGAGCAAATTGCATTCTAATAAGATAAAGAAAGCGACCTTGAAATTACTTAGTTTTCCCGACACGGTTTCATTTTGATACACAAAAATCATAACTACTCAAACATGCATAGGAAAATAGTTATATTCATCCAATAGCTTATTTTTATTTTAAGATATCGATTTAGCAATATTCTTATTACAGAAGCCTTAGGTCACAGTTCCGAATGGTGGTCACGGTAGCTTATCGATCATGGTCGCGGTCTGATGTGTGACGTGTCATGTGTGTGTGTGTGTGAATTTGAACTCTAGTTCCACTGAAGACCCATAGTGTAGATGATGCCCCTTACAGCTGTCAATGCTCCAAGTCCTTCAGCTGGCTTAGCGTGGTATTTTGGTGAAAGAGTCCAGCTCAGGTGTCTTCCTCGCCACTTGATCATTGTTCACAATTAATGGCCATTGACTCGGGGCCAGCGTATTATTTGGAGCCTCAGTGCCATTAAAACCCCGTCCTGTAGAGAGGGGGGGTGTACGTTATATCTGTTGAGGCTCAAAGTCTTCCCATTCGTGTGGCGTGGAACTTTGAAGAGGGGTTGCGGTCTTCATCACTTGAACATGGTTTAAAATTCTGTAGTAAATATAGTTATATTTTTTCTTTAATAACTCACTCACTCACAGTTATGTATGAATTCAAGGAATAAAACCGCAGAATAAATGCTAAGAAATGATAGTTTTTTATAGAATAAACTGTTATGCTCACATTATATTTATATAATATGCGATCATATTACCTTTCATGAATAATGGGAGGTGAATGCTTTCAGTGAAAAATTATTCGTTGTGATTAATACATTGGCATCCTAGAAGTTTTGTTTGCTTTGTCGGTTATGATTTCTTTCATTATTTTTTTAAACTCCTTGATTTCTCTCTTATCACTATGTGATCTCATTTTATTCAATTCTCAAGTTTTTCCTTTCATCTGCATAAAGTAACGATCACTATACGAGTGTCAGTTAGAAAAAATGGTTTATTTATACAAACAGGGACGTCTTATGCCTTCTTAAGGCCCTGGGCCCCTACTCAAAAATTGGTCCTTGGCCTCTACCCAAATATAGTCCCCACCTATGCCTCTAAAAGTAGACAGTACACAGCA
This sequence comes from Trichonephila clavipes, assembly GCA_019973935.1. NCBI lineage: Eukaryota > Metazoa > Arthropoda > Arachnida > Araneae > Nephilidae > Trichonephila > Trichonephila clavipes. The sequence goes on from BMAU01021105.1 coordinate 548,706, forward strand.
TACGTTGTCAAATAATACAAACTATAACCCGAAACAAATAAATATGCATGACATACACAAACCGGTTCGATCGACTTCCGCCTTATGATGGTTTATGGTGTTAGGCCTCAAAGGTGGCTCTAGGTCTAGACAAACCGGACCCCTTCCCGGGGCGGTAAATTCTACGGGCGGCATTCGGATCAAATTTGAAAATATTTCTTTTTTGTTACAAAAAAAAAAACTTAATTTTTTCTGAAGTATTATTGAGTGTGAATTTGCTATTTCATTTAACTCAGTGCTTCTCAAACTGTACGGCGCACCCCCTTTTGGGGGGCGTGACAACTCTACGAGAGGGTGCGAGTATATTGAAAAGATGACAACAAATGATTATTTAAAAAAATATATTAATTTACTGAAAGTAAACAAACAAAATATATTCTGACATAATAAAAAATAAAATATGCATTTTTTTACACTGACATGGCACACTTATAAATGTATCAGAACTGCGCAATGTGTTTTGTAATTAATTTAATAATATTAAGTTAAGAACAAGTTTATTACTTACCAGTGATCCCATGGGCTTGTGATATATATAATTAAAAACAAAAATTAACACTTATCTTAATAACTTGCACGATTTATAATTAATCCCTTAACCGCAGATTAAAAGTTACGCGATTTGCTCCCCAATGCCAACTGTGTTCCATATAGGCACGCGTAGGGGATGTATTTGGGGGGGTTCGCAAACATTGTCAAGATCCTTTTATTGCTCTCCAAAGCCTTCGGAATAATTTTATGGCTAGCAGTGCACAGAAAAGACCATATTTCGGAAAGACGTATATATATGTCCGGGGAATTTATAAGGGCTTTGAGTTCTTAAAAGACATTTAAAATTGTTTCATAGTTTAAGTGTCAAAGTATAATATTATTGGATTCAGTACATTGTTACTGTATGAGGCAGGCGCAATGAAAATTAGGACTGAATATTGTGTCGCGAATATTGCAACTTTGAGAAGCACTGATTTAATTTATACCTCCTTATTTTGTACTTTGTATGATTAAAGTCAGTTATTTTATGTTTAAACTTAAGAATTCGAGAGGGGAGTATATGTTTAATCATGAAATCTGATAAGTTTACACATCTTTCAATAGCAACTTTCTTCTCATTCCGGATTATGTTCCTTTCACCTTTACGACACCCAGTGTCAACTATCTAAAAGGGTACAGGAGCACTAAAAGTTTTTTTTAATAGGGAGTCTTAGGAGATGTTTTATTTTAGTCTTGAATGTAGTTCCTATAAGTAAAAAAAAAGGTTTGTGATTCTCACCATCAGTACACTCTTTCTAGAAGAAATTGGCATACTCAAATGGGGGATTCCTTCGCTTACACTTAACTCGTTTGAAATAATAACAGGTAATTATCTCCTTAATTTCGAATTATTTTGTACTTCACTTAAAATAATATTATACATGCAATCTTGTTAAGCTGCTTTTTTGGTCGAAAGAATTATTCAAGTTTTATAGGTGTGTATCGATGTGAACAATTAATCTTGTTTAATTGTAATTTTTTGCTTTGGAGGGAGGGTCGGTATTTTCCATTTTAGACCGGGGTGGCGAAACTGTTAGAGCCGGCCCTGTAGGTCTAAGCCTAAACATGGACGACAATTAACACATATAACCAGTTGATATAGTGTTTTTTTTTCAGGTATAGAAGTTTAAGTTGGCATTACTTTCCAAGATGGCGACCGATTTAACAGCTGTCACGTGATTTATTCTCAGTTTGGTTTGGCAATTCATCATGAATAGACTCACGCCTGAACAACGCTTTCAAATTGTGCAGTTTTATTTCGAAAATAAGGGCCGCGATTTTCATAAGCGAATATTGTTTAGCGATGAAGCACACTTCTGGTTGAATGGCTACGTCAACAAACAAAACCGCCGCATTTGGACTGAAGCTAATCCACAAGTGTATATCGAAACACCATTACATCCAGAAAAACTGACTGTTTGGTGCGCTTTATGGGCTGGTGGAATCCTTCTTCAAAAACGATGAAGGCCACAACGTTACAGTCAATGGTGATCGGTATAGAGCCATGATTACTAACTTTTTCATTCCTGAATTGAACAATCATGATGTCCATGAGCTGTGGTTCCAACAAGACGGCGCAATGTGTCACACGGCTCGTGCCACAATCGATTTATTGAAAGACACGTTTGGTGACCGCCTAATTTCCCGTTTTGGACCTGTGAATTGGCCTCCAAGATCTTGGGATTTAAAACCGCTAGACTATTTTCTGTGGGGCTATGTAAAGTCATTGGTATATGCGGATAAGCCACAAACGCTTGACCATTTGGAAGAGAACATTCGCCATGTTATTGCCGATATACGGCCACAAATGTTGGAAAAAGTCATCGAAAATTGGACGTCCAGATTGGACTATATCCGAGCCAGCCGTGGCAGTCCTATGCCAGAAATCATATTTAAAATGTAATGCCACAAGATTATCCTTCGAAAAAAAAATTCATGTCAATCGAATAATGCATCGTTGTTTTACTGCAATTTAAAGTTCTGTACCTCTCAAAAAAACACCCTTTATATCGTCCGAAATTCCCATTTTTTTGGAGAATATAGCTGGAAATAGCACATTTGACAGTTGAAATTATTTGAATTATTAAGGCCGAGTCAAGAACAAGACAAGGCCACCATGTGGCTAAGGCACTGGCATCGGGCTCAATTAGCCGATGCCTTAAAACGTCCCTGTATACAAAATGAAAAACAAATATGCATTCAAAAAACAGTTCTATTATAAACTTGAATCTATGACAGTCACTGGTCTTACATTTTGACCAGTTTTGTAATGAGTGAGTCATTGATTTGAAATTTAATCCAGCGAAGATATTCTGTGTGAAAATAAGGTGATAACAAATAAAAAAAATGGATTTCAGACACAAAATAATCACGTGGTTAGGCTTAGAATTCAGGAAAGTACTACAATACTTTCAATGTCAGTCAGTGGCGCACACAAGGGGGGGTCCTGGAATCCGGACCCCCCAAAGCCCTTGATTTTTTTCCCGATTGATTATAATTCTAAGTATATAGTACGTAAAATTTAATTAATTACTTGCTATTAATGATTAATTTTATTAATTAATGCTAATTATTTATTCAAAAACTAGTTTTTTACTGTGTTTTGTTACCGAAAATCGACAAAATCAAAATGAACATGATACACAAGAATGGTTAACTTTCGACCCAGGACCGCCCCCCGCTTGGAAAATTCCTGTGTGCGCCACTGATGTCAGTTTATGATTCCAACTATAGTTAACAATTACAAAGTTCATCCACAGTATAGAATTTTTATAGCTCTTATAAGGCTTTAAAATCGAAAATATTCACAAGAAATGTGAAATAAATCATGCTTGTCTCACACATTTGCAACGCTTTTAAAGAAATCAATAATAAGAACTGCAAATAAACACTTTATTTTAATTCATTTCAAAAATCATTAGGAAATATATACTGCAAGTTATTTGAAAAAAATAATTAGATATAGTAAAAGAACACACCATTACACAATATACAAAAAAAAATTTTTTTACATTTTTTTTGCGAAAAAGAGTATTGTGTAAACATTTCTAAGGCTCATTAAGGTTTAAGAAATAAATGACTGTAACATTTTTATCTTGACGGTTCAATTAGAATCGAAACCAAACGATAAAGAAAGTTCATTAACCTCACCAAAGGGAACTAACACACTTTTCGTACATTGTTGCCAATCCGTGCTCCTAAACAATGTTTCACCAACACACACAAAAGCCCCCAAACGCTAATTAGAGTAAGGCGAAGAAAATCTTTTGAAGGGGTGAGTGCCGAGGGGTTGTAAAAGCCTACTCACCATTCCTTCCAGTCATAAACCTTGAGAAACGACGCGAACGTCTCTTGTGCGAAGTAGGGGTTGGGAAACTTTCCATTTTTTCCTCCCAGCCCTTTTTTTTTAAAGAATAATTTACCACCCCTATTGAGATCTAGGGGAGAGGGTGGAACTTTTCTCCCAAGTTCCACAATCGGTGATTGCTCCCCTTCTTTTTTAAAAAACATAAAGGGAGAGAGGAGGTTTACCCCCAACCGAATAATTTTAGGGAGATTAGGGAATTGTGAGGGTGGTTTTAGAGGGGTAGACGGAAGATTTTTGAGAAAGGGAGGTTGTGTGTGTGTAGAATAAGAGGGCAGGCTGGAACCGGAGATCTCTTTGATTGGACAAGCAGTTACGAAGCGTAAGGGAAGGGAGGAAGAATGTGCTTTATATTTTTATAGACTTTGTTCGTGCACGTCTATGGAGAGATAGATAGCTTTTGAAACTCGTGCAATAGATGATGTTATTAAATGTGGGGAAAGAGATGTGTCTATTTTTATAGAGTTATTTTTGGAAAGCCGCGTGAAAGAGCGTGTTTAATGGAAGCTGTATCGTTCCGAGCAAAAATGGAATGGAACGAACAAAGGACTGCTTCGTGTTTTTATTTTTTGGTATAGAGCGTAAAAGTAATGGATCTTGGATAATTAAAGGAATGATAAAGTGCAGCCGTCTTTTGACATGGCCAATATTTTGAAACATGCATATTTCCAACGAAAAAGGAATGAAAAATAATTTTGGAAAGATTGGAATACTTGAAATGAATAAAAGAGGGGTTGAGGTAGTTGGAACATACAGTGTCCTGTTTAATCAATCACGAGTTTAAATGCAAGTATATTTATAGCTCGTTTAAAACAATAGCTAGAAAATAAACCGTCGCTAAAATTAATATAATAAAATAAGAACTTTACAGTTACTATATTGAAAAATGAAATTCCTGTATTTTCTAATTCACTTTTAAACGCATTAACAGTTTTTTTAATTGTACGTTATATTAAAAAACTGTATAATAATTCTTAAGCAATATGCCATAATTATTTTTTTAAAGTAACGTTTCAGAACTGTAATGCTCTTTACTTAATGTTCAATAAAATTACTAAACAATCCTATTTAATATTTTATAATCCTATTTAATAATTTATAGAGTGGCTCAACCGGTATAGTGGTTAGCGGCGCTGACTGCGGTGCCGCAGGGACTTGGTTCGAATCCTGGGGAAGAGATGGGTGTTTGTAAATGTATAGTGACTGTGCGGTATGGGGGTTCTCTAAATAGCCGTCGAGCCGCAAGTCTTCTTGTGAGGTTGATGGAAGGGGATGAGAGGTGGGAGGGCCCTGGCCACCACCAGGGTTTTCTCCTTCTAAACTGGGGTGGAACCGAGCAAAATCGTACTGTCACCTGCATGGTGCTCAAAGCTAAGGCTAACGACATGCGTAAAAATTCTAGCCCTTAGCCACGATGAATTTCGCGGGCCTCGATCTGACTTCGTCAGGCAGGTGGCATTGGTCACAACAATAATTTATAGAGATAATAATTTTATTAACTCTATGAAATAAATCTTGAAATATTTACTAATAAAAATATGAAATAACACGAATAAATATCATTATAATAAATACTGTTGGATTACAGAGGCTTTGTAAGAATTATTTTACTTTGATTATTGCAGTCTTGCTTTACTATTACCTTAAAGAATTGTAATAGTTTTTTTCTAAATCATGAGAAAATATTTACGCACAGAACCATAGAAATCATTTACAATAACATCTCACTTGTAAAGTAATTTCATTTAAAATTAATTACCGCCAGTTTAATAAATTTATTTTTATTATTCTAGTAATATTAAATTAATTGTTTGCAGCATCAAAACAGTGTCACTTTTTCTTCAGGAAAAAAAGACTTTTTAAATACTTTCTTCTAATCATTTGCTTACGAATTAATATATATATATATATATTTTTAATATGAAATTTTATATTTATTTTCTTTTCCCAATGTAGAAAGTTTTTGTAAAATTAAATTTAAAAAATGAAAGCTTTACTATATTTATTTTTATTTGAATTTGCATTCATTTGATTTGAAGTGAATAAAACCATGAATTTTAAATGCTCTGAGACATTGCATATGTTTTGTCTCATATTAAATTAACACAGTCTTTTCAATATAATATGTATAGAAACTACTCGAAACTGAAAAAAACCATATAATTATTATTGAACAATTTAATTAAAAAAATAAATTCATGTTCTATTCTATTTCACTTGTCTTTGAAGAATTCAGATATCAATTTTCAAAAGATATATTCAAAGATGCATTGAAAGATATCAAACTTTTTTAAAGGAAAAATACACAGACGTTTTGAACTTTGATTGTAATATGTCTACCAAACAGACTTAAAATATTTT